>CM037873.1:25144786-25744786 GCA_021292105.1 Anadara kagoshimensis
GTATTTGAAATTCATTATTCTAAGACAAAATTAATGAGCATGCATTACCCAGATAATGGTCCCTTTTGAGCTGTGTATACTGTAACTGGGTGGCCGAATTGATGTAACACTGGCAATGCCTTTTATGTTTTGACACGTCAGCCAACGTGGTACCAAGGGCAATGTCACGGCAACTAATGACATATTAGTAGTGTCAGTGACTTCATTTGTAATGATATTGGAAATTATAAAAAATTAAAAAATCAAAACATTTTTTCACAATTCAGTTAACTTTGGCTATTTATTTAATTGCACAATTTTGGCCAAGTTTTCATTCTTTTTGTGGGTAATTCAAGCATACAAGGCCTTTTTCGGAATATTTTGGGCGTTGTCGGCGATTTGTCAATTGATGCCCAAATAAATCACCAATATACCAAAAAATAAATTTTGTACTGGTAAACATTTTTTTTGTTGAAAAAATGAATTTTTGTTATAAAATAGAGAAAGGTTTTACCAACTGTCCCCAGAGCTGTTTTCACATTTCTCTACATATTTATATAAATTTTAATAGACCCTGAACAAGTGGTACAAACCTGATAAGGTAGGTTTCCATCGCACTCGCTTCTTATTTTTTGCTTTACTTTCGAATATCCACTCTTCATCATCAAAACCACCATTATGAATATCATCATCATCATCTTCGTCATCATCACTATTTGAAGAGTCAGAATCTGATAATATTCGTTCATTGGCTTCAGTCCGCCATGCTTGATAAAATCGTGAACACTGATAGAATTGTTTATCTGTTAATGAATCACAGTCATCATCATCTGCGAGTGCATGTAACTTTTCACTTATCAAATCAGACAACATTTCAGGCTCTGCAACAACTATGACAGATGGTCCCGGATCCTGGAAAAATGATTTAAATGACATACACAAATCTGTCAAAAAATTTAAAAAAAAAAGAAAAAGAAAAGAAAAACGAAATCTTCATGCAAATTTTAAACTGAAAAACCTGATAAATTGTTCATGACATTACTAGTGCAATCACAAACATAGTGCAGCAAACACACGTAAGCTTAAGACAAAATAAACACAGACTATTGAATTACTAAAAACATGTCTACCATGCAAGCCTTTATCAATGTGTAACAAAAATGGACTTAAATTAATGTCACACCTAAATTCTGGCATGAGATAATATTGCACTTCAAACAGCTACCGGTATATATTTTTTGAGCTATGACTTAATCAATCTGTAATATAATGTGTGAACAGCTTGTCATGGAAACCAGCTGGAACACAGCAAAAACAGCAGCGAAGGACAGGAAAAATGGAAAGATAGCGTTACGACCTTATGCGCCTTCTGGTGAAGAGAGAATTAAGGTCAAGGTGAAAGTTCAAATAACAGAATAAAGAACAATTGGGATACAATTTTACTGGTCTTTATAAGCAGGTGGTCCTTATATAGAGGTGGCCTTAAGGCAGGTTGGACTGTACATACATATATACCAGTATTGTTTTACAACCCATGCATGAATATGTTGTACATAAAAATCTAGGTCTGGGTCAAGCACTTGCTATCGTCCAGTAGTGCTGGGTATCATCCTCAGCTAGAGCAATCAGCGACGAAATAAATTTTTCTGATGTTTTCTCCCTCTTTTTATATGGGCTAACATTATGTTTCAATTTATTTCTATATTAGCTTCAGATATAAGTTTTATAATACTTTCTTTATGGTTGGTAAAAACAACTCCCATCACCACCACCTTGGTTCAAACTAAACTAAATGGGTACAATGAAATTTTTACACTCTATTCAAGATTCTTACACTTATTTTATTAATACAGACAAATCTTAAATGGTGGAGAAAAATGGAGTGCCTTGAGAAATCACTGACAGGAGTTCCTTAAGAAAATCACTGACCTTCAGCAAAGCAAACTGACAAAAGCAGTCACACAGACTAGGATCTATCCATGTGGGATTGAAAACTAAGGCGGTGTGCTTTTGATATTGAGCATAAACTTTGTTAAAACTAACCAATAATCTGGCATTAATATAGCTGTCAATGTCTTCATCATCTGATGTGTGGAATGTTAACTCATCACTGTCGATATCGACATCTTCAGAATCCGAGGAATGGAATGTCATTAATTCTTCTGTACCCGCTGACAAAATGTCTACCATGGTCTAAAAATAAAAAATAAGGATTTTATAAATATTGGCATGGATAAAATCTACAGTTTCAGGATTAAATAAGTTAATGTTAAAAAGATAATTTTATATACTTTATAAACTACCAAACAAGTTATTATAACTATTTGAGTTTGTAAACTCAGAAGTTCCCAATGTGAGAAGAAAAATTTTAAAATCTCTGATAAACCCTCAACCCTCTTGGTCAACCAGACAATTCCATACCTTTTCACATATGCTGCTGCCACTATGGTAGCTTAGTTAGTAAAATGCTGGCTCAATACATGGACTGTTAGGGTTTGAACCCTGGTTGGGTCTGGCAAACAGTTACCATCACTTTACTCCAAATGTCAACAAAAATACTTTTTATATAAAGATTACCTATCTTATAATAAAGTCTATATATCATAGATTCAATGAGTGGTCTTTATATACAGGTTTTACTCACAGTGCTCGTATGAAGAGACTGGCATGGATTGTTATAGATATGAACATTTTATGAATTTCAGATTTTGTACTGAATTTTTTTAAATTGGTTACGGTAAGACATAACTTAAAATTATTTCCAAAGATTTTAATTTACATGTATATAGAAATCAAATAATGCATTTTTGTTAAACAGATGAAAAGAGAAATAGATGTAGTGTATACGAACTACAAAGAGTCATGGAGCATATAAATGATCTAACTTAACATATCATTTTACATTTAATGTTCAACAGATGATACCAAAGCTATTTATAATATTGATTTAAGTGTTAAACAAACAAAACAGTGCACATGCCCTCAACAGTGATGAGAAAATCTCATTTATAAGCAAGGGAGACAACTCTTACAGAACAAAATTCAAATTAAGGGAAGATAACTCTGTCAACCATACAGTGATCTTGTGTTTATATACCATACAAAAATGGAAAACCATTAGTTTATTGCATGCACTTATGCATGTTTAAAACCCATAAATGTCAAATGAAGAAATATGACTCCGCTTTAAAAACTGTGTATACATGCTTATAAATTATGCATTGTGTAACACAATCATCAATTTACTAAAGGCATTTTCAATATTCAATCATTTAATTTCGTAACACATTTATCTTGTATATATCTGTTTTTTTTACTGACATTATAAAAAAGCATTTTGTGACATTATGAACATAATGTAAGGTTAGTGTAATCTCCAGCCATGTTAATACACCAGGTAAAACTGATCATATTGCTGTCTGTCCCACTATGTTTGTGACAGCAATTTTTTTAATTATTGCATAAAAGATTCATTTAAGTTTGTGTTATTGCTCACTTATTTGAGCCTTATTTGACCATTTCTGCATCAAATTTCAACCTAGAAAATAGTATATGCATTAATGTGACATCCTGGACTACGTTACTCTGTAGTTTGCATCCCAGAACTGACCACCTTGATATAGGTGAAAGAATCTTGACTCGGCCTTAAACACTATTAAAACAATTCAATCTCTATTGTGTTGTTGCCATTTTTCCAATATAGGATCATATGTTGAAAAAATGGTGAATTTCAACATAAAATCCACTTACAGGGAAGATTGTTGTTGTGATAGGTATACTCTATGTCAAACATAGTGGTTCTCAGTTATGACTATGTTCAAGTCGCATGTTAATTCTATGTCATGAACACAGTAGCAAAGACAGTAAATAAAAACTTTATCTTTAGTATTAATATAAGTGGAATAATGACCTTTTATTTCAAAATCAAGTTTTTTTTCACTTAAGATGATACCGGAGTGCATAGAGAAAACCACTGACCTTTTGGCAAGCAAACTAATTTTTAAGGGCATAGTATCAATATGATGTTTTATGCCCAGTCAAGCTTCTTTCACTTACTAGCATATCAAGGCAGTCAGTTCTAGGATGGTGGAGGAAACCAGAGTGCCTGGAGAAAACCACTGATCTTTGGCGAACAAACTTATAAACTTTCTCACATTAGGTTCTGTTCGAAAGGGGTTTGAACCTTAACACTAAGAGGCAATGTGTAATCTGTAATTCGATTTGATTACCATCAAAGCAAAACAAATCTTTGGCATCATTTTCTTTTCATGTGTTGCCGAATTTATAAGGTTAATTTCTATTGTGTATCAGATGTAATGGCCCTGTTTTCATGTGTTGCCTCATTTGTAAGGTAAATATCTATTGTGTATCAGATATAATGGCCCTGTTTTCATGTGTTGCCTCATTTACGAGTTTTTTGTTGCATATCACATATTTATAACGCAATAAATATCGTAAACTGGTCTTTAACACATTGACACCTGAATTTTTCCCTTAAACATTTACCTGTTGAAAAGTGTTAAAATTGATTACAAAATACCTGTTATCTTACAGGTAATGTTAATTTATTTTCTATGTAAGTGACAATTTACTTTACTCAGGAATGCACAAGTTGAGTTATTAAGCAATGAATGAAGTTGTTTAGTTTGTTTGGTTAAATGTTTTTTATGTCACATCAGCAATTTTGCAGCCAGTTGTTACATGTCAATTTTCCGAATTAATCTCAAAAAATAAACCACAACACAAGTTCATGTAGTGACATGTGTGTTTGTGTGCATGTTCTGTGCAAGCATGTATGTGTACTAGTATTAAGACACAGTTGTGGTGACTATGTTTATAACAAGGAAAAGTCCCTTTCTCACTTGTGGTGGATGGGTGAACCTCATAGCAAAGGGATGCTAAATTCACCGTTGGGCCACAGACTCAGCAGCGTTCCTCTCTAATTTGAAAATTGAAAATAGGTTCATTTAACATCCAGGGCCTCCTTTTTTGAGACCTTAAATGCTAACCAGCAAATACCACCAGATAGCCGACTTATGAATGCTACATTTTATAAAGGTTACCCCAAGAACTTAACATGATAGGCTCACACTAACACAGACACTGGGGTATGGCAATAGCTGTACTTGTTTGACTAACTTGCATTAAAGCACCAAGAACCATTTAATGACACAGTTGTCCCCCTTTAATTGTCGCCTGTCCTTTCTATTAAGGATACCCATTAACCTTGTCTTAAAGCCACTTCTATGAAGAACCAGAGAGATCATTTAATGACACAGTTGCTCCCTATAATCTGTGGCATACCGGGTTCGATAGGTGTCTGGGTAGCTCAGTAGGTACAGCACTCTGCTGGTATTCAGAAGTTCCCAGGTTGGAGTCCCCATTTGGCTACTGCATTTTTTCCCTTTCCTGTTAGTTTGATGACCAGTGCGGCCCTTGGAAGTGGTAGACTGGTATTTACAGGCCAGATAAAGTACATCTGAGCGAATTTGTGCCAGATTTTCCACTTGGGGCCATCGGAAACTCACTAATAACAGGGAAGGAATGTAGCAGTCCAGGTAGGGTAGATTAGCTGGTCAAGCACTTGCCTATAGATCAGGAGGTCCAAGATTCGATCCCCAGTCTAACCCTGCATTTTTCTCCATCATAATACAACTCATTCCTTATCCTTTCTTCTGAGGATAACTATTCTGCACTTGCTGTATAAAGAACCAGACAGGAAAATTCCGTGACACAGTTGTCCCCCTTTACTTAATCCCTTATTTCTGTAATAGGCACAGTCAAACTTACCTTAATTTATGTCTGTATAAAAGCCAGAGGGGTTTTGGAATCATGTTCTGGCACAGTTATCCCCCTTTACTTGTTCCCTACCCCTTTATTTGAGGGTAATTTTTCTGCAATAAGTACAAAATTGCCACATCTGTTTAAAAGTCAGGATGGGGGGGGGGTCAAGCTTGGGACCATTTCTTTTGATTAATAATTTATTGATTAAATAATTATGAGACATTTTCATCATCAAACATTGTTCAAACTATAAATCTTCTGCTGTATAAAGTTGAGCACTTATAAAATATAAAATTCCCACCATTACAATATCTTACGACTTACTAACACCATGTTTAATATATGTATGTCAACAAATCGAAAGTTACAATCAATCTGGATCACAGATCAACCTGATTGGGTTGTAATTTAATTCACTTTATCATCTACATAAATCATACAGTCTGACCAGATCAAACACAACAATTTAATCTACAAGTTTGAAATTTAAAATTTTCACTTCAATCGTCCCAAACATTATATACATGTAAAATCTACAAGTCAAAATGTTGAACCAGTTCCCAACGTTATACATGTATATGTAAATCCTTCAATTGTTAAAATTTGTAATTGTAATTTGAAATAATACAATCTATTTTTTTTTGACAAATCTTGAACTATTCAATAAAAAGTAAGACTTCATTATAATGCCAATTTGTTGTAAAGCTAATGAATTGATAAGCTCGTGCAAATGTTGAGTCAACTCGGGACAATATTTCACAATATCAGTTTAATAACCCTTTTACTATATAGCAAAATAAATTTTGTTTACTTCCGTCAAGTATTTCATGTAAAATACCATTTTGTTGTACAATACATAAATATTACGCTAGTTCTTGTAAATGGATATAAGAACTAGTGCAATATGACAAACAACACAGCGATGACGTCGACAACCATCGTATGAAGTCATACAGCATCATGTGACAAAGCATGCCATAAGAAAAAATTGACTCGGGGAAACATCGGACTGGAACAAAGTTAGCGTGCAAATATCGGTATATATTGCATGCTAACACCTCGGGATTTAACGTTTAATTTCTATGTGAAGCATATATTGCTATATAATAATAATTATGTTAATTTTTAATGATGTTTTGAAGTGTTTAACTTTGATTAAACTAATCAAGCTTCAAACAATCAAGTTCAGGACATACCATTCTACAGCCAGATACAAGTGCACTAAATAATTAACAAAGTTACCAAAAATGCTACATTCCTATCAGTTTCCCCACAGCCCTATATGTGAAGATGGGCTTAGATACAACTCGAATGACAGTAAACTACTTCCAAAGACGAAGATTTAAAAAGATGGTTAGAAATATGTGGTCAGACTAGGTCCCAAACCCAAGACCATCCATCCTGCATGATTGAACTAGGTTATTCAGACTGCTCATGCAGAACACTCACATAAACTCCCAGGTCCATTATTTCTTCCTCTCCTTACAAACAAATTACTTGACATTCAGAAAAGTTGTTGTTAAAGTTTAAAGAAAAGGCACCTTTATCATTTATAACCTTCACTGGTTCAGATTACAAAATCAGCCCTAAAATTACATGTACCGGTATATTAACAGTCTTACCTAAGCATTCTTACAGAATTTACACCCCAGTATATAAACAGTCTTACCTAGGGGTACCCCTAAACATTCTTACAAAATTTACACCCCGAGTTATAAACCCAGTATCTATGTCAATCATATATAAAATTCTTGACATTTCATACATAGAAATACTAATTCAGGTATGAGGTGAAAATGATATTTGCTCAGGTAACATAATAAGGTTAAATAGCCTAATTCTTGCATACCAATACCAGACACAGGTGTGCTCAGGTGAAGGCCTGGCTAGTTGAGGCCATTCATCAAATGAAAAACTCATTAGAAAATGAACACATACAGTTTTGACAATTTATATATTGTTTTTTAAATACCTTAATTCTTGTACATGTATACCTGTACAGGACACAGGTGTGCATTCTCAGGTGTGTGTGTAGGTGGTTAGCCAGGTCCATTGATTTTAATTAGCAAATGCACAAATGTAAATGCACACATGTAATAAAGTATACCTGTCTTTACCAAAAAGAAATCTGTGCACTACTGCACTAAGTATACCCCCACATTTAACATATAATAGAAATAAAAACAAAAATGTGTTCTTGAAGCATCTGTTGGTCTACAAATCCAAGGTCTCTCACCGTTGTGAGTTTAAGTTCCGCTCAGACCACATGTGGGAAAGTGAGTTTTCCTTGCCGTTGACCTTTACTGGTTCACCCAGTGTCAGTGTAACTTAGTGTGACTGTGGGAGTGGTATGCTTGTCTGTGGTGTATTGACTCTGTAAGCTAGCACCTTAAAGTCGCCCTGAGTGCGCGCTGGTACAAGGCAGACCATACAACACACTCGCACTTCACATGCATATATGAAATTGTTCATAAATTAATCCATAGAGATTAACAAAATAGATCTTGTCACGAATAGCTGCAAAATTGCTGATGCGACGTTAAGCAACATTCAACCAACTTAATAAAAAAACTAAATAAAACCTTGATTCATTGCAAGGTGGCAAAGTGACCACTGCGGTAGCTCAGTCGGCAGAGTACTCACTCCGTAAGTGGCAGGTCGTGTGTTCAAACCCCGACCAGGTCTGACCCAAGACTTGAAAGTGGGTAGTGACTGTTCCTTTGCCAAGCACTCAGCATTAAGAAATGAAAGTCATGTCTCTTTCGGATGGGAACTTAAAATGAATGAGATCCGGTGTCACGGTGGGCTTGGCATGACAAAGAACCCTGCTGTATAATGCCATTAGTGCAACCCACAGGGAAAATTTCTGCACCTTCACCTATAGCTGGCAACATTTCGATATAAGTGAAATATTCTTGACTGGTATGTTAAACACCATTACCCCACTTAACACAAGATGGCAAACCTACTATGGGGCATTATAACACATGAACCAGGTTTTGCTGTAATTAGCAAAATGCACTTGTATGAATATGACACTGGTAAATCTGCATATTTTTGCATCTTTAACACCTGATGTCTATGTATTTAGGTGTCTAACATGTATACCTGATGCACTTTCATGTACCCCCAGGTGATAATAACCTAACAGTACTGTGTACTAAATGCAATAAGAATTTTACAGGCAAACAAAATAGCAAAAAATATCATTTACGGTACCACCTATTTTAAAGAGATACATGTTGTGCAGTGAAGCATGTCAGTAGGTGTTTCCCCCCACTGTTAATTTATGTCAATTTTTCATAAAAAAAATCTTTTATTGCACAATACTGCTACGAAGATTGAACAACATTTAATTATATGTAAATAACAAGGCTTTAAGTACCGTAAAATCATCTCAATATAATAAATTGAAATCGGTCCCAGGTGAATTTTATGAGTCAACTCATAATCCTGTTATGGGGTGTTATTGTTAACAAAATAGGGGGATCATGGGTTACACAAGAATCCAGAATATCCTGGCTGTTAGTTCTAGGATGGTTGAGGTAACCGGAGTGTCCCACTGACATTAGACAAGGGAAATGACAAACTTTCTCAAACTAGGATCTGCACTGAGAGATGTTCAAACCTAGACCTGATCCGTGAGAGTTGCTTGATCTGTATGTTTGTGCTTTAGACCACTTGACAAACGAGGTCCCTTCCAAAATTTAGGATAGTAGACTATTTAAGGCAACAATTAATATTAATTCACTTCCAGGGACATTTGATGGCCAAGTGGTACAGTGCCAGCCTGCCAGGAAATTAGAAATTGCACACGAAATAAGAAAAGAATTTAACTCATTCCTAACATGGTTAAAAAGTAATTTTCTAAAATTTATACAATACCCTGAAAATCGATCCATACAGAAACTAGTATAAATCAAGATTTGATATTAATGAAACTAGCTATATTAAATAATTATAAAGCCTACAAGCCTACTTTACTGTTTGTTCAACTGTGTAATTTTTGACATGCAAAAAAATTTCACTCAGAATATCAACATTACTTACACAGGTATAACATCTACAGTAAACATCCTTATATTCCATGCATTAGCATGTTCCCAAATTTTACCTGTGTTGTTTTCAGAGTGTTACAAAAACAATTACCGGTACTTATGATATGTACCTGTAACTGACATTTTCTGTTGTTTAATAACAAAGATAGGAAGAGAGTATTTAGAAAAGACTTTTCAGTCAGACAGTGTACCTATAACTTTTCAATCAAACATGCTAAAATGCTTTGTAAAATTTTGTATGTCTTTATAGAGAAATTTATTTGAGATTGGTGCTGGCTATAATGTCATTCTAATTCTAGCCACTATTTGTACCATTCACTAAAATTTTGTGAAAAATTACCTTTTAAAAATGTGTGTGGGGGGACACAAGAGGAACTATTACCTATAGATATATATACATATGTACCTGTAAAAATAAGCAATAGGTTTTTGGTTCATTATGATTGAAAAGGACCCCACTTCAAAAAGGTTGAATACAGTAAAAACTATGACCTCACATGACCTCCTACAAGAAATTATATAAAGAACAACATTTGTATAATTGTTACAGCTAGTATTTCATTGACCTGGTCATTTGACCTTGAATTTGGCTTATACACTGTGTGATTTAGGGAAGACAGCATTTTTCATTAATATAAACACTCTGTACCAAGAATTACTATCACATCAACATGTAGTACGTAAATTACACAATAAATTACACAACGGATAGCTCTGTTTGAATATTCAAATTAAAGGTCAAACAGCCAGATCAAACCTGACGCACTATAATATTTTTCATATATATATGAATAAATAAGCTGTTTAATAAAAAGGTAAAGTTAGAAAGTAGTAAAACTTCACCTCTGTTAATCTTACAAGCTTAGATAGGCTTGGTTTCACAAATGTTCAGTTAAGTTGAGCCAACATTGATATTGAAATATCAGTTTGGTGCAATGTTAGCTTGTAACTAAGACCAGCCATGCACTATCACCCACTGAATCAAGAAAGAGCTTTCAATCTGTCAATACTTAGAGTGCCTGGGCCGGGTGAGTTTTCCTGTGTTGAGTCAAATGAAGCCACAGACTCCACTCTTGGTGGTGTCCTTCCATCAGTTCTTTTCAGTTTGCAACCATACTTTCCTCAGAACCAAGAAACAAGGCAACAATACTTCAGCTTGCCCATGAAAGAGCATAATTGCTACCAAGAGTTATGTTTGCCATACAGAATGTTTATTTAATAGCATCTGCTGCAAATATTTTACAGTTCAGTATACTCATGAAGCAGCATATTTTTCAGTAATGCAACATTCTAATGACACAGCACATAATATGCAGCAGCATCAGCATGCTAATGAAACAGCAGTTTTTCTAGTGCCACATGCTTATAAAAAAAGTATTTAAATGCTTAAATTGCAAAATATTCAATTTTCAATCCTTTTAAATGTGCAGCATACTCATGAAACCACAAGTACATGCACATGTACTGCCTGAAGTGTAGTATGATCAAGAAGCAACACATGCAATCTACAATGCAACATGCAATTTTTTTTTTTACATGCAGCACACTTTACTGCTACTGAAATACATACATATCTAATGAAACATACAGTCCAACCTGCCTTAGAGGCCACCTCTATATAACGACCAACTGCTTGTAAAGACCAGTAGAATTGTATCCCGATCGTTCTTTATTCATATTATTTGAACCCGTATATAAAGGCCATATGCCCATAAAGCCACATTTACTGGTTTCCTTGGGTGGCCTTTATAGACAGGTTTGACTGTACTCATAAAAAGCATGCTGCAGTCCAACCTGAATTTAAGGCCACCTCGATATAAATGCCACCTGCTAATAAAGGCCAGCAGAATTGTATCCCAATTGTTTATTAATCATATTATTTGAACCTGTTTATAAAGGCCACCTGTCCATAAAGGCCACTTTTATTGGTTCCCTTGATTGGCCTTTATAGACAGGTTTGACTGTAGTTATATTAGGCAAAACACAACTTTAGTGTAAGTAGGATTTAATGCCCTGCAAAATATTTCACTTATATTGAGACAGACAGATCAGAAATGGTGGAGGACACTGGAGTACCCAACAAATACCACAGACCTTCAGTTTACAAATAACTACCATCAGTCTAAGTACATACATTATATAAATGAAACTACAAACTGTCTAAGTGGGACATACTCCAGATTTCAGAGTATCTATATCAATAATGAAGGACAGGATAGGCTATAAAATTAATGATTTAAAGATCATAAATTTGAAAATAATTTTTCCTGGGTTACAAAGATAAGATAAATAAGTAAATAAATACAGCAAGACTTTATTTATTGATATTATGAAGTACATGTACAAGGGACTCCCATTTTGACTTCAAATTAGCAAAGAGGTTGGGCTTTTAAATTCAAAACATTAAGAAATAAGATGAATTGTGTTGAAATATACCAAATACTGTTGTTGGAGGTATAGAAACATATTTACTACTATTTAAATTAAAGAAACTCCTTTTTTGACTTCAAGTTATACAGGATCTTGAGTTGAGTAATGGTGTTTAATGTCCCAATCAAGAATATTTCAATTATGTCGAGATGTCACCAGCTATAGACGAAATAGATAGAAATTTTGCTTGTGTATTGTTCTGATGGCATTATATGCCTACCATGACATGGGGCCTCATTTTATTTAAGTTCCCATCTGAAAGAATTGTGACTTTCATTTCGTAATGCCGAGCGCTTTGCAAAAGAACAGATACTACAACTTTAAAGCCTTGGGTCAGACCGGATCAGGGTTTAAAATTCACAACCTCCATGACTTACAGAGCGAGCACTCTGCCAACTATGCTACCACAGTGGTTTACAGGATTTTGAGCTTTCAAATTTAAAACATAAACAAATAACATACATTGAGATGACATGTACATAAAATCAGTATTTGAAGTTATAAAAATTCTGCGTTAATTTTTTAGAAAAAGTTTGATCAACTATTAAATGCGCAACAAATTTTTGGAAAAAAGTTTTAGTTCAGATACATTTTGCACAAGAAAAGTTTGAAAAACTTGTCATTTTGAAATTCAAAAAATATTATGTAACTTTATAATTGCAAGCTTACCTGTATGTGTCATCCGTAAACACGGGGTAAACATGCTTATTATCAGGTAAAAATAAAGGTAAACCAGTAATAACCACCCTATAAAAATCTATATCTTTTAAAGATATCAAATATATTTATATATCGTAACAGCGTAATAATTTGATATTGTCCCTTGACTCTGCGTTGTCGCTGTATATCAAACAGGAAGTTAAATAATATTACGACGGTAATTTTTACCCAATAAAACTTGTCAAAAGGTACATATCTTTTAAATTTTTTTTAGGGTTAAGAACAGATCATCTGAAGATAAATTTTCAAACTAAGAAGTTATAATGGAAATGGAATGCCATTTCAAAAATGTCTCCCAAACGAACCCCAACCGGGAAATCCCCAACCATATATATGCATGATCAAAATACGAATAGCCAATGACACATCTACTCCACCTAAAGATTTCCTGCAAAATTTCATAAAGATATGTTGAATAGTTTTCTAGTAAAATGGCAGACAAAATGCCGGCAGAAGAAAATAAGGAAAAATCATAATTATGCTCACCCCCACCCCTTTCGTTTGAGGGACATAATTTGGATATCTAAGTTCAAGTTTTATTGATTGATTATTTAAATAGGGTTTTTTATGTCCCAGTCAAGAATATTTCACTTAAAATCGACACATTACCAGGTATATATAGTTCAAACTCCCAAAGTTTTTACCTTTGCAGCGTGCTCAGGGTAGTGTGCAGGAAGGGTTCTTTTGCATATAATGCCTACTGTGACATAGGGAATCAGTATTAAAGGTCTCTTCCAAAGAACCCCACTGACTTTCATTTCTAAATGCCGATTGCATCCTGTTTCAAGTCTTTGTCATACCTGGCACAGTTTCATACCCCAACCTCTGACATATGAAGCGAGCACTCTAACAGTTGATCTATTGAAGCAGTAGTTGAAGTTTTACATACAGGTTGAGCATATTTTTTGAATACCAAGTGTCCAACCACCTGGACTGGACACGGCCAAAGGCTAAATCTATAAAGATGATCATTATCTCTCGTCAAAAGTTCTAAATTCAGAAAAAAAAAATTTAGGATTTTGGAAATAAGACTTTCAAAATCATATGCAGTACTTATATTAAATGTTCTTGTACTTGTGGTAAATGCATAGCAATAAAACAAAAAATTCTACAACGCTAACTAAAGCTGGTTACATCTAAATACAAATCAGAAATAGTCTTGACCTTGGTTTTTAATCCTGCTATCAGTCATTGAAAATCTTAGATTCTCATATCAAAGAGGTACATTCACAAACAATTTCAAATTATATACACGGATATTAAATTTCTTGTTTGTGCAAAAGAATTATGATAATTAAGTCTATAAATAATCATGTGATTATGTCAAGAAAATTTTTTTTGACTCATCATAACTGTAAAATAATAAATTACCCTAAGTGGGAAAAACCAGTATAAACAACAGATTTTATTGCCCTTATAAAAATTCCTGGGACAAATTAATCCGAAACACACGCAAAAAAAAGTTTATCTAATTGAATATATGATACCTTAATTATTTTTTTGAAATACAGAGTAAACAATTAACCTTGTCTTAATGTGTATGTACTATAAAAGCATTGTAGAACACTATACTCAAAACTTTTGTTCAAGTAAACAACAACAATCAACAGGTAAATACCAGAAAATAAGGCCATAATAAATGAATTCTTAGATGTTCATCCCTTAATTCCTACCTTCTTAATTTTAACCTGTCCAGGTATGTTTAAATGTGCTTAAAATGTTTTTTTTCTGTTATTTTTGAATCCACTGCAGTAGTTCAGTTGGTAAAGTGCTCACTCCGTATGTTGGATGTCATGGGTTCAAACCCCCACTGGGTCTGAGCCAAGATTCGAAAGTAGGTAGTGACTGTTCTTTCGCCAAGAACTCTGAATTACGAAATGAAAGTCATGGTTCTTTAGGATGGGAACTTAAACAAGAGGCCCATGGGCCTGATACGCTCACCTGATAACTAATGGCTAGCTGATAGATTTTAAGAAAACATAAATACTAAACCCCAATGACTTTTTCTTTAAATCATGATAACCATTGTATCAATACCTACAATATTCTAATATACATGCCTATACAAAAAGTTAATAGTTTTCAAGATAATTAACCATTTCAGTATTGTTTCACATCTGTGACCTTGACCTTTGAACCCATGACCTTTTTCTATACATCAAAATGATCGAAAAATGTATCAATACCTACAACATTCTAATATATAAGCCTATACAAAAAGTTTATAGTTTTCGAGATAATTAACCATTTCAGTATTGTTTCACATCTGTGACCTTGACCTTTGAACCCATGACCTTTTTCTATACATCAAAATGATCGTTGTATTGATACCTACAACATTCTAATATACATGCCTATACAAAAAGTTTATAGTTTTAGAGATAATTAATCATTTCGGTATTATTTCACATCTGTGACCTTGACCTTTGAACCAATGACCTTTTTCTATACATTAAAATGATCGTTGTATCAATACCTACACCATTCTAATATACATGTCTATATAAAAAGTTTATAGTTTTCGAGATAATTAACCATTTCAGTATTGTTTCGAATCTGTGACCTTGACCTTTGAACCCATGACCTTTTTCTATACATCAAAATAATCGTTGTATCAATACCTACAACATTCTAATATACATGCCTATACAAAAAGTTTATAGTTTTCAAGATAATTAACCATTTCGGTATTGTTTCACATCTATGACCTTGACCTTTCAACCCATGAGCTTTTTTTTATACATCAAAATGATCGTTGTATCAATACCTACAACATTCTAATATACATGCCTATAGAAAAAGTTTATAGTTTTCGAGATAATTAACCATTTCGGTATTGTTTCACATCTGTGACCTTGACCTTTGAACCCATGACCTTTTTCTATACATCAAAATGATCGTTGTATCAATACCTACAACATTCTAATATACATGCCCATAGAAAAAGTTTATAGTTTTCGAGATAATTAACCATTTCGGTATTGTTTCACATCTGTGACCTTGACCTTTGAACCCATGACCTTTTTCTATACATCAAAATGATCGTTGTATCAATACCTACATTTCTAATATACATGCCTATACAAAATGTTTATAGTTTTCGAGATAATTAACCATTTCGGTATTGTTTCATATCTGTGACCTTGACCTTTGAACCCATGACCTTTTTCTATACATCAAAATGATCGTTGTATCAATACCTACAACATTCTAATATATGCCTATACAAAAAGTTTATAGTTTTCGAGATAATTAACCATTTCAGTATTGTTTCACATCTGTGACCTTGACCTTTGAACCCATGACCTTTTTCTATACATCAAAATGATCGTTGTATCAATACCTACAACATTCTAATATACATGCCTATACAAAATGTTTATAGTTTTCGAGATAATTAACCATTTCGGTATTGTTTCGCATGTGTGACCTTGACCTTTGAACCATGACCTTTTTCTATACATCAAAATGATCGTTGTATCAATACCTACAACATTCTAATATACATGCCTATACAAAAAGTTTATAGTTTTTGAGATAATAATTATAATCAGAGGTAAAAAAAATTAGGTCACGACCTTCACAATTGACCTTGACCTCATTTTGAAGATACTAACAAGAAGATGTCAACTGAAAACCCCATGTCATTATCTGGTCAAATAGTTAAGTTATAACAATTTGAAGCTATTTTACGATTTTTTCAAAATTAAACGCAAAAACGCGTAACCTATTTTTTATCAGAATTTCACAAAATGAACAAACTATAGGCTTAAGACCCTAGAGAAGCCAAATATCACATCAGATTTTTCTCCAATCAGTACTTTCGGAGAAGAAGATTTTTTAAGATTTTTGCACCCCTAGGTCACCTTGACCTAGTTATAGTAGCCATAGCAACGCCACGAACAAATCTGAATTGCACCGGCCCATATATACTTCTGACAAAGTTTCATTAAAAACTGTCCAGTAGTTTCAGAGGAGAAGTCGAAAATAGGTGTTAACGACGCACACACGCACACACGCACACACGCACACACGCACATACACACGCTGCGCTATGCCATAAGCTCACATGACCTTCGGTCAGGTGAGCTAATAAATGAGGTTCCGTGTCATGGTAGACATGGCACGATAAAGAACCCTGCCATCAGCCTAATGCAGAGGCAAAATTTCTGCACCTTCACCTATAGCTGGCAATGCCTCGATATAAGTGAAATATTCTTGACTGGGAAGTTAAACACCATTACTCAACTTATCTCAACTCTATTATTTTGAAGAAATCAAGTATGAAATTCATGCCAGTCTGACTCCTGTAACTTTTCATATGAACCTGTCTGTGATATTTTGGAAATTTTCTTAAATTTTTTTTTTCTGATAAACAATAGAATTTTGATATTCACATCAACTATAAAATTCAATCTAATTTTGAATATATCTATGATAAATGCAAAGAAATATTATTATGTGGTTATTACATGTCATAAACCCTGTAGGTGTTGTTTGAAATTGGGTCTCTGTGGCCAAGTGAGCTAAGTGCTGGATTACAGATATCAGTGCCTCCCACTGCCTAGGTTCAAATCAAACATAGGGAAGAGCCTTTTAGAGAAGGTTTGTTAGTTTGTTTGCCAAAGGTTAGTAATTTTTGCAGGCACTCCAAGTTCCTCCAACATCCTTCTGAACTGACTCTCTCAACCTCAAAACAAGATACAGAATCAGCAAAAACACAGAATTATTTTTTTTTTATTACAGATACTTCTGGGACCTACAAAATTTTTAATCAATCCATCACATTTATAGGGATGGCTGTCTTATTCATTCCTTGTTATGTAAACATTTATGTATCAATAACTTGTATTCAATGACATTAAATTGAAATTAAGACATAGATTTCTCTCTCTCTTTCCTTCCCTTTTTCTTTTTGGGGGTTGTTGTTTTTGTTGAAAAGTTTCAGTCTCTCCCCTCCCTCTGTTTTTCTTTTTTCTATTTGGGGGGGGGGGGGTATTTTTGTTGTTTTTGTTAAAAAATGTTTGTGTTATACAGCAATTAAGGACCAGTTTGTAAATACAAAAAATGCTGATTAGGCCCTTATTGAATGTGAAAAAATATACACGAATTAGGCCATCTATTACCAGTTTTTATTATAAAATTTAAAATAATTGAAATGTATATATATATATATATATATTATATATATATATATATATATATATATATGCATTAAACTGAGTGTATAGCAGGAATTAAGGTCATCATTAGTTAGTACATGTATATTTATTTAAAATTTATTTAAAATAGTTTTATTGTAAAATCTAAAGCAGTTGAAAAGTTATATATGCGTAAAACTGAGTGTAAGGCATTCCTGATTTTAACTAGCATGTAAAATATAGCTAATTCCTCCTATTGTTGTTAACTCAATGATCCTTCATCCTTACATTGTTGATATTAAGTCACCAATTCTTATGCAGTTTGACGATATATGCCCAAACATGCAATAAAGAAAAATTGATGTGAATTTATAATGGCTTTAAAATCTGTTTTTTCTGCATTTGATATTTGCATATATTCATTTGACTATCCATCAAGATAAACAAAAAATTTATACTTGTATCGTGTGTCAAGTTTGACCTGGCTGTTTGACCTGTAATTTGAATATTCAAACACAAATATCCATTGTGTGAAATAGGAGCTATATAAAGTTAATACACTGTATATAAGGATAGATGATAGTAATACTGAGTACTGGAAGTTTATAGTAATGAAACATGCTGTCTTACCTAAATCATACAGTCTATTAGCCTGATCTAATATACAAATTAAAGGTCAAACAGCCAGGTCAAACTTGACATGTCAAACTTTAGTTGTTTACACTTATCCACTGGAGTGGAATGAGATGGAGTGGAGTAATGGTGTTTCACACTCCAGTCAAGCTTGTTTCAGGGGCTTCGGTGACCAAATGGTGTAAATTGCACACATATGTACATATAACTCCTCTCACAACCTAAGTTCTGATCCCTTTTAGCAGATTCTAGTGTGAGAGTGTTTGTCAGTTCATTTGCCAAAGGTTGGTGGTTTTCTTGGGGTACTACAGTTTCCTCCACCATCCCACAACTGAACATCTTGATATAAGTGAAAGAATCTTGAGGCATAAAACCCATTACTCCACTCTACTCAAGTTTGTTTCATTTACTTGCATATTGAAATGGTCAGTTCTTGAATGGTTGAGGAAACCAGAGTGTCCACAGAAACATAATGACCTTAAACAAATGAACTGACAAACGTACTTACACTTTGATCTAATAGAGTGGGATTCTAACTTAGGCAGTGAGAGGCAAAGTTATCTGCATGCTTTATACCACTTGGCAACCTAATCCTCATTTTATCGATTATTTATACATATATATTTTTTATACAAAAATATACATCAAAAAGGCTAAAAGTTGCAGGTGTCATGTTGCATCCTTGTTCATTTCCTTACGTTGGTGATTAAAGGTCAAGGTCATAAGTCAACTTGAAATCTTAAACAAAGGTCAATGTCATCTTATCAAAAATACTTGAAAACCTTGTACTATGTTTGAGTTCTGAAGAGTCCTTATAAGATGTATCCTGTTGTATAGTTCAGGAGTGTCATGCTAAAGAATCCTCACTACATAGGTATTTCATGAATGGCGTATTACATAGACATATATAATTCTGCAATTTAGCCTACATCTGGTGATGTCTAGATATATGTAAAATAATTTGACATACCAGTAGATGGAAAAATCCAAATCATTCATTCATTCATTTATTCATTCATTCATTCAACCAACCAACCAATCAATCCACCCATCCATCCATTAAAATTAAATATTTAACGAAATAAAATTTCAAATCTACAAAATACCCTACAAAAATAAAATGTCACCCTTAACACTGCATTATTCAAAAAAACACATCTTTTCTTCAATTTAATGAAATCCTTATCTTATCACTGCATGATCTAGTCTGTTGCTTCAAGTTGGTGAGTCAATAAAATCAATTAAGTTACTTTTTTAGCATATGTTCTTTCAATAACCATTAACTTCACACAGAGCACTCGCTGTTATCACAATTACTTATATATCACATCTATATATGAAATTTAAAGAGACAAATTACAGTTACTGTGGGCTTTTATCTAGCACATGTAATCATTACATATGATTTATATTGAAATGGAATTTATTTCTATATGTGTGTGTTCATGCATGTTTTAGAGCAACATGTGGTTAGGAATGCTTTAACAGAATATTGTTTTATCATCATCATTACATGATTAACCCTTTTTTTTTGAAAGGGTGGGGCAGGCTCTCTACCCAACAATCCAAAAATATTTGGCATTTTGCATCATTCCATTTCTGAAATGAATTGAAATATGATATTTGCCTCACATCCCAGTCAAGATTCTTTCATTTGTATTAAGGCTATCAGTTCTGGGATGATGGAGGAAAGCAGAGTACCTGGAAAAAAGCACTGATTTTTAGCAAGTGAACTGAAAAATAACTTTTTCACACTAGAAGCTGCACAAATTTGCAAGCGAGATCTGCAACCATCAAGTTTTCAAATTGTGACTAAGACTGAAGAACAAATCTTCGCACATTTATGTTTAAGTCTTACTGGTGGAGATGTATAATTCACCCACCCACCCATCCATCCATCCCCACAAACAAAAAACTTAATTACAAAGAACATGCTTGATAAACAATGTACACCACATGACAGTCACATGATTGCCAGTACACAGTAATAAATATATTTAAGGTCATTTCAGGACATTTAACACTAAAAGCATTTACATTACATTAACATTAATTAGTCATTAACTTTTTTATTAATTAATTAAAAAATTTTATACGTCATATTATCAAGTGTTTAAGAGTGACTTGGTGGGAGGGGAGATGCAAGGTTTTCATATCAATACAATTCCTTCTAAACTTTCAATTAACATCTAAATCGCCTCGATGTAGGTGAAATACTCTCCACTGGGACGCAAAATCCTATTCAATAAATAAATAAATAAATAAGTTAGAATTCAAAATCAAACTACATATAACAATTTAACTTACCTACACATGGTGTTTTACTCTTGGAAAATTAAATAACTAAAATCCCTTTGTTCCAAAAAACACACAGAATTTTCAATTCTTAACATTGCAATTTTATAACAAACAAACTCTATAATTTTGCCTAGTAAAACTTATAACATGTTCATTATCATTTCATCAACATGACCAAGGTTTTCTTCAAATTTCAATTAAATTCTCAATTTTCACTGCTAAATCACAAAATATAATTTTTCAAACACTGCTATTAAACATGAATTCTCTAAGCAAAATTGAATATTTTCCTATAGCATGAAATTTGCAACTTCACTGTATTTTTCACTCTTCTGTATTATAAAACAGAAAAATTTAATTTTTCAAACACTACTATTAACAGTTAACATGAATTCTCTCAGTAAATTTAAATATTTTTCTCAAGTGTTCAATGGACCACTTCATCTACCAATAACATTATTACATTTACACTAACACAACAATCCAACATTAGACTGTGTGCAGCACACTAAGTGCTATGCTCAATATGGTCCAACAGTTGGTCTTCAATTAAGCTCAATAAAATATGACCAGATTGTTGGATCAATATACCAAATTTGTTAATACTCGCAGACTGATACTAACACAATTAGTACATGTGTTTGACGGTGCACTTGTTGCACATTTTATGCATAGTTTACTGGGAGTGTTTTGGTATGAAACTTAATTTTTGGATGGTGATTCAATATTCAAAACATATGTGATTGAGTTAATTACCAACTCTGGTAAGTAAGTAAGGGAGTGAGAGAATGAACTATGCAGACAGATTTTTTTTTTAATTTATAAAAATTTCAAAACATTCCATCATGATGATAAGCAGAGTAAAAAACTCTTAATTGCTTTTAAAAAGCTCCTACACTGTAGATATATAATAAATCTTCATTCATCATCATCATCATCATCATCATCACCACCACCATCATTATCATCATTACCATCACAACCATCATCATTAACATCAGACCACCCTACCCCACAACAATATACATCATCATCATCATCATCATCATCATCATCATCATCATCATCATCATCATCATCATCAGCCCACCCTTCCCCACTATAATACTCTTCATCATCATTCATCAGACCACCCTACCCCCCAATCAACAAGCGCTGGTAATCATCAGCACATGGGTAGATTTATTGAATTAGGTTATTTTATCAGTACAAATGATGATAAAACAAAATATCAACAATCATCATCATCAAACATTATCATTATCACCACCACCACTGCTGCCACAACCATCATCACCATCACACCCTTCATCATCATAATAATCAAACCACCCTATTCTACAATCAAAATATCAACAATTGTGGTCATCATTATCATCATCATTATCATTATCATCAACAACATCAGCACACCCTACCTCACAACAATATTGATCATCATTCATCAGATCACTGATCATTATTCATCAGACCACCCTACCCCACAATCAACAATGGTGGTCATCATCATCATCATCATCACGTGGGTAGATTTATTGAATAAGGATATTTTATCAGTACAAATGATGATAAAACAAATACATTAATGCCTTTATCACTGCTGACTCAATGTTATTGATCGGATATGTATTTGTACTATATGATAGTATACCAGTATACAAGGGAACGTTTCAAAAGTAACAAGTACTTAGCATTTTTTATTCATACTTGCCGTATTGATGAAATTCGAAGAGACTTGATTCTCAAATTCAGCAGCAAAATCATCATCAACATTTCAAAAGTAACAACAAGTACTTCGCATTTTTAAATTAAAACCTGCAGTGTACAGTCAGTGTTGCTGAAATTTAAACACTGGTTTGAATCGTAAATTTCAATGTTTTTTTATAAGAACATGCAAGAGAATTTACAACATATCACAGGTCTTAGGTCTTTGGTTAATGGATTGGCCTAGATTCTAAACTCTGCTTTAAGGAACAGTTGTTTGCATAATTGCATGTTTTTTTATGTCACATCAGCAGTTTTTAACCATTTGGAGCCAGATAAATCTTGTATTGACTTTAAGAATTAATTTTAACATGCTCATGTGCTGTTTAAGCTTGTGTACAGTGCAATTGTTGAGTTTATGTTGGGCTTTATAGTGATAACTCCCAGGTCAACAATGGTTTATATTGAAAACAACTTGTTCACATGACATTGACACCAAGGCAACCAGTGCACAATTATTACATATTACAAGTTGTTAGGTTTTTTAAACAAGCAAATATACAATGTATATCAAAAATGTTCATTACTGCAATGGGGTTCACTGAATAGCTGAATATGTGAAGTGGTGTGGAGTCTAGTGTTTTATGCCCTAGTCAACATTCCTTCATTTATATTGAGGCAGTCCAAGGAAGGTAAAGAAACTAGAGTGCTGAGATAAATACCACCGACCTTTGGTAAGTTAAGGTTAGGTAGCTAACAACTTTCTTACTCTGTGATCTGCCTGAATGGGATTAAACCCAAGTGGTGAGAGACGATGTGATCCCTTAGAGTGCATGTTTTAGACCACTTGGCCACTGAGTTGCACCACAACATTCCGCAGAACGGTCAGGAATCAGATTTCTGACTCAATGTTTCTGATAACAAGGTATTATGCTGGGAATATGTGACCTATATCTATCCCATATCTATTGGAATTAATACTTCTGCATAACATTATTGGTACATGTATCACACAAAGTATGCTGAAAAGAAACATGCGTCCTCAAAAGGTTGGCAGGTGAGCTAAAAGGCCCTTTTTACTGTAAACTTCTAAGCTAGTTATTGAGACAAGTATTAATAAGTTTACCTGAGGATTACTTCTAGATTTAAGGTTAGCAGGTGAGCTAAAAGACCCTTTTTACTGTAACTAGTTATTGGCAGACAAGTATTTATTAGTTTACCTGAGGTATACTACTAGATAAAAAAAGAACAAATTAATTTTTAATTCAGTGTAGATATTCCATTACAACAATATACAATGTATACCAGTACATGAAATATAGATGAAGTTGTCTTGGTTCATATGAACCAACTATTCATGCATTCTGTGGAGTTTTAAATTATGACTGACTCCTGATTTCAATGGTTCTGATTGATTGAATTGTTTACAGCCAAGTCAAGAATATTTCACTTATGTTAAGATGTCGAAAGTTATTTTGCTATATGATAAAAGGGTTATTGAACTGATATTGCGAAATATTGTCCCTCGTTGACCCAACAATATTTAATAACCCTATAGAACAATTCTATGGAACTCTATTGAATACCTACAGTATCCATATGAAGAAACACTACCACATTGAACCACTGCGGTAGCTCAGTTGGTAGAGTGCTCGCTCAGTAAGTGGGAGGTCGTGGGTTTGATCCCTGGCCAGGTCTGACCCAAGACTTGAAAGTGGGTAGTGACTGTTCTTTTGCCAAGCACTCGACATTATGAAATGAAAGTCACGATTCTTTCAGATAGGAACTTAAAATAAACGAGGTCTCGTGTCATGGTGGGCTTGGCACGATAAAGAACCCTGCCGTATAATGCCATCAGTGCAAGGAACAGGCAAAATTTCTGCACCTTCGCCTATAGCTTGTGACGTCTCGATATAAGTGAAATATTCTTGACTGGTACGTTAAACACCATTACTCAACTCAACTCAACAACCACATTGTCTACCAAACTGTACACCTTATGGGTGTTGGTTTCTGTTAATCAATTTTTAAATACAGAAAGTGAATCCTGTATCAGTATATTGTGCATGCATTTTATCTTCATGCATGCATGTTAAAGTTATCTAGTCAGATTAAAGTACAATTACAAGGTAAAAATAGAAAACAAAATATAAAGATCCCATTAGATACAAAGATAGAAATCATTCAAAACATCACTGTGTCATATGGTTTTTGGATTGCACAGATCTGAATTCAATATTTGCCCAGCAAATCAATTATCATGACTAAGAGAATTTCTAATAAACAAAATGAAGAGAGAGAGAGAGAGGGGGGGGGAGCTTAGCCTAAAGTACTTAAAAACTGTTGTGTGTATGTGTGTGCGAGAGAGGGGGATTACTAATAAACAAAAAGAAGGAATTCGAAGAAAGGAGAGTGAGGATGGGTGAATGGAACCATATGTACATATGAGAGAGAGAGAGAGAGAGAGAGAGAGAGGAATTACTAATAAACAAAAAGAACGAAAAAAGGAGAGAATTCTTCTTCTTTACAGCATAACTGAAAATACTTAAACTTTGTACATGTTATGGATAGAGAGAGAATATTTACAATATTGCCTAAAGTACATGTTATGGTCTTAGAGAGAGAGAGAGAGAGAGAGCGAGAGAGAGAGAGAGAGAGAGAGTTTTGTTTGTATAATGTGATCAGGCCATATCAGTCTGAGCTAGGGGACAATGATAATCTTTAAAATAAATTTTATTGACCTGAACTAGAACAATTTACATAATTAGATGGTAGATGACCACAACTTAATAAGGTAAATGGCCATAACACTACCTTTGACCGGTGTGGACTGGACAATAACATAATAAACCACAATATTTCACCCCCATGGGCAATATAGGACAGGGATGTTAAAATCCAAAGTAATGCACTCAGACATAAATAAAATGTTTACAGATAATCCCAAAGGCAGTTATTTTTGGTTTTTACACTTGAAATAAACATTGGGTGACAAATACAGAGTCATTATAAGTTTTAAAATTGATTAAATAACACTGTCAAAATATAAAATACACATATGAAACAAGGAGGGGGGGGGGGGGGAAGAACATTATGATCATTATGATGCATTATGTAATATTTAAGATTTTGTGTTTTTATTTCAATGTTTAAAAAAATCTTTAAAATAAAATTATTTCATAAATAAAACACATATGTATATACAAATACAAACGTTTTACTTAAACCATGCTCTATTATTGACTTTTCTTGGCTAAAATATCCATTTTTGTATTCTTACGATTATATATATAAATAAATATATAATTATAGATTTTCTTTTAAGATGACTGTTTTTTGTAATATTATAGACCAAGTTGTTTCTCAAGTTTCAAGTGCACTAACTATCAGTGTAAAATAAGTTTAGTGCTTTACACAAAAATCATGCATTGAACTTTTCACACGATTTTTGCATTAGAAAAACAATGTCAAGTTCTCACCCCTATTTTGAAAATCATTAATGCAAAAATTTTACATGCATTTTGTGAGATTTTTGCACAATTTTCATTAGAATAGTTGTACGGATTATTATTAGCTTCGTCACTGTCTTAGTGAGGACACCGGCAATGATGTGGGGGGAACATGTCGCCTCCCCTTATCTATATGGTAGGTTAGTTGAAAGCTCTAAAAACACTATATCAAATGGAGTGGGGTTAGGTTATGTCAGGACATTTGATTGTCCCTACAAAAAATGTCCAAACAATTAAATACTGAAAATTTCCTCACATTGTAGGTAAAAGAACTAACATAAATTTCACTTATCCCAACTTTACACTGTTAAAATATCCACAGAGAGAGAGAGAGAGAGAGAGAGAGAGAGAGAAGAGAGAGAGAGAGAGAGAGAGAAAGAAAGAATGTGTACACATATTACCCCTATATTGAACATGTATAGTTATTACTATTGAAAACTGAACTTTTATAGACTCAAATTATTAAACCTGATTTTATATCAACAGAGAGATAGAGAGAGAGAGAGAGAGAGAGAGAGAGAGTTGGAGTTTAAACAAACAGTGAGGGGGTGTTTAAATTACATGACAGGGATATTATATTGTAACATGGTCTACACAGTACTGTGACTGTCATATTTAATCTCATATTTAATGTTGACAAGTATGTGTGTCTATGTGCGCAATAACTTTAATTCTAAGAAGTTGCGGATTTCCCAAGCATTCTGATAAGAGGCCACAAAATAAAGATCAATAGGTTTTTTAAAAATTCAATAACGAAATAAAATATCAATTTATCAGTTGTTTTTTATAATCACAAATTTGATTTAGATTTTGAACACACGGTCAGACAGTAACTATACAGGTATGACAGGCTTGGTCTGACATGATTAATTTTCAGTACAAATAGAAAAAAAAATCATGCAAGGTAGTAACGTATGTTTGTCCTAAAAACTTTTTGTTTACCTTTTATTTTAAATTTATTTTGGTAATCCCACCATAAAAATCAGGATGTGGAAATTTTAATTTTATTCTTTTTTTAGAATATAGTATATGGTCTTTATTATGGCCTTGAGTATATCAATGAAGTAAAAATAAATAAAATGTACCTTAATATAGTACATGTAATGTCTAATGCATCACACAGTAAACACTGAAACTTTAGGGTCTGAAATCAATGACCAATCCAATACTGTAAAGGGGGACATTTTCGTGAGGGTAAAATTATCGCTTATTTCATGCTAAAGAAATTAGTGCAAAACATTTACCCTCGCGAAAATATCTACTATACAGGTAAATATATCATATATATAGAATATACACCCATTTATATTGGTTAAGCGAAAATTACACCCACGCGAAATGCAAGATTTCAGATATCACGAAATTTTCACCCCATGAAAATAATCCTCTTTACAGTATGTTGCAGGGGTTTCAGTGGTCTAAAAGCAAACAATGAATCACATTAATCACCACTCTTATAGACTATATTTTAATCCCACTTGGGAAGATTCTACTGTAAGAAAATTTGTCACTTCACTTTTTGAAAACTTTTTGTTTTTCCCCCAAGTACTCTGGTTTCCTCTGCCTTCCTAGAACTGCACAGCCTTAGTATTATTGAACACATCTTTATAAGTTTGTTGAAGGTTGGTGTTTTTGTCCAAGTTCTCTGGTTTTCTCTACCTTCACAGACTTGTCCAATCTTGATATAAATGAAAGGTAGAACACAACTTTATAACCTTGTTGAAGGTTGGTGAATTTTATCTAGCACTGTGGTTTCCTCCACCTTCCTAGAATTGACAGCCTTAGTATTATTGAACACATCTTTATAAGTTTGTTGAAGGTTGGTGAATTTTTTTCAAGTACTCTGGTTTTCTCTACCTTCCCAGAACTCAAAGACTTGGTAAAGGTGAGGAGTATAGCATAGCTTTATAAGCTTTATTACCAGTAACTTGTTAAATCATATAATGACATGATTGTATTTCAATATACATGTATTCACAAAATCTTAAATTTTAAGAGGACTGTAAATCATTCTAAATTACCCCCCCCCCTCCTCCTTCACATATGAGAGGGGATTATTTACAAACAACACCAATATAATTTATTCACATTTTGAGCAATGTTAAATGTTTTTCTTGGAAATGAATCAGCTAGTTTTTAAAACTGTTTAAACTTTGGAAAAACCAAAACCAAAAAGAAAGGTTTTTAAGAGGAAACACAGATGTAATGTGTAGCTATTTATGATAGACAGGTATATAATAGCTGTATAATATTATGTAATCACTGCATAATAAAATAAAATATTTTCTTTCATTTCACAAGCTATTTAAAAAGTTTGTTATTCCTGTTTAACAAGTACCATAATACAATCGTGAAGGCCAAATCTACAAAGTTTGCAGATTTATAGATAACTTACGAGAATAAAAAGGTCTTTAAAAGAGATCTTTGCTTATGAGAATAAAGGTCTCTGATAGGGATTTTTGGTTACGAATATAAAATTAGTCCTTACTGTGAGACTCAAAACTGAGGTCCCATGTCTCATTGCACATTAAAGACACCTCTGTAGAGTACCCATAGGCCACCTGTGGCCGCTACAGAGGATGCTTACAACTAGAAGCGATTGAAACAGACTGAGCAAAATGATAAGATATCCAGTTAGATACAATTATCTGCTGCTGACAGAATAAGGTCTGTAGCTGTGTAGCAAGTTATCTTCTTAAAATGAAATTTCCTCCAGAAATATTAGTACTCTGGTAGATAACATATTATTGAAACTCCTCAAAAACACCTTAAGAGAAATACCAGAATCAATTTACAATGCATCTTGCATTTTTATTGGGACTGCAATACAAATGCACAAGAGAGAGAGAGAGGGGGGGAGGCAGAGAGAGAGAGAGAGAGGGGCAAGAGAGATAGACTTTCCTTTTACCTCTATATTGTCTTGAAAGATACACAGAGTGCTGTTATATATTAATGTTGATGAGAGAGAGAGAGAGAGAGAGAGAGAGAGATTGTATGATTACCTCTTTTGCTCCTCCAAGTCCCAGATGAATTGAACTAAGTAGTGTATCCATTTTCTACACAAAACCTTTGATCATTTATAAAACAACTTGATTGTTTAAAATTTTACTATTTGTATACAAAATTTTATGACATTTTATCTAAGCAGAGTACTTGAAGAGGGTCATATGGGGTAATAAAATCGACAAATAAATCAAACATTTATAATTGTCTCAAAACTCCATCTAACCCAGAAATATTTCTCAAACACTTGTCACAAAAGAGTGTTAATTTAACCTCTTTACTTTAATTTCTTCCAGTATTTTTTTTATATTTTTTGCTTTAAATTTTGAAAATTTAATTTCCCCTAAGTTCACTCCCCTCTTAAAGGATGAAGATGTTGTTGTCCTGTGTATATAGTGTGTTTACTTATACAGGAAATCTGTAGCTACAATGATACTTGAAAATGATGAGACATCTAAAACCACATCAAAGAGTTACTTCCCTTGATTAAAATCCACACCTTCACAATTCGTGTTCAATACATGCACTAATGAATGCAAATAAAAATGCAACATGTTCATGATATTCTATATTCATAATTTTTAAAATCCAAGCTTTTAACAAAAATACTTAGTATGTCAATTAACACAAAAAGTTAATTACGGTTTAATTATGAAGTGAACTAATAGGTCTACTACCTATTACCCTAAAAGAAATTTATTTATAATGGTCACATGTTTGTCATTGTCGATTTCACTAATATGTAATAAACCCCAACTTAGTCATACTCGGAATGACGTCCGGTATAGGTATCGTGTCATGGTTTTACGCCCCAGTAAAGTTACTCTCACTTATATTGAGTCACGACTCAGTTCTGGGATGGTGGAGAAATCTGGCGTATCGGGAAAAAAACTGCTGACTTTCTACAAGAACTTAAACATTTCTCACTATGATCTGCCCCAACGGAACTCAAACCTTGGTGGTCAGAAGACAACCCATTTGATCTGCAAGCCCCGTGCTTTAGCCATTTCCCACTAAGTACCCGATCCTGTTATGGTATGTCTACAGATATAAGGAATCCTAACCAACTGCATGATTGAATGGTGCACGACAACATAAGTGCATGTCCACTAATCCTGATTGAGACGTAAAAACAATCAATCAAATTTCAATAAAAAAATTCACCACAAAATTTGAAGGTGGAAAAACCATGATTTTACATGACTCAGAATATTAAGATATATAGCATTTACTTAACAGCCAAGATCACGAAATTAAAGTTTGTGTAAGAAACAGGCAAACAAAACAAGAAAGGATAAGTTCCACTGGTTATAAATCTCCTACTTTGGAAGCACGTTGGGTTAATGAAAAATAATGTATGTAGTTCTGGTGAAAGTACATTTGGAGAGCACATCTATTTTTCCACTTAATAGTATTTTACCTTAGTTTAAAAAAAATAAAAAGTCAATAAACTTTTACATGATACTATATTTCGTATTCTAAGTGAAACCGAAAGTAGACAACGAAGTGCGATTCATCCAGGTGTGAAGAATATATCAGAAACAAGCGTGAGAAAATAACAAAGATAAAGTGACGTCACACATCATACAGGTATTAGGTAACCCTATATACTTGTATATTAAAGTAAAGAATAAATTTTCTACTTTAGATCGTGATATTATAACAATAAGAATATAAGATTTTGGTCACGTACCGATATCCGTATTAACTTCATCGGGAAAACAACACTATAGTTGTTTAAATCATCAACACTTGTCTCTCTCTGTAATATCTCTTTGCAGAATCTTTCCTTTGTAAACCCGGCTCCAAATGACATTTAACTTTAACAGTGAATTACAGTTCAACCTGCCCTAAAGGCCACCTCTATGTATAGGTTACCTGTTTATAAAGACCAGTAGAATTGTATCCCAATTGTTATTTATTGGTATTATTTGAACCTGTATATAAAGGTCACTTTTACTGGTTCCCTTTGGTGGCCTTAATAGACAGGTTTGACTGTACATGTTTACAAACAATCAAAGAATTCATTTCATTTTGTTTCATTTTTAAGCGTTTTCAAGTGGAGAGTACGGATTGTAAGTTGTTACCAAGACAACAATATAGATATACAATGTTCTACTACTAAAATACAGAAATTCAAAAGAAGTAAGATGACAGATCTGCCATGTGCTACTTTTGAATTTTTATGAAATAATACATTCACTGAAAAGTAGCACATGACATACCAATTCAGCCTTAGGGTTTCTGTGAATAAAAACTATATCATTTATCAGTTTATAGTATCTTATCAGAGAGCACAGTTTTGCTTTTACGTAATACACCATCGAAAGAAAGACCATCTGGCAAAAGTTTTTCAGAGATTTCAATAGTTCGGACTGTTTGTTTTTTTTTTCATTAACATAACACACAGAAGTTATAAAGAGTTGGTGACAACAGAGTCGTACTAAAAATTAACAGATTTATTTTTAACAGACTGCTAGAAAATTGCTGTGAATGCCGAAGAAATTTCAGAATATCAAAACTGATTTGGCTGTGTAGACGTAAAGCTCTGTCAATCTGTCATCCACGTAACCATTCACCACACCAATGATTTGTAAAATGCAATGTATAATTTATTTGCAAAGTTGTGCATGATGCATGATGCACGCAGTGCATGGATAATTCTGGACAACCCACTGCAATATACTGAATCGGATATAAAGTTGTATCAAAGCTAGTAATTTCTTCAAATAAGTCACTAAATGTATGTATATCCAGACAAAAGTTTAGCGGATCTTAAAACTCGAGAAGAAAAATATTTTCTCAGGTTGATAAACCTACTCCAAACTTATTTAAATTCCAGCGATCATGTTATACTTCGTTACTCAAGCAGAAAGGAGAAAACTTATCCTACCTTTAGTGATTTAACACACAAACAAACCCCGATATTACTACATGTTGTACACAAATGTATGCATGTATACGTGTATTTAAAACTTAGAACGGGATATTGTGTTTTCTAAAACGCATAATAGTTGCACAAATTCATAAAAACAATATAGTTGATAAACAGGTTTTTAATAAACAGCTAAAGTAGCCATGAACACACAGCAAAAAAAAATTAAAAATAAAATAAAATAAGAAGAGAGAGATTTTATTTATGTCCATTGTTATACATTTATCTGAAACTTGACCCAGGTGACATAATATTACACGGCATAATTTCAATACAGAAATGTTACAATACACCCGCATATACCCCTGACTGGGAAAACAGGTCCATGACCCGTCGTATCTGCTAGTTCATCTGAGTAATTAATATAATAACCCGAAGCTAAAAGACTTGAAAACGTGAATAACCACGATAAGTCCTTATGGGCATCCAAGTCAAAACTTTTACTTTTGGAAAGCTACCCACGGTGGCTATCTTGATGTCCTTTAACCAGTTTAGTAACGAGAAAAGTCGCAACAGGAAAGATGGAAGGCTGGTAAGAAAAGAAAAGAAAGAAAACCCGTGATGAGGGAACTTTATAACCTTGCATTGCAAAGGATGATGAACCTATTACCCGATAACGGCAACGCTATTAACTACACAACGTTAGGGATGACGACGATTCTATAACCCGGCAACACCAGGGATGGCGACGACCATATACCCAGACAACGCCAGGGATGACAGAAACCCTATAGCACAACAACGCTAAGGATGACGGCAACCATATAGCCAAACAACGCTAATGATGACGACAACTATATAGCCAAACAACGCTAAGAATGACGGCAACCATATAGCCAAACAACGCTAAGGGTTACGGCAATCATATAGCCAAACAACGCTGAGGATGACGGCAACCATATAGCCAAACAACGCTAATGATGACGACAACCATATAGCCAAACAACGCTAATGATGACGACAACCATATAGCCAAACAACGCTAAGGGTTACGGCAATCATATAGCCAAACAACGCTGAGGATGACTGCAACCATATAGCCAAACAACGCTAAGGATGACGGCAACCATATAGCCAAACAACGCTAAAGATGACGGCAACCATAGAGCCAAACAACGCTAAGGGTGACGGCAACCATATAGCCAAACAACGCTAAAGATGACGACAACCATATAGCCAAACAACGCTGAGGATGACGGCAACCGCAAAATATACAACACTAGGGATGGCCAAATCCTTATACATGTATATTGAGACGTCAGGAATGACAACAACTCCATAACCAGACAATGCTAGTGAGACAGCAACTGCGAAATTGGCAACACTAAGGATGACAACAACCCTATTACTAGACAACACCAGGTATGACAGCAACCCTATAACCAGACAACACCAGGAATGACAGGAACCCTATAACCAAACAACGCTAAGGATGACGACAACTCTATAACTAGACAGCGCCAAGGATGACAGCAACCCTATAACGATGTTATGGATGATGGCAAACATATAACCATACAGGTACCAAGGCGTTCTTATAATAAGATGAGTGGAACCTTGTAACCATAGCGGATATTTTATGACCACATTGCGGGAACTTTAGAACAAGACAACGTTAATGATTATGGGAATCTTATTAACAAGATAGCGAGAAGCTTTAGTGCCAAACAACGCGCAATTGTCTTCAGAAGAATGACGGAATGTGAACATGAACTTGACCCATGTTGCAATACGCATGCTTGCGGGTGATAACAGATTGAAGTACGTGTCGTTTTCGTTTACGTGTAATGGGATGAGATGGTTTCAAGTTGAAGAGACTGGGGATCGGTCCAAGTCGTAGGCGTCAACAGTCGACGTAAAGGTCGGCGTACACGTGAATGTGCCGCACGGACCATACTTATATATTAAAATGTAAAGCCCGTGAGAGACACTGTTCTTCTTCCTCTTGTTTTTAAGAACTATTTTATTAGATAAAACTTTAGATAAAATTCTAAATGGTATAAGAGACAATGTGCAAGAAGTTTAAAATTACCCTATTTAATACATATTACGAGAGTTTAAAAGATATGTTGCTACTGGCGAATACCAGCTCAAATATCATAAGATTTACACTCTTAAGACTTCTCTATCTTATTGGGGTTTAACGTATTGTCACAAGTGTCGTATAGTAATAAAATAATATGCGGTCGGCAAATTTAACCCCACCTTTTACTCGTGTGTATGTGTGTCATGTGTAATGCAAGCGACGCAATTAACTTTAGTTCATGATGACGCCGAAAAAGCATGTGTCTGAATCACAACTTAATTTAGAAATCTCCATCCGGAATCGTTAAATCCGGTTCTTATTTTTATCCAGGTAGACTGATTATACACAGGTCAGTGTGGTTTATCGTGTGTATAGGTACTCAACATACGTGCAGATCGATAGCTAGGGGATGTACCGTGGTGAATAATATGTTATCTCTAGTCCGATGAACAATATCACCAATGTATATTTAATTCTAGTGTATACTGCAGCGAGGTCACTATACCTTAACGTGTAATATAGGTGTTTATCTATAGGTGTTGGGCGTGTATGTGTGTGTGTGAGGTGGGTGTGGGTGTGGGGGGTGTAATGTTATCATCTGGAAATATACACGACGGGCTACAACTAATGTGAGTTGGCAACTAACCCCGTCATCAAAATAGTGATCTACTACGCTTGTACATGTATGTTTTTGCTACACATGTCAATAAAAAGCTGTTGAGCGTGTTTAATTTGTGGTGTTGGAGTGGGGGGGGGGGGAGTGTAACGTTGTTCTCGAAATATGAACGAGCTGCAATTAATGTGAATGTGTATTCCCTGTTGGCAATTAACCCCGTCATCTAAATAGTGATCTATGCTTTGAAATATGTATATATATGTTATATTACTACACATGTCAATATACCCTGCAGGGATGATGTATCGCTGATTGATGGCTGCATAAATCGGCAATAAGCTCCCCAGAATTATGAATACGTTGATATCATAAAGAAATAGACAACTGTCATTACTTTACATAGATAAATGTGCCCGATATTAGAAATTTGCCGGTAGATAGATTATCACACCTTCACATGCTTAGCATAGTTTTAAATCCCTTAAGTGCCCCGCCCCCTGCATTGGATAACAATAAACACGATCTATGTCATTTTGGTTTAGGTGGTAGGGATAGAAGTTTATAAGTTTATTTTGTGTTTTAAAAATGACAATTTTTCACTAATGGTATAACTGCAGTACATGTATTAACACAGACAATATTAACAAGCGAGACAAGCAGACAGTCTTGAACAAGGGGCGTATGCATGTATCGGGGTTTCAACAACAACATTGCGAAATCGCTTTGCTCTACATTTTCTGTAGCTAAACAGACAAAGAATAAAAATCCTTACTTTTCCTGCAAAGTAATAAAATGATAAAACTCCATGTTAATGCTAGAAATAAACTTTTAAACACGGCATCCCACTTCAAGTGGTGAGATATTTACGGCTGATCATATGACCTGGGTTAGCTATCTATGGTGAGCTCATAACAAAACAAAACTATACGCCATGATTTCTACAAAAAAATCTTTGCCAGGTATGAATAAAAAGTGCTTTAAGTTCTAAATTAAAATAATATAACCACTTACTTGGATTATTTCAATTTAAAAATCCTCAAGTATTGATAAATTACAGTCATGCGACCTTGTACGATTAACTTGGTAAATATAGTCCTGTCGCATAATGATGATTCTATTTCGCGGAATCTTTCGGGTTTCCCCGTGAATTCCTTCACTGATTGGGCAATAAGATTAAGCCACGCCTAGCTTATTATTTGTAAACATCCAGGTCAATAAATATTGCCCTTAATGTCAACTCAGATCATTCGACTGTGAAGATATTTATTTTTCGGATTGTGTAATAACTATTTGTACAAATACCTAAAATATGTTATATATGATTAACATATGACTGGATAAGTTCCGTGAAATTTAAATATCAAGAGTATTACTTTCACAAAGTATAATTTGATACAGTATTTTAATTGACGAATGCTATGGCTGCATCTTGCGGTGAATGATAGAATCGAAAGTGGAATCATGTAGAGTTTAGTGCAAGTCAATGCATGCAATAAATAATACAACTAGGAACGATTGAAGCACACATTGAGAAAACAAAAAAATATGCACATAAAATGTCACTAATTATTAAAAGTTCCCAACTATAAATGTGTTATAAAATATACATTTGGTTAAAAAACATATTCTATGCCTTTATATTTAAATTATACTGTGAATCTGTAAGCCCATATGTGGGAGGTCGGGGCCTGAATCATGGCAGGGACTGTCCAAGACTTGAAATAATGACTGTTCTTTCATCAAGCATTCAAAATTTAGTTTAGGAAAGACACGGGTCCCTCGGAAGAGACCTTAAACACCGACGTTTAGCGCTAAGAACCCTCCCTGCACATTGTCCCGAGCGCACTACAAGGGTAACAAGTTTTGTCACCTCACCTATAGCTGGTGATGCCTCGACATAAGTAAACAATTTTGACTGAAACGTAAACCTTCAGTCAGTAAATCTTTTTGAATCCACCCTTACACATTTTGTATTTGCGTTTATATTTAATTTCTCCTAGCCACGGATTGCTGAAATAATGCTGATGCCGCTTTAACAAACAAACAACGCACTCGTTATATGTCGGTGGCCGGGTGGTCTAAAGCGCATTTATGGATCACAGCGCCTCTCAACGCTTATCGTTCGAATGCCACTCGGGACAGATCCTAGCGTGATAAAGTTTATCAGTTCGCTTACCGACTCTAGGTGGTTTCCGGGTACTCTGTTTTCCTCCACCATCACAGAACTGACCGCCTCGATATAAGTGAAAGAACTTTGACTTGGGACGAAAAAATAAATTACTCCACTCATTATTAATCGTCACAAAATAAAATTGTTACATTGACTAGTATGGTTATTTCATTTGCTGACAATATTAAACAGCTGTGACTTTTTTCATCTTTCATCTATGATAAAATGTCCAACCAAACAAATGCCGATTTGTTAGCGAAAGAAGGGTCAACATGTGTAAATTAATATATTTTTCTTCTCTGATAATTGATAAAATTATATCTATCCTAACAGATTTATTACAATCAACCCCCCCCCCCCCCCGGGTCAAGTTCCGCATATTGTACGACAATGGAGGAATACCTGAAGTACGTTGCGTATTCAACATTGAATAAGTAACAGTTACTTATTCAACATTCGACAATGGACATGGTTAGAATAGATACAATCTGTGTACTCTCTCTCTCTCTCTCTCTGTACGTTCCATTCTGACAAAGGATCTAGCAATGCGAAATTTTCAGCTCGCTCTAACAATTGATTATAAGTATATTTCATCGGCTGGGAAGGTTTATGGCCTCGGTTTCTTTGGATACTGATAGAATTCTGATGGTAGATCATCTTCAAAAGGCACACACAATAAGATCAACTGCACATATCATGTATCAAGTCTGGGTAAGCTACGCCGAAAATATAATTGAAACTCAAGCGCCGCGATAAAACTTAGTAAAGGTGTGCGTCCAGGACAATGCGTCATAAAGTTAAGTCTTTCTGAACGACCAAGATTTTTAAAAGACTTCTTAAAAAGTGACATTTGGGACTGTCAAAATTGTATATATATATTGAAACTGAAGGATGTTTTGTTGAAATTTAATGAAACATCTGTCCACCAAAATTTAAACCCTTACACATGAGGCTCACAACACATAGGCGTAGGAGGGTTTTTAATATTGGGGGGGGGGGGGGGGGGGGCAAACCGAAGCTATGTCTATGTCATGCCGCAGGTACGACCTCGTGCCTATGGCACGAGGCGGGGAGAGTATGAGAGGGGTGCTAAACTTAAACTTTAAAATTTTCAAGACAAGTCTTGTCTAGACGCATTTTCAATGTATTGTGCATCGTTTTTGATAGGTTAAAATACTGTGATATCAAGGCAAGAAATAACTGTATGACACGAGTTCCATAATCAACCCTCTCATTGGAGATGGATATCAGAGGCTGATCCAGAATTTTAGAAAGGGGGCGTATAATGTGAGAGCCGAAGGCTCGAACCTTCTAGGGGGGTTCGGGGGCATGCCCCCGGAAAATTTTGAAAATGTGGCGCAAAAATCCTGCATTCTGGTGCAATTTGAGCTGAATAATATGTATTATTAGCGACTGGATATGGGGTACCCCGGAAAATTTTGACTCCCTTTTACAAGTATAATGATGAAATTGATAATTAATTGGTAACCAGATGGACATTTCCTGTTAAAGCTCTTTGGGGGTTTTTGTTTTGTTTTTTTTTTCTTTTTTTTTAGCACTTACACTATAAACATAAACTATGATACAAAATTTCACACAATATATTGCGGGGGCGCCCCCCCCCTTCTCTGACATTGGGGGACCCGGCCCCCGCCCCCTGCTCCTACGCCTATGCAACATACTGTATCAATCAGCCTTCATAGATTGCTGTTTGCAGCGGTTCAACTTCACACTATTAAGTCTAAATGGTTACACCATGCATTAACATTCTTCTCTGCTCTTTGCCCAACCGGACACTTCTTGTTTAACTAGCGTGTCTTAAAATTACTTCTTGTACAGGATAAAACAAGAGGATGGATTTCGCAATAATTTTCTATATATATGTTCATCTTTAGAGATGTGATAAAATATTCCTGTTTGGCTTATCAATAGAGAACATAGTCTGGTAGAGGATTTTGAAAAAGCCGCTTATTTTTCGATGTAGGGAGGACAACGTGTTCAAAAGTGGCAAGTTATGTCATAGCCTTCTTTGAACTTTACTTTGGTAGAATCGGCTTGTTGCCAAGCAAGATTTCACCCAGGGCCATTGTGGGGGCAGCTAAAGGTCAGTGGGTGCAAAGTTCAAGTGAAAATGCCCATATTGACCTATACACAAGCTCAAGGTGGCTTACAGAATGTTTTCTTTATACGTTTTGTCTTCTAAATATGTAAGTGGAATCTTCAAATTAATAGAAAGTCATATCCAACTAATTCAGTCACTTATTTTCAAAGTTTTCCATAAAAAATAAGATTAGACGCTTGCACAAATTTGACCTTTACAAATATGATTAATTGTGGCAAATAAATACCAGTAAAAACACATTTGTGCATTTGAAATTGTTTAACAAAACTTTAGACTTCTGTAAAAATAATTTTACTGAATCATATTGCCCGTATTTATACAAGTATCCACTTTTTAAAAAAAAAAAAAGAAATCAAAGTACTGGTGGTACTGAAAGATTTCATTAGCTGTAATGACTGCATCTGTATAATACTATCAAGTGTGTTTTTTTTTTCTGGTGGAAATATTAGTGAACTGTTGAAACACGAACTATTCCCAGTGTCACCTATACCTGATACACCAGGACCGGTACCCTTGTTATCTGCAGCCGACGAGTCGGATCTTCAAAATAACCCTGAGGAAGAAGTTTGCATGGAGACATAACTACCAAAATAATTAATGGTCAAACTTTAGTTGTAGCACTGGGAAAACGGAAAGGCATCAATACATTCGGCGAGTTAAGAAACGCACAAACTGTTTTTATCCACGCGAAAGATAAATGTATTAAAATTGATGTCATTATGATAATGATAGATAAGACAATTAATCCATAAAAGGTGAAATCATCTAGAGATAAAAGAGGATCAGGTCCCCATTCTGTTAGAAGAATTATTGATAATTAAAATGTCCCTCTGCCATCAAATTGGTAAGATTTTATCAGTCACCAAGAAAACAAATAGGATCTCGTAGTAATCCAAGACACTTCTTAGCTTAGCTGATGGTATCAGGGGGTTTAATTCATACAGAGGAAGGAGTGTATCCGTTTTTAAAGCTTTACACAAGGAAGCTGGTATTAGAATTGTTCCCCATGGTGTTGATGCTTACATGCAAGGCTATAAAAGAACAGTTGTTGTCTGTCGTGATACTGATGACCTTATTCTTATGTTGCTTTTAAATGAGGAAGTATGATTCCAGACCGGGTCATCTAAAGTTCGTCCCTGTTCACAGCATAAAATTATCACCTCTGGAGAGGAATAAGCTCCCAATATTCCATGCAATTACAGATTGTAAGACTGTCAATTAACTTTCTGGACATTCTAAATACAGCATTCTGTGTTTCCAGGGAAAACACAGGTCTTCTTCCCACTCTTACAAGAGGGAACTTTTCTGAACTTGTGAGTGCAGATGCCTTCATTTAATGTACCTAGCAAGGATTTCTTCTCTACCATGTAAACTTTTCCTCTCAGGGGAAAAGTACAATTGAAAATTTGCTTCCAACATCATATGCAACCGACCTACATATTCAACGTGCACACCATTAAACCGCTGTTAGGCTGCATTTAGTTATACCTGGTATTTGTTCCGGATCTCCCGTCACCTATAGGACACGGATGGTGCTAGTCTCACTAACTTACGTACTGTATGCCTTTAACTCCCAGTGGAGGTTAGTCCATCGACAAAATCCCTCAAACTGGCTCTGTTCTGCGCAATTTTACTCCCTCTGTTTCAATTCCAGAAACTTGTCTCAAGGTGTCTTTTATTCTTGTGTGTTCCATTTCAAAGTTTTGTGATGTTGTTTGCAGGTGTCCATCCCCAATGTCACTTTTGTGTTTGTGTTTCAAAACGACCTTGTTTTGTGATCCACCATAAACTTTTCGTTATTAATTTTGTCTTGTCATCTGGCAACAGGATCACGAACAATACTAGTTTTATACTTAAATCTGAGGTTTTTTTCCACAAATTAAACTTATTATTATTTTTTTTCCCAAATTTTACTTTGAACTTTTACTTTTCTAAGACAATTACAGGTCAAGGGATCATGAACAAAACTTAACTTTTTGGAGGTTAATGAGGTTAGTGCGAGTCTAAATGTGACTTAAAAACAGTTTTAATGAGAAAATTATAAAATTGATTGCATGGGGTTTTACGGGCTTTTATGTATTTCAGTCATATCAAGACGTCACCAGCTATAGGTGAAGTAGCAGAAATTTTGACCTTTGCAGTAAACTTAGGGAAATATGCAGGAAAAATTCCTTAACATGTTACACCCGCCTCGCACAGGGCATCGGTTTTTAAGATCTCTCTCAAAGGATCTTGTGACTTTCGTTTCTAAATACCGAGTGTTTGGCAAAAGAACAGTCACTACTTTATTTCAAGTCTTGGTCAGACCCAGCTAGGGTTCGAACCCAGGACTCGCCACATACAGGGAGTGAGAGCTATACCTATTGAGCTACAGTAGAGTTTTTTTAATGAGGAAATAACCTTTACCAAAATCATGTCATGCATTGCTGAAATGTAAATATAAATCATGTTGCACTACAAGATGTACATGTAGGGCAAACAATTTAAAGTGGGTGGCTGTATGCACTTGCAATAGGACCGTTGAACCGATGATTGGTTGAACCATTTGAATGATAATGCCACAGATAGTGATATTGATGAATGAAAAGAAATCGTTAGATGTGACTGATATATTTCAGAGATTCTCGTGACTACGCCTTGCCGATTACAGTACTTGCAGTACTTTGATTTTAAACTTTTAATAAATTTCAAATTATCAGCTGGGTTTAAACAATATATTTGTTTTAATCACAATCATGTATTTTCAAAAGAATTATATTTTAGCATTTTGATTCATGCTTTGATGTTGAATGTATACTTTTATTCTATTCTATCTTTAAGCTTGTGTCAGAATTTTGAAAAATAACATTAAAATATTTAAATTTTAGCCTAAACAGTCTCAATTAGCTTCCTAGTCAATGTTACAATACATGAAATGCTATGATTGCATGAGAACAGATTTATTTGATTTATTTAAATCTCAGAAAGTATATATTTGGACAGCTATAAACTTATATAAAGATTAATTTTTGGGAAAACAACACTATCTGACCTTTGACCTTTTATCTACTAAACCAAGGGTCGATCAACTTGGCAACAGGTTGATTCTTGACCCCTAACCTATGATGATATAAGACAGCTATGTTGCCAGCTTTGAACACTCATGTCCCCCTATTGTGAAATTTCAATTTTTTTCCACCAGACTAACACTCTCGGTTCGTTGTAGTTTATATATTTTGAAATCGTTTGTTTCCGGGTGCTAATTTGAATTGTTGGCCGGAAATGCTTGAAGAGTTATGTTTGAAGTCAATATGTCAATGTTGCTAAAATCGGTTCTGGGGTTTCCGGATGATAACTTGAATAAGGGATGACCAATTTCATTGTATCTTGACTAAGAGTTCTAATGTTGGATTGTATTTGGTGTCAAAAAGCAATTATGTACTGTAATTCCATAAATTCATTGCACATGCTTTTAATTAAGTATTTAGTTTATTTTTTGAAATGCTTCCATGAAACTAAAATATTTAAAAAAAAATGTAATTGCTATAGTTGTTAAGAAAGTGTTGAATTTTTCAACTTGGAAATTATCGGAAGACAATTATATGACATGTAAGAGTTTTGAAAAGGCATCACGTGCAACAGATATTGGTTTTTCCAGGTATGATCATCATAAATATTGTAATTACGAGATGGCACTGAATGAAGTCTAGAAAGAAGGCACAGAAGGGATAATTTTAACAAAGTTATATTTCTTCTTTTGTTTAGTATCCTTAAAATCGCTCTATGAACAGAATTAAATTCACTTACACACAAATTTTTTTTTTGTTTTTTGCTATTGGGCCAGCAAAGGATATTGTTTATGTGTTGTGGTTGGAAAGTGTACGATTTTATTTTTGGATTTTCCATGTGCAATGAATTCATAGAAATACAGTAGGTCACTGTTGCTAAAAATAGGTTTATGGGTTTCCAAATGATTAATGCCATATGGCAGGAGAAGCGTGTTGCATGCAGCACTGACTGTGAACGTCTGTTTTTATAGGTAAAGGTCTATCTGGCATGCCAATTATGTACGAGATATGGCCTGCTTCATAATATATGCTCAATTAGCCTGTTATATCGTGTGAACATCCATTTCATTGGAGTTGTTCCAACTTGTTATAAAGCCCCAATTTTATCCGAGGTGTTCATTTAGTTAGTTGTAAAATGACACATTTGATTAGAGGTGGTCCTCATGCAACTCTTTGGTACAATTGGAAATGTTCAGTTTGCCAGTTGTTGTTTGTCTGCTTACAGTAAATACAAAATCTTCAGTTTGATGTTGTATCTGAACAAAAAAAGCTTATATTGCCTAAAGCATCCAGATAGTAAATATGAATTTTTAAAATGAAAATAATTTCTAATGTGTGTAATAAAATTTGCTGAATACATGCTTAAGTGAGTTGTGCTTCTTTCACAGTCATTCAAAATATTAAAAAAAAACCCAGATGTGTGATACATTTTTAATTGTATGTGAAACCAAGTGCTGTCAGAACAGTATAGCTAACGTTTTATGTTCCCATTTTTGGTAGCCAAAAATTGCCATTGACTACTAATTTTCTGATAAACTATCTAAAAAGTAACCTTTTTAGTAAATTTGAAGTAACCTTTTTAGTAAATTTGTAAGCAGAATCTTTAAAAACGGACTATATTTTCAGAAATTTTGGAAATTTGGCTTTTAATAATTCTAATTTGTGAAAACCTAGCTTACAATAAGCCAGGTGGCATTTTACCGTACATGTATATGATATGGATCCTTTTTGACTCCCAAATATAAATGGTTTTGTAATTATTTATTATGCATGTTAATGCAGGAAAATAGGCAAATTCCATTGGTTTTCATGTTTCAAAATGCAGTGTGTATCAGACATGGGGTAATGCTAATTTGTAATTGTAATGCCCTGTAATGCATTACATTTTCTCAAAGTAATGCATGTAATGTGTAATGCCCTAATTTTTGCATTACATGTAATTGTAATGTAATGCATTACATAGACAAAAATGCATGTAATTTAAGCATTACATGGCATTACATAGCATTACTTCTCTGTATTAAATGTTAGATATTATTACCATTACAATTCAGGACTAGTAAGTACATACATGCTACTTTTTTCCCTAATATAAAATATAAAAAACTATGTCTAGAAAAATTGTAACTGTGAACTGTTGTCAAACTAATAATTTATTTCATTCAACCTTAATACTAAAACTATATAAAATGCTAAAAACTTAGTATACTTCAGATCATCTTGAATTTCCAACAAATGTAAAGGACAAACATACATTTTAAAGCAAAATGCAAATGCTGTTTTTAGTACTATCGGGAAGTCTAAAGATCACATTAAATTTTGCAACATATCTAAATATAAGTTTCAGTAACTACAATAATTTGTAATTTTGCTTTAACTGATAACCTGTGATGAAAACAATTTTATTTTTACAAGAAATTGTTTTTTTTGTAATCCTTTTTATATGCTATTAAGGTAACCTATCTTTAATGATTAAAGAAGTTATTTGTTAAAGGTATGATTTATAAATTACGCCTGACAATACCACTAATTAGTTTGTATACCTATCAACTCCTTTTACTGTTTTGATTTAATGTTAATTAAGAAACATTCAGTGAATAAAATAAATAAAAAATAAAAACATATAATATAAAAAAAATTCCTTACAGCATCTCTGTTTTTTTTTTCTCCTTAATTTTTAGAGTAAAAACAGAAATGTATATTTGGATAATAAAAAACCTGACATAGATGAACAATTAACTTTGACAAATTTTGTAAACCTACTGGTAAACAGCAGAAATATCAGTTGAATGACCCAAAGCAAAAAGAATCTATACATGCACTTGTTGACTATAAATACTCCTGTTTTCAACAGTTGAAAATCAAAACATAAGAACTGTATAGAAAATGAACCCAAAATTTTAATTTCAAATTCTGAATCCGAAAAATATCGTATTTATATGTTTGAATTCTTTATGGAATGTAATGTGTAATATAATGCATTACTTTGGTAAAGTAATTGTAATGTAATGCATTACTTTTCAAAATACATGTAATTGTAATTGTAATATAATGCTACTTTTGTCAAAGTAATTGTAATGTAATGCATTACATTGCAATGTAATTCGCCCCATGCCTGGTGTGTATGCATTTGTTTAATTGTTAAATGGGGTTTCGCATCCCAGTAAAGAATATTTCACATATATTGAGATGTCACCAGGTTTAGTGACAGAAATTTTTACCTTTTCAGTGCGCTCAGGGCAATGTAAAAGGGAGGTTGCTTTTACATACCATGCCTGTCGTGAAATAGAGCATCTGTTTTTAAGGTCTCTTCTGAAGGACCCCATGACTTTTCATTTCTAAATGCTGAGAGCTTGGTGAAAGAACAGTCACTACCTATTTTCAAGCCTTGATCATACCTGGTCAGGGTTTGAACCCACAACCTCCCACATATGGAGCAAGCACTTTAACACTTAAGCTACAGTAGTGGTTTGTGCATGTGACACACTATACAAATGCTGGAGAACTTATAAATAATCATTTTGCTCTCTTATTGTGAGGACATTTGTCATCAAACATTAAAATCATTATTTTTTTAGACTCACTCGAGTTTTCATAATGGGGTGGGGGGGTGGGGGTGTGTAAATAAACTCCTTATTCAAATTTCAAAAGAGGGGGAGGGGGCAAATTAAGTCCCATTTAATAAAATGTATTGAATTGAAGTTATGCTTTTAAAACAGTAGTGTAAAATGTGTGATTCTTAAACATGCTAATTTAATTTATAAGTAAACAAGAGGCCCAATAGGGCCTGTACCGCTCACCTGGGCCGTAAACAGCACAAAAACACAATATATACTACATTTAAGGAGTAATAACTCTGATGTGGATATTTAGATATTTATGAAACTTGCAACTCGTATCTGTGACCTTGACTTTCAAACAAATGACCATAATCTATATTAAAATGATCACTGCATCAACACCAACAATATTCTAATATACATGCCTATACAAAAGTTGATAGTTTTCGAGATAATTAACCTTTTTGGTATTGTTTTGCTATTGTGACCTTGACCTTTGGACCCTTGACCTTTTTCTATACATCAAAATGATCATTGTATCAATACCTACAACTTTCTAATATACATGCCTATACAAAAAGTTGATAGTTTTCAAGATAATGAACCATTTCAGCATTCTTTCGCATCTGTGACCTTGACCTTTGAACCAATCACCTTAATCTATATATCAAAATGATCGTTACATCAATACCAACAATATTCCAATAAACATGCCTATACAAAAAGTTTATAGTTTTCAAGATAATTAACCTTTTTGGTATTGTTTTGCTACTGTGAACTTGACCTTTTGACCCATGACCCTTTTCTATACATCAAAATAATCGTTGTATCAATACCTACAACATTCTAATATACATGCTTATACAAAAAGTTCATAGTTTTCAAGATAATGAACCATTTCAGCATTCTTTTGCATCTGTGACCTTGACCTTTGAACAAATGACCTTAATCTATATATCAAAATGATCGTTACATCAATACCTACAATATTCCAATATACATGCCTATACAAAAAGTTTATAGTTTTGAGATAATTAACCATTTTGGTATTGTTTTGCTACTGTGATCTTGACCTTTGGACCCTTGACCTTTTTCTATACATCAAAATAATCATTGTATCAATACCTACAACATTCTAATATAAATGCCTATACAAAAAGTTCATAGTTTTCAAGATAATGAACCATTTCAGTATTCTTTCGCATCTGTGACCTTGACCTTTGAACCAATGACCTAAATCTATATATCAAAATGATCGTTACATCAATACCAACACTATTCCAATATATATGCCTATACAAAAAGTTTATAGTTTTCGAGATAATTAACCATTTTGGTATTGTTTTGCTACTGTGACCTTGACCTTTGGACCCTTGACCTTTTTCTATACATCAAAATGATCGTTGTATCAATACCTACAACATTCTAATATACATGCCTATACAAATAGTTCATAGTTTTCAAGATAATGAACCATTTCAGTATTCTTTCGCATCTGTGACCTTGACCTTTGAACCAATAACCTTAATCTATATATCAAAATGATCGTTACATCAATACCAACAATATTCCAATATACATGCCTATACAAAACGTTTATAGTTTTCGAGATAATTAACCATTTTGGTATTGTTTTGCTACTGTGACCTTGACCTTTTGACCCTTGACCTTTTTCTATACATCAAAATGATCGTTGTATCAATACCTACAACATTCTAATATACATACCTATACAAAAAGTTTATAGTTTTCAAGAAAATGAACCATTTCAGTATTCTTTCGCATCTGTGACCTTGACCTTTGAACCCATGACCTTCATCTATATATCAAAATGATCGTTACATCAATACGAACAATATTCTAATATACATGCTTATATAAAAAGTTTATAGTTTTCGAGATAATAAATAATATAAGAAAGGTAAAAAATTAGGTCATGACCTTCATAATTGACCTTGACACCATTTTGAAGATAATTACAAGAATATGTCAAAACTGAAAGCCCCATGTCATTATCTGGTCGTATAGTCAAGTTATAACAATTTAAAATATTTTACGATTTTTGCAAAATTGAACTCAAAAACGCGTAACCTATTTTTAAACCAAATTTCATGAAATGAACAAACTTAAAGGTTAAGACTATGTAGAATCCAAATATCACATCAGTTTTTGCCTCCAATGAGTGGTTCAAGAGAAGAAGATTTTTTTAGGTTTTGTCTATTTTTAGTAACAGCGGCCATCTTGGATATTCGATCGCCATGATTTGAACAAACTATAGTTAGACTCTATCAAGGACCTTCCATGGCAAATTTGGTTTCATTTGGCCCAGTAGTTTCGGAGGAGAAGATTAAAGTTTACTGACGCACGCACGCACGGACGCACGCACGCACGCACGCACGCACGCCTCGCCATGCCATAAGCTCACATGGCCTTTGGCCAGGTGAGCTAAAAATGAAATTAAAAAAGACCAAAAAACAACAAAGTAAATTTTTATTAATAAACAAATATTTGTGTAATTACACCCTAAATCTATAATGAATATCACATCCAGTAACAGTGCATTATACAACAATAATAAATCAATGTGTTCTGTGTGATGATGTAAAATATGAATATAAGTGCTTTTAGAATGAGAAACATTAATCAGTTATCTCCCTTGGCCAAAATATGACTGCCTGGATCCACCTGCAGTTATCTCCCTTAGTCAAAATATGACAGCCTGGGTCCATCTGCAGTTATTTTCCCTAAGCCAAATAGGACAGTCTGGATACAATTGCAGATATCTGTTAGCAAAAAAATAGAATAAAACCTTAATTCACTTGAAGTTATCTCTCATAAAAAACTTTGGCTAAGGAAGTGATTCTCCACAAGCTGAAAAGATTTCTGGATTATACTCAAATTGACCATTACTTAATTTTTTATTTCTATTAGAATCAGTGAAATAACTCCTCAAAGAATTTTCTATCAAGGTTAGATAACTGATTGAGTATTATCATGATAAGTCAAACTTCTTCAGTAAAAACTTAACATGCGGGATAATAAGGAAGATGACTGAATTTGAATTCTTCTCAAAACATCTACTCTTGTCACTTAAATATGCAAGATGAAAAATATAAAATAGGATTTTAAATTTAAAACAAATAAAAAATCTGTATTCACAAATATAAACAAAGCAAAAATTTGAAAGAAAATTAATAAAATTTAAACAATATATGGATTTCACCTTTCTTTAGAATCTTAAGAGTTAAATTAAAAGTTTTAACACAATGTATCAGAAGAAGAATCTATTTCAACTTGTATCAGCTGAAAGGACTATGTATACTGAGATGAATCAGAGAAAAGGTCCATACCTAGGTGGATCAGCTGAAGGGTCTATTTTTAAAATAGATCAGTTCTGGACATCAGTTGAAGGGAATATACCAAGATGGATTACAAAAATGGCTATGCCCTAGTATAATAGATTATGCATGAGTTATCTTATTATTCCCATTGTAACAAATTCTTTCAGTTGGAAGACAAACATAGGCGACAGCCAAAATTCTGAAATCATTTTGATCCAAGACTTAAACAGTACCAGTGTATAAATAGAAATAGCCACTGTGTATTAATGCTCATGATTTTTGTGCTCCCCAAACAATCAACAAACTGAACATTCACCCTATCTTACACCAACATGAGGCCTAACTTACACTTACATGGGGATGCAGAAGTCTATGCCAGTAACAGTGCACAACATATCAAAGCTGTTGAAGTTTACACCAGCAAATATTTCTACTAATACAGAGAGCAAAATTGAAAAATGTTGTTGCACTCTTCACCAGAAAAAAAACATGTAATGTATGTTGCATGAGCCACAGTGTACCCACTGTCAGTGACTAAATCTACCTCCAACATCAAAGAGTGAATAACTCGGGAATGTTGTATTGAAAATACAGTTGTTGTAACATATTCAATAATTCGTAAAATACAAAACAAAAATGGGACATAAATTTTTTTATCACATTTTTATCAACAACAACAAATATATTACAAAAATACTGACAACTACAGAGGCATGCAGAAAATATTGAGATAGTGTGTAAAACAAATCCTTAACTTCACTTTTAATACCGGTACCATACATACAGTGTATTTTTATATACTTTATAGTGATTCTCACAAAGTTTTCCTTTATTTATTTAAATGAAACTAATTTTTTTTGTGCTTTTCACCTTGTGCAGGGGTTCAAAACTATGTTCTGTAATGGAAGGTCAAGGACCTTTTGGCAGGTTCAACATAAAATTTTTGAAAGTCCAATACCATCATTGAAAGGTCCATGTGTCATGCATATAGACAAACTAAGTATTATCCTAGTAAAAATGACAGGTCCTTTGGACTTTTGCAGTTTAAATTTCAAAGGTCCAAATAGAAAATCAAAAGTACCGGACCTCAAACCCGGGGAAATTTGAAACTCTGTTGTAATCTTTTTAAGATTACATAATGGGCACTATTTTGAAAATCATTTTAAAGAAATTACAATCAATTCCGAATTTTGCAGTGAAATGTTTAAAATATAAAGAATTGACATTCCACAAGAATTTTTATTACAAAAAATCTTGTTTTATGTAAAATAAAGAAGGGTTTTACATTTAATTATCACAATATTATTTGCATGTTTCTGTACATCTGTGCAGGATTGTATCGCTCTTCAAAAATTAATATAAACATACTTATAAATCTAAAATGACAAAAAAAAACTTATATAAAATATATATAAACATATCTATAATACACTTATTCAGGCCACAAAAAAATAATTTTTAGATTTTCATTCATTTTCAAAATCAGTCTGGTGGGTTTGGCAAATATCTACAATGTATCTAAACCAGAGGCTCAGTGTGGCTGAGCCTGTATCGCTCACCTGCTTTTAAAGCAAATTTGTATATATGCTTTTCCCATAGGGTCCAATGTAAAACAATGTTCTCCGCTGGCAGCCATGTTTTATGGCAGATCAGAAAAATTTTGGCAATCTATGTAAAGGACCTTCTATACTTTATTCCTGTAAAGTTTGGTTCAATTTGCTTCAGTCATTTCTGAGAAAATAGTCAAAAATGCATTTTTCCCATAGGGTCCTATGTTAAACTATCTTCTGCGCTGGCAGCCATGTTTTTTGGCTGACCAAAAAAATTTCGGCAATCTAAGTAAAGAACCTTCTATACATCATTCCTGTAAAGTTTGGTTAAGTTTGCTTCAGTAGTTTCAGAGGAGATAGCCAAAATGTGTTTTTCCCATAGGGTCCAATGTTAAACTATGTTCCCCGCTGGCAGCCATGTTTTTAGGCGGATCAGAAAAATTTCAGCAATCTTTGCAAAAGACCTTCCATACAATGTTCCTGTAAAGTTTAATTGAATTGGCTTTAGTCGTTTCAGAGGAGATAGCCAAAATGTACGTTTTCCCATAGGGCCCAATGTTAAACTTTGTTTGGCCCTGGCGGCCATTTTTTTTGGCGGATCAGAAAAATTTGGGCAATCTTAGTAAATGACCTTACATACATTATTCGTGTAAAGTTTGGTTAAAATTGGCTCAGTGGTTACAAAGAAGATAGCAAATATATGCTTTTCACATAGGGTCTTATGTTAAACTATCTTTTGTGCTGGCGGCCATGTTTTTTGACGGATCAGAAAAATTTTGGCAATCTAAGTAAAGGACCTTCCTTACACCATTCCTGTAAAGTTTGGTTAAATTTGCTCTAGTTACTTCTGAGGAAATAGTCAAAAATGCATTTTTCCCATAGGGTCCCATGTTAAACTATCTTCTGCGCTGGCAGCCATGTTTTTTGGCGGATCAAAATAATTTCGGCAATCTTAGTAAAGGACCTTCTATACATCATTCCTGTAAAGTTTGGTTAAAATTGGTTCAGGGGTTTCAGAGGAGATAGTTAAAATATGAAAAGTTTACAGACGGACGGACTGACTGACTGACTGACTGACAGACTGACGGACGACGGACGCCGAGTGATGGCAAAAGCTCACATGGCCTTTAGGCCAGGTGAGCTAAAAAGGCCAAGTGCCTTGCATAACAGTGCATCACATAAGTAATGTGACATATTTAAGTCACCCCCAACATAAGTTGGGGTGACTTATTGATTTATTGAACAAATAAGATTTCATAATGTATTATGGAAATGTGACAGAAGGACTTGTGGTGTTTGTGAAACACTATACCCCTGAAATTGTCCTATTCTGCATGTCTAAATTTTAAAGAGATGGATGGCAACTTTCAATACAATCCCTTATACAATCCCTGTTTTAGAGCTATGAACTGGAAATTGAAATGTGACCTTGACCTGTGACCCAGACATCCATGCATTAGACCCTGTACATCTTTTCAAAATGACAAATATTCATGACAATTTTTTGTAAAAATTCCCCATACTGTTTAAGAATCAGGAAGCAGATATGGAAATATTAAATTGAAAACTTAAATTTTACAATTAAACTTAATAACATGTGATGGAAGTATACACCAATAGATAAACAGATAAAAAGGTGGTGGATGAAAATCTAGAAATTAATTTATGATGGCCTTACTATATAAAGCTCAATACATTTGGAGGGACTTTAATATCACAAAAACACCTTGTATTTAAGTACAATGAAATGGACAATATTTTTACAAAAACAGATACGAACTGTAATTGGTGTACTCTACAATTTTAGATTTTCCGATGGAATGACTTTTTCAGTTTTTGGTCCACAGAATCTCCACAATAATAACAAATCTCTAAAATTTGCAATACAATAAACACTTTGATAAATCAAATGTTCTTTCTTCAAATATAACAGATGATATGCAGGTCATAATTTGATTCCTGTTACAGTTTTTTTCGGCCTCCTTTTGAGTCAAAATTGAAGTACCGTCAAACCTGTCTTTAACGACAACCCAAAGGAACTTATTAAAGTGGCCCTTATGGGCAGGTGGCCCATATATGCAGGTTCAAATAACCTGAATAAAGCGCAATTTGGATAAAATTGTACTGGCCTTAAAAAGCAGGTGACCAATATATTGGTGGCCCTCAAGGCAGGTTTGACTGTACCATAAAATATACTCCAAGACGTGTGACTTTTCACTGTATGTATATGCTTTCCAAAATACCTTCAATTCTTAAGCGTTTACACTGTATCCATTTCAATTTTTCTTCTTCAATTTTTAATGTTATATCTTGGATAAAATATTGATCTAACTTCGAATGGTCTTGAATTAATTAATAGCAATCTTAATACCTTGGTTGACATGTTCAATTCTGTTAAGACATCAGCTTCTATATCTGAGGCTAATATATTGCAATGTTTGTCATTTTATCACCACATCAAGACAAATAAACATTTTTCAAAATACTAGCAAATGCAAATGGATTACAATACACTTTTGAAATGTATGTATTATACAGTTTGTAATACCATAGTGTGTTAAGTTTGACCTGACCGTTTGACCTTTAATTTTAGATTGGGCTAATATATCAACACAAAGCCCCTAAATTACGCAATGGATATTTCTGTTTGAATATTCAAATTAAAGGTCAAACAGCCAGGTCAAACTTGACACACTATACTAGTTTATTAGAGGAAAACACTGGTTTATATTATGCAAACATCCAAAAGGAAACATGGAATCCCTTTATTTGTAATACACTATCCATGTAAGCAGTTTCAAGGTTCATATAAGTTTATATAAAATTCAAAGAAAAGTAAGCATGCTTGTAACTTGACACAACAACTATGCAAAGTGCACTTGTGAAGTCCAACATCAAGCCAAGAAATGTATAAATATGATACCCTACTATAATATGCTAATGCAATACTGTAAACATATTAATTTTAGCGGTGTACTTATTTTTGTGATTTTAATGATGATAAAGTAGCGCTAATTCATATCTACATAAACATCCACCTCCAAAATACAATCAGAGTCAACAAAGTGTTCCATGATATTTTTGCTATAGCAAACGTCTTAATAGTTCGAACAGTAAAAATAGGTCCTTATGAATTTATCCAAACTAACTTACGGTAAAATTCTCACATGCTAAAATTAATACATTTACAGTTAATGAATGTTATCACAGTTAGTTTTTTTTATATTTTCGTAAAACCATATTTTCACTAAACAAATAGGGTTCACGCTGTACCATGTGATCAATACCTCTAAACATTTGTGTGGAACGTTTTGGAAAACGTTAACGTCGCAAATACCCCGAATAACCTCATTTTACAAGAAAACTTCATCTTCTACAATCCATATTAATTGGAAATAAATGTTCCGCACAAATATTAGAGGGTATCAAGTGGTACAGCGTTGAACCCAATTTATAACACTCAGTTACAGAGTGTAAAGAATCTCCATTCTGTTGGTATAAAACCATTACTGTTTTTTTACAAACCCTGTGATATGAGTTCTTTTATGTATTAAAAAGGCAAAATAAAATTCTTGTATTTTACCACTCAAATACAAATGTTGATTGTTTGTTAAACTAAACAAAATAAAAACAATATACTTCTCTAGGAAGTGAGTAGAGAGAGAGTACAAACACTTAATGACAAAACTCCAGATTGAAAAGTCAAATTTCAAATTCTAATTTCTTTAATTCTGTCTGTGGGGGCACTCTCCCACTAACAAACACACATGTATATATGCATAAAGACAAACACTGAGAAAGCAGTATTTCTAAGAAGTTTTCAAACCGTATAATATAAGATATACTCATACAAATTAATCAAAATGAAAATGAAAAATATGATTTCTAGTAAAAATGGCAGCAGAAAAAAAGTGAAAAACAAAATACTGAACCCGTAGCAACTTAAATGTGACAAACCCAAAGCATTGTGTATAACAATACTAGTGAACACTTGTGTATGACTAGTGGCTCATAATAAAACATGACTGTGTGTCCATCTAAGATTAATTTAACTACTTATAACAAGTCGCAACTATTTAAGAACATTAATCAGGTTTATTACATTGATGTCTATTTCCATAACTGTCCTTCCGGGTTATTGCAAAAGTCTTTCTTTTAGGAGGAACCGATTTATATCTTTGCACTAGTCCCCCTTCAGGAGGGACAACTTTATAAGTAAGATAAAAAAGATTTAATCTTAACAGAGAGTCAACTTTACTGAAAACTGTCTGTTTTGGTTAAAAAGGATCACTCTTTTTAAGATGGAACCTTGAAATGGGGTCTACTGCATTTGAAACTTTAATCAGGTCACATCCAACATGTGTATGCAAATCTAAAACTATAAACTAGTACTGACTAAGTACTGTCTAAGCCTACAAGCCATGTTTATTAGTACATAAGTACTAGCTAAGCCTAAAAATATTCTTATAATAAACCTAATACAGACTATGCCTAAAGTATAGTCCTTTCTCTAATTATTGCTTTGTGTTATGTGTAATAAGCTAGCTCAAGTCACAGATATAAGCACATTATGCAGATAAGCCAAATTATGCTAGACTAGATAGGCTATTTTTAAACATTTTATTCGTCTATAAATAGAATCCTGTCTCCCACTGGGAAAACCAACATACCAATGGCTATATATGATATAGCATACAATGTATCAAGGGGAGACAATTCATGCAGAATTACAAATATTTCTTAAACTCTAATATCAAGATATAATATATGCAGTTTTGAAAGTCATATGTGCATTTATTTACAACCAGCGAGTAATTTTGAGCTGGTGCATTTTCCAATATTGATACATTTATCAAGGGCAGACAATTCATGCAGGATTACAAATATTTCTTAAATTCTAATATCAACATATGCAGTTTTGAAAGTCTTAGCAATGTGCATTTATTTACAACCAGCAAGGCGTTTAAGCTGGTACAAAAAAATTGCATTTTCGATAATTGATACATTTATTGACGAGTTCTATTCTAAAATGAGTGTAATATATACCATGTGTTCTTGTGAATTGTTCTGAAAACAAAAATGTGTAATGTGTCAGAATACAGTACAGACCTGTCATAAGTTTAACACTAAGCTAATGGATCAGTAGCAAATCGGCAGCTCATTTAGACCCAGCATTACTTATATCTTGGCAGCTCTTCGGCAGCTCCTGTCTATGCCTCAGTAGCTTTTCCATCACTAACTATCCATACTTTGGCTTTTTGACGGCTGGAGTTTTTCATTAGATAAGTGTTCAACTTTTGACAAGTCTGTACTGTATGTGTGCACAGTAACAACATGTACAACAGTTGTGTAAATAAATGATTTTTTAAAAACTAATAATACATATTATACAATGTAAATAAAAGTTTTAAAAACTATAAAATAACATAAATTGGCAAGGTACATTATTTGAACTGACAGGTAAATGACAATTCAAAATTAGTGATAAAAATAAACAGTAACATTCACATAAAATTGTACTCAAAAACAAAATTTAAAAAAATTAAATACTGATTTTGGCCTTGAAAATGTAGGCATTTAAAAACAAACAAAAGTGTTTTTAAAAAACCCAACAGGATTTACTTTGGTCATGGACTAGCGTTTTAAAAAAAATGCAATTAAGTTGTAAGTAACCAAATGAAAATTTATAAAATTATTAAAACGGATTTTGGCCTTGAATACCAAGGAAAAGAAACAAAGAACAAAAAATAATAATAAAGAACCAAAAAAAAAAAAAAAATAGTAATAATAATAAAGAAAAAAAAAAAATTAACAATGATTTAATAAAAACTAAAATACCTAACCTAGCATGCTTTGATTTTGTCATGGACTAGTGTTTAAAATACAAGAAACTAAGTGACTATACAGTTTTGTTTTTGTGTGTCAGGACATTAGCGTCTATGGCCGTTATAATCCTTTCTTGACTAGTGTTCGGGCCAGGGCCACATTTTTAGCAGATTGTAGTCCCATCTGTAAAGGTCTGTCTTGTGCTTCCATAATATCCTTGACCTGAACAATATATAAATACATGTATATAAATAGAGACATGTATACAACTAAAATGTTAGAGTTTGTGCATTGGTGACACAATGAAAATGAGAGTTTAGAAGGAGATGAGTTGAGTAATGGTGTTTAATGTCCCAGTCAAGAAGATCTCACTGACATCGAGATGTCACCAGCTATAGGCAAAGGTGCAGAATTTTGCCTGTATGTTGCACTGATGACATTATACAACAGGGTTCTTTACTCTGCCATGACAACTTCCGTGAAATGGGACCTTATTTATGTTAAGTACCAATCTGAAAGAACTGTGACTTTTATTTTGTAATGCCGAGTACTTGGCGAAAGAACAGTCACTGCCTACTTTCAAGTTTTGGGTCAGACATGGCAGAGGATCGTACCCACTACCCCCCCCCCCCCCCCCCCCCCCCCCCCCCCCCCACCTCCTGAGCAAGCACTCTACCAACTGAGCTACTGCAGTAGTTTATTTGACACTAGATACCTTACAAGAGTTAATCACCACAGCACCGTTGTCTAGATACTCTACCTTACAAGAGTTAATCACCACAGCACCGTTGTCTAGATACTCTACCTTACAAGAGTTAATCACCACAGCACCATTGTCTAGATACTCTACCTTACAAGAGTTAATCACCACAGCACCGTTGTCTAGATACTCTACCTTACAAGAGTTAATCACCACAGCACCGTTGTCTAGATACTCTACCTTACAAGAGTTAATCACCACAGCACCGTTGTCTAGATACTCTACCTTACAAGAGTTAATCACCACAGCACCGTTGTCTAGATACTCTACCTTACAAGAGTTAATCACCACAGCACCGTTGTCTAGATACTCTACCTTACAAGAGTTAATCACCACAGCACCGTTGTCTAGATACTCTATCTTACAAGAGTTAATCACCACAGCACCATTGTCTTTCATTATTTGACACTATATACCTACCTTACAAGAGCTAATCACAACAGCACCGTTGTCTAGATACCATACCTTACAAGAGTTAATCACCACAGCACCCTTGTCTTTCATTATTTGACACTATATACCTACCTTACAAGAGTTAATTACAACAGCACCGTTGACTAGATACTCTACCTTACAAGAGTTAATTACCACAGCACCATTGTCTTTCATTATTTGACACTATATACCTACCTTACAAGAGTTAATTACAACAGCACTGTTGTCTAGATACTCTACCTTACAAGAGTTAATTACCACAGCACCATTGTCTTTCATTATTTGACACTATATACCTACCTTACAAGAGTTAATTACAACAGCACCGTTGACTAGATACTCTACCTTACAAGAGTTAATTACCACAGCACCATTGTCTTTCATTATTTGACACTATATACCTACCTTACAAGAGTTAATTACAACAGCACTGTTGTCTAGATACTCTACCTTACAAGAGTTAATTACCACAGCACCATTGTCTTTCATTATTTGACACTATATACCTACCTTACAAGAGTTAATCACCACAGCACCGTTGACTAGATACTCTACCTTACAAGAGTTAATCACCACAGCACCATTGTCTTTCATTATTTGACACTATATACCTACCTTACAAGAGTTAATTACAACAGCACTGTTGTCTAGATACTCTACCTTACAAGAGTTAATTACAACAGCACCATTGTCTTTCATTATTTGACACTATATACCTACCTTACAAGAGTTAATCACCACAGCACCGTTGTCTAGATACTCTACCTTACAAGAGTTAATCACCACAGCACCATTGTCTTTCATTATTTGACACTATATACCTACCTTACAAGAGTTAATCACAACAGCACCATTGTCTTTCAGTTTCTTCTTCATTTGTTCTATATCTTTGAGATCAACTCCTCTACAGGCGTCCTCTATTAAAACAGTTCTAAATCCATGCTCTAAAGAGTGCAGTCCAGTAAAACCTGAATATAAACAGAAGATATATATACATGTATAATGGATTCTAATAAAATTAACCACAGAGACTAAGTAAACCAAAAAACTGTCTAAACCAAATTTTAATTATTTACACAAGGATGTATGTCAAATGGTGCACATGTGACAGAATATTGACTCCGCCAGTGAAACTGTTTAAAAGGATAGTTTTACTAGTGATTTCTTTCCAAACCACTAAAAGATTGTTTCTCTGTTTACATACTTAGTTCAAAATCACTAGGGAGTTTCATGTTTTCTGAAACTTTTTCACATCTGAAGAAAACAACATTTACCTATGGAAGGCCCTAAAACTCCAGTTATATAATTATAATTATACCCTTACCGACACAGACATCATACGCTACACCACATAGATACACATCTGTAACTTTATATTTGGACAATAAAGAGACCAGCTCTGTCTGCGACGATTTGTTGTTATCCCAGAATGCACTGTAACTGTCCACATCAGAATGAGTTCCTTTGTCTACAACTACTCCACCGTCTACAAACTAAAAAAAAGGAAAACACTGGTTGTAATGACAACATGTAGGACACAGGCTATTTATGTTAATCCATTTAAGAAGAAAATATTGGGTAATTTGTTTTACAGTGGGTTCAATCGATGCATAGTCAGATGGATGATGAACAATGTACCAAACCATGTCTATGTTTCCACAATTTTAAAATTATTAGTAGCCAAATTTCCAAGATTTGTGAAAATATAGTACTTTTTAAAGTAATTTTTCACAAATTTGTTAAAATAGGTTACTTTTTGAAAGAATTTCACAAATATAAGTAGCCAATGGCGATTTTGGCTACCAGGAATGGAAACATAGCATGTATTGCTGTGTAAAAACGGCTTAAAATAATAATTCAATAAATATATAAAAAAGATGATCAGCTGTTAAAATTTAAGAAAGTTTTATAAATTGTACCTGATCGTTGTTTGTCATTTTGGATAGAGAGAAAGAAGAGTTTTTGCAGACCCAACCGCAGCCCCCGAATCCATATCTCACGATAGAATGGATATATTCCTTTCAGGTTCAATTACAAGGTGCACTATTTCTCTAATGTACTGTTTCAGAGTAGAGAAGCCTGATCTTAGCAGAAAGTGATATCAATGTATGCTTTCACTGACGTGAACGCAGTACAAACACTTTTTTGAGTTCCCTGAGATTAAGTGGTCTTCATAAAAACAGGTTTGATTAGATGGTACAATTAATAGGAGTAGATTTTGGTACTTCATATTAAGGCAATAAGCAAGGTGGCAAAGTTATCGAAGAGCATTATAAGGAGATTTTATTGTATATAAATTACCTTGAGATCTGGGTGTATTTCAGCTCCCCAACTATTCTGAACACAATGAGTGGGCCAGAGTTTCTGTTCTGTCGGCGGAGTACTTTCAAATATCACTGTATCACCAACCTTAGCCTTAGACTGAGACACCTGTATAATAACAAATACATGCAACAAATTTACATCTACCAGTCCACAGTTAAAACCATCTTCATTTCACTCCAACTTCATAATTCATACATTTACCCCCCCCCCCCCCAAAGTCATTTTGTTGGTTGTTAGGGACTGAGATATCTGTCTCATTCTCACAGCACTTGCTAGACATCAGATCACAATACATGTACTCTTTTGCTTAACAAAAATATTATACCTCAGGTTTAGATTTTTCATTCTTGCATATTGGACAAGAATATCCAAAACTTTACCTGTGTAAGATTTTTTTTCATTTTACTCTAGGGTAAAACCTAGCAGATGGGTACCACCTGGAGAGAGTTAGAAAAGAAGGCACAGAACACAGACGAGTGGAGATCCCTAGTCCTTGCCCTATGTGCCTCCGGGCATAACAAGGACTAGGTAGGTAGGTACTCTAGGGTAAAACCAGATACACCAAACAATCAACTAGAGATGATTGTTGAATAAGTAAAATACTTGGTAGCTAAATTTATTATTTTTGAAATTTCCAAATTTTGACATTTTACATGCTAAATTCCCTAAGCCATGGTCAGTTTTCCAAAAACTAAGAAAATACCTGCAGATTTTATGAGCAGATATCCTTTCTAAGATCAACATACTGTTTTTATATATATATATAAATACATATTTGTGACTGGTATACAAATTACCTGACATACCTGAGATTTCTTGTGTAATTTTCGTTTGTTTACATTATCAATGAATGAAATATGATCTGATGGATGCCAATCACGTGTATATACCACAAGGTCAAAGTTCACGGTATCCAGGACAGAGTTGATAGCAGGCAGAACTCCCATTCCGTCTTGACCTGCTGGACAGTTACGTAAAGCCAAGGATCCAAGTAAGAAGTCATTCTGGACATCAATGATGACCAATACAGACACTGGACGTAAAATCTAAAATAAAATAAATATATTACACAACTAGTGATTCTACATGGTTCTATGGACCCAAACAAAAATTACAGATAATTCTGATTGGTTAAAATTTTATGACAACTTGAATCTTTTTGAATAATTTTTAGAAAAGGTCAAAACAAGATAAGGTTTGTTTTGATAAACAGGCTGGCGTTGTAAAAATGGTAAGGACATGCGAGGGGAATAAATTAGATTTTCACTGGTCAACAGAAGAAAACAATAGCTATTTATGAAATAAATAAAGAATGTTTCTTTGCACATGGTAAATGTGGTTGTGGTTATAATTTGCTTTCATGAAAATGCAATTAATATTTGATTACAACACTGATCATAATTATAACAATAGGTCATTTGTGATACTGTTTGATTTGTTTAGATCATGTTGACAACAACCTATTTTAGCAGACAAAGTAAAGGTTACATACTTATAACTTGCTAGGCATGCTTATTATCATAGATTTTGGGAGACCTCAAGGCTGAGTGGTCTGAAGTGTGCGCTGACAGTGTGCAGTTACAGATCACAATGTCTCTCACTACTTGGGTTTGAATCCAACTTGGGACACATTCTAGTGTATAGAAAGTTTGATTGTGAAATGTTGGTGGTTTTCTCTGGGTACTCTGGTTTCCTTTACCTTCCATGAAATGACTGCCTTGATATAAATAAAGAATCTTGACTGAGGTGTAAAACAACATTATTCATCTCTGCTCTCCTCTTGATGAATTTTCATTCTTTTTTAGTTTCATGCATATTATATGAAAATGCAGTACCGGTAATCTTAATGGTTGTTTTATATGCTGTAGCTATATTATACCTGTTTTAACCAATAAAAGCAGATTTCTGTAAATTCTTTTTTGCTTAACTTCCCATCCTGGATAAATAGAAAGAAATAATTAATGGTTCAATACGCAAATATAGAGTTACAAAGAAAAATATTTGCACTTTTTTAAATCAATAAATGGAATTTCTTGAATAAACAGCAAACTAATTTATCACATGCTTGCAGTAGCTAGAATCCCCATTCTGGGTTACGGTAGCTCTGCTGTTCGCTAATTTAGCCAATTTTTAATTTTAAAGTTTCTGGCTACAAACAACAGCTTTTAGCTAATATTTTTGCTCCAAAATTCTTATCAACTTCATTATAAGGCAGACAAAAATCACTGATTGTTTTAAGAGATAGTTTTGTTGCTTTAGTTTCATAGATTTTCTGGCTTTAAGCATATTTATAAATTAGCTCCTAAATTATAAAATTGGCTAATTTTTTGGTTCTAGACATCCTTTTGAGAGCCAGAGCTAATCCTGCTCATTGCAAAGATGTTATGATATTTAATATTTGTGCTGCAGGATAATTATTAACTGGGTTAATCTTGTATCACTATCGGTTTGGGAATTTAGTGGTCAATTTAGGAAAATTTGAGTAATATTTCCCAGGGGAAACTACCTCTATTTGGTATAAATTTTGGGCCAACAAAATTATGGTACTGCATCCATTTCAAGATTATTTCACACTTCTGACCAATATGTTTAAGTTTTTAATAGACAACTAAAACTGGCAATATAATTTTCCAACAAAAATAATAATAATAAAAAAAAAAATAAAAAAATACATTGTAAAATAAAAATTGGTATACCAATGGGCACAAACTGTGCACCTCTGTTTGCTGATTTGTTTCTTTATTTGCATGAAAGTAATGTGTAGCTGGTACAATGAATTTTCGTTTTTTCATATTGATATACTATAAAATATGTAATTTTCGCGTGCATGTTATTTTTGCGTAATTCGCGAGTTCATAAATAATCGCGAAAATAATATGCGCGAAATGAATTTGATCGAATAAATATGAATGGACTTTTATGTGAGGAGCTCATGATGGGATCAGGCTCACAACGGGATATCGCGAAAATTTCATGCCGCGAAATGACTTGGATACAAATATCGCGAAAATATCATGCCGCAAAAATAAAGTGTTTTACAGTACTTAAGAAGACATCAACATCTACCTGTGGTATATTGTAGAATAATACACAGGCCCGAGTTCATACATGGAAGATGATATCACGATCTGAAGAAGCCACCAAGTGATATATTTGCTGTATGTGGAACACAGGTCATGTTAGAATTAGAGACTTACTTTGTCTTCATCCAGCAGTTTTATAAACTCGTTCAACATGTCCTGCGACAGTGAGTAAGAATGTCCTGCATCACAAAACAAATCCTGTAACATATTTCTAAATTCATCTTCATTTAGGTAGCCATCCCTGAAATAAATCGATAGAAATACATGTAACAAGGTTCCTGGTCTACATCCAGATGTGTGATACAGTGTTGAGGGTACAGTCTCATTAATAATTATTTGAGGGTCATAGGTTAAAGTCTCAGTCAGGCCCTGTGATATATACAAATGTACTTGAGAAAATTCTCATTGTTCCAAAACCTTCACTGTCAAATAAATGTCAGTGTACCATGCGATCAATACTCTTAAAAAGGGTTTATGTGGCAAATTTCTGAAATGAAGTTGTGTTTATCGGAAAAGGGCATCTTATGTGATTCCATATCCAATGGAAATATTGCCTCGCATCCTGCAGTCAGAATGGGAGTTGAGTAATCTAGGTTTCCATTCCTGGTGGCCAAAATCGCCATTGGCTACTAATTTCTGAGGAATTCTTTCAAAAAGTAACCTATTTTAGCAAATTTGTGGAAAAATACTTTAAAAAGGACTATATTTTCACAAATTTTGGAAATTTGGCTACTAATTATTTTTAATTTGTGGAAACCTAGGTAATGGTGTTTTACACCCCAATCTTTCACTTAATATTAGAAAGTTAGTTCTTGAATGATAGAAAAAAGCTGGGTACTCTGTAAACCCACAAACCTATAAATGGCAATGAACTGGCAATGTTTCTACCACTAGGATCTAATAAAGTGGGATTTGAAGTTTTTATTGAGTAATGGTATTTTACACCTCAATCTTTCACTTTATTTGGAGGTCAGTTCTTGAATGATAGATGAAAGCCAAGAACTCTGTAAAACCACAAACCTTTGGCAATGAACTGGCAACCTTTCTATCATTAAGATCTATCAAAATGGGATTTGAAGTTTTTATAAGCTAGATGTAACAAGAGGCATGCTTCTGAGGACTGGGATGGAGTAATGGACTTTTATGCCTCAGTTAATAACTTTTCATTAAATTCAAAACTGGCATTTCTGAGAGGTGTAGTAAAACCAGAGTGTCCAGAGGAAAAAACATGGACCTTTTGCAAATCAACTGACAAACTTTCTCACATTAGAATCGGCTCAAGTGGGATTTGAACCTAGACACAACAGGTGTTGTAATCAATAACTGACTGCTCTACACCACTTGGCCACCGAGGCCCATCTGTCAAAATCAGCAGTAAGTATGGTAAGTAAGTATTGTACTTATTTCTTCACTTCATGGTACCCAGCCCCGGTTTCACAATCAATTCTTAACTTACATTTTCCTTAACTTAAATCTAGCAATTTTCAAATATTTATTATAATTTTGTCAATTTTTAAGTTATTCAGGAGCTTAAGGTGTCATGCAGCTTAATACATTGATTGATTAGGATTAAATAGCCAAATTTAGAATTAAATCTAAATTTTATCGATTTTGAAATGAAAATATTTAATTTAGTGAGATTTGTAAAAAATAGCTTCCAAAAAATTGCTGTCTTAAATGATAGAGGATCTGACCATATGGTGAAAACAAAATGGTGGATCCAAAACGGTATTTACATTTTTGATCACAATGATGTACCAGTATTATTTGACCCAATATGACAAATTTCTTTTATTTACACTTTAATAATCACTAAATTGATGTATTTAAGCCATTTATAACATTATATAGCCCATATAATTATATAAAAAATGTAATAAAAAATGTGGTAATAACACATTTGTTATTGTCATGTATGGGGCAATAACCATATCGAACTTTTTATTTGTGGCACCATTAAATATTGTCAAAATTTGTCAGATTCAAGTTAAGGGAAAACTTATTTAAGGAACAATTGTGAAACTAGAACCAGACTGATCATGGTGACCAAACAGACTTTTATTTTCATTACATGCACTAGAATTTTGGCCTGCTTTAAAACTTAAATTGAAATAAAGTGAAAAGCATATATCAATATCCACCTTTAAAGAATATATAAGAGAATTGAATTAAATGTATTGATTTAATTGAAGGTAAGTAAACTAAAGATGATCAAATCCATTGATTATTCCATGTTGGTTATTTTCACTTTTTGGCCTGGAAAAATAATAAAGAGCTGAATCGAAAAGAAACTTTATATGTTCACAACACAGTAAAACATTGTTATAAGGCCTTCACTGACTTTACTACTTCACTTATCACCATGGCATTTTGAATTTTCAAATTCTAATTCTTTTAAAGCTTTCTGCTTAGCCAGGAATAGCTGCAATATTGCTGATGCAGCTTTAAACAATAATTCACTCACTTTAAAGCTTTCCTCAGTTTATCACCAAATCCTTTTATAAAACCAAAATTTGACTGAAAAATTAGGGGTGTGAATATAGGTATTATTGCATATGAATTGAGAACATCTTTAAAATAAAACAAAATGCTATAAATATTTAACTATGCACAATTTAATGTTTTCTTCCATATCTTGTTTCTCTGGTACATTATAAAGAGCGTGGTTGAAGACTATTGAAGTCAATTATCTACCTGTCAAATTATGTGTCTCGTGTGACTCTTTTTTATAAAGAATAAAATGGTTTTATTTCATTGATCAGTGAAACTCCTAAATCCAAAAATAGTCTGAAAACTACCTTTAACTGATATAATCAATTTTTATGTCCTATCTATTACACCATTGTGATCTAAATTTTTATCATATACTTTGTAGTAAATACGTAGTTTCTGCACACTAAGATACGGCTAAAATGGCATCATCCATATCACCGACCTCAAGCGCCCTGTCGAAAAAGCTGTATCATCGGTCTGATAACGATATCAGACCGGCTACTCAGAACAAATCGATCTAATCATTATATCAATTAGAAAATTTTTCGATGGCATAATAAAGGTCGCCCATGAAGGAATATTATGCGAATGGGGTTATTTAGAGGAATGCATTTAAACCAGTCTAAATAGTCTAATTGCCGCCAAGTTGAATTTTGTGTTATATTCTTGATAAGTGTCTGTATTTAATGCATGTATTTGTTTTTAAATGGTAAAAAAATTAAGTTTATGATAAACAGAATAAAACATGGTGAAATCCATATCATATGCCATATCAGACCTCTACCAATATCAAACCTCGGGCTAAAGCCCTCAGTCTGACATGGGGGGTCTCGGTCAGATATGGCATATGATATGGATTTCACCATGTATTATTCTATATATATTAAACATTAAAATCGTTAGTGTCATTTTGATTGAACTAGTTTTGCTTATATTTACATGTACCTAACATGCACATACCCTTCAAATTTTCATTTAATGTTGTATCTTGGCCTTTATCATATTTTCGGCTATTATAGTGACACCCATTTTATATTGTTTCTTTCCTTTAAATTACTTTGTTTACCTGCCCAAAACACTTTATAATGTATAGTTGAAGACTGCATAAGAGTGCCTTTTCTAGTCATATCTGGCATCAAAATTCAAAATTTGTGTAAAAATACTTCATATAAGTGACCAAGAAGGCCAAGTTTAATCAAAATCTATCCATAGATCTGGGTGACTTATTTCAAACTACATGTATATTTCAAAATGGTAAGATTTCCTTTTGTACCCCCTCCCTCCACCTATTAAATTCTATGTAAATTTTTTGAAAAATTATTTCTCACAAAAATGTTCAAAATTGTTTAATTCTATCATTTTAAGGCCTTTTTTAGTTGAAATTAAAATTTTATTGGAGGGTACAAATGGAACTCTTTACCTTAAAAATATAAATAGAAAATTTGATAAATGTAATTGTGCTATAAATGAGATACAGTTATATGAAAATGAAGTGGCATAATCCTAATAGAACACCTACACCATTTTTATACTCATTTAAACATGGGAAAATAAAATTCAATTTATAATTACACTAATTAATAAACAATAATTACATTGTAATTTTTTTTTTTGTCTGGGAAAATGGAAAAAAACTAATGGATATGTTTCAAAAAGAATTATTCTGATCGATTTTCAAACTTGTTTCACTATTGTAAAATTTTTGGGTGGAAAATAAAACATTTTAACTTTTGTAAAATTTCAAATTCAAAAATACAGTAAAATCCAGGTTCATTACCACAATTTTGTAGTAAAAATGGGATTTGGCAATACATTGAGAGAGGCTTATAAGGAAAAGCACAAAAGAAATGAAATTTGAAACATAAATTTAAAATAAAGTGTAAATCAATAAGTCACCCTAGCTATGTTGGGGGTGACTTAAATAGTGTGGGGATAGGTGAGACGACAAAGTTATTGAGGGGCATTATAATGAGGTTTTACTGTACACTTGATGTTAATGTTTGTTATAGTTTAGAGTCAGAAAAAAATAGTAAACAGTCTTATAATTATTGGCTACCATTACCCACACATAAAGAATTATTACAGCAGTGTTTTATTGAAATATAAGCACATGATAGGATTAACCCAGGATTAGGCGGGATTTACATAATTGTTGGCCATGCCCAAAAATTTTTAATACCAGATATGTTATTCCAGATTACTTTCTGATTATTTTTATTCAGACATGCAGAAATATACTGGCTAGTGTCCTTTGTCACTACCTAGCTAGTTTAATTATATATGACACCATAGAAGTTCGACTCCAATAAAGTTGAAGGTTGGAGATATCAGATTAAGAATTACATAGTTAATCAGAATGATTCATTTTGACTTAATTGTCACCAGATGTCACCATTAAAATGCACATATATATAGAAATATATTCCCGTTCATTTACTAAAAAATTTAAAAATAATAAAAAGCTTAAAATCCCTAACAGCCAATTATGACGGGTATGTCAATTGCTTCTTGTGCTAGACAAGATCCTAAAAATGGGGTTCACCACTGTATCACATGATCAATACCTCTGAAGGTTTGTGTGGAGCATTTAGGAAAAAGTAAACATCGCAAATTCACAAAATAATGTCGTTTTTATGTAAAAATGTCATCTAATGTGATTACATATCTAATTGATATAAGTGTTCCGCACAAACCTTAGAGGGTATCACATGGTACAAGGGTGAACCCCATTGTGGGATATCCAGTCATTGACAGTTAGCCTAAAAACTGGATGGTACTAGATGTTACCTATATTTTTTTTACACATTAAGGACATGTTACCACTTTTGATGCCTTGTGTTTTATTCATTTTTAAGAATATGGGAGATGTATTAAGTCTAGTGAAAAAATCTGGAATAAATGTTCCGCATTACTATATGTCTTAATAATAATAATAATAATAATAATAATGTAACAGGATGTACTGGTTTTACTTAAAGCTCTTAAAAGTTTTTTGTCAGACCAGTCAGACCGACACAATAAACACTTAATAAATGGAAGTTTAACCCATTTAATAATGAGATCACATGTATTTTTATCTTAATGTCTGAATTAGTAATAAATAAATAATTAATTTACCATAAGAAATCAGCTAATTTTTTGGTGTAAAATTTACAGTTCAACATTGTTGATTAAAAAAATATTTATTAGCTAATTATATATCACAAAAACCGTTAAAATCAAATAAAACAATACTCCTTATTTTTACCTACCTGTTGTCCAATGTAGCAATGAAAAATGAGCGTGTTCGTTGTAAATGTCTACCATGAATAATGTATGAAGATATTAAAAAAATATGTTGGTTTTTCTCATTTGTGTCATAAATTGTGTATTTTGTATACAAGATATCTATTTTATATTTTATCAATCGAAAATAACACCATACACTCACATCCTATTTGAATTATTTTATGATCTGAATGACCGACCATAAAAATTATGCAAGAAGTAATTTATTACATTGCCCAGATTTCTCATTTTCTTACCTGTCGGCATCATAAAAATTGAAGCAGTTTAAACACGTTTTCCTGTCGAATTCTATTTTCTTATCAAGAAAGCTATCAAAAAAGTTCTTCAAACTTAAGGAATCCATGGCAATATCGCCACAAAAGCGATGAAAATTGTCAAGACGGCCAATGAATCTGAAATTTACACCTTGTCGCTAGATCAATTGTTTACATTACGCTACTTCCTGTATGTTCGATACACGTCGGAACTTAATCTTTATTTGCATTAAAGAATCCCAAGACGTTACGCACGTATACACTGCGTCATTCTAATGCTTCGAAATTAGCATTGCAATTTCGCAACATATAAACGTTTACGTCATCCAGCTCACATATATTTTTCAAAACAGAAACTAGGATGATGAATGGGTGAAATGTGCACGAAACAAGTTAAATTTTCGATTAAGAAGATTGTAGAATACCCCTAGCCTCATATTTACACCTCCAGAAATATTTAGTCTAGACTATTATCACCAACTCAACTCCAAAACATGACAAAATAAGTTGGTTTCCATGCTTTTTTATAAAGTTTAACTGTTCCAAGACCAAGGTCCAAAGACAAAAATATCTATAGTGATAGTCTCTTAAATTTTTTGTCATCACATTTAAAATGGATGCAGAACTTATGTGCGGGGTTTGTTTGGAACTGTTCGAAAATCCCCTTATGCTGCCCTGCAGTCATAACTTTTGTAAAAAGTGTATCGCTGGAATTTTACAAAGTAGAGAACAGCAGTCCCAGTTTAGATATTCCAGCAGTTCAAGAAGTGCAAATTCATTGTTTTGTCCATTATGTCAAAGAAAAATAAGATTAGAATCAGGAATTGACACTCTTCCAATTAACCGCACATTGGAAAACATAATAAGCATTTACAAAGAAGGACATCAAACCACAGTGACTCAGTTTAATGATTTGTTTTGGAATACTCAAAGTGAAATTGCTGAAAGCACATGTAAGATACACTCAAACCCAATGTCTATGTACTGTTTATCGTGTAATTTAGCTGTGTGTCAGAGTTGTGACTGTGCAATTGATAAATCTTCTGGAGTTTCGCATCGTTGTATTTCTATCAAGGAATACGCTTTTCAGACACAGGTATACAAAATTAATGATGAACTACATAATTATTAGAAATTTTTGAGTAATTTTTTAAATATCTTTAGGAAAATTTCAGATTGGAAGAAGAGGGGGAGGGGTTGTCGATTTCTTACAGTTACAAACTTATCTTAAGAGTAAAAAATGATACATACATATTATATACACAGTGTGTAGGTACAACCCTCAGTATCAGGTCAAGTCCTTTTTTCGTAGCCGTGTCACTACGAGTCGCGAGTAGTGATACAGCTACGAAAAAAGGACGAGACCTGATACGAAGGGTTGTACATACACACTGTGTATATGACATTTTTATCTAACATTTCCTATAAGATCATTAAAACAATAAAAAACTCAATACTTTATGTGAAAAAATACATTTTACCACAGAAAACCACTGAACTATGTTATGGAATGTTTTGTAGTAATGACGTCATTGTTTACATTTGACAAATCGGAGATTCTCCAATGACGTCACAATGAGAAGTGCACGTGTACTTTACTGCCAATGTTGTATCACCACAGTGTGGTGATACAAGATTCTGTATCACGCGTGTTCGATAAAACTTGTATTTCATCAAATACAGACAGAAAAACTAGTCTAATGTTAGATAAATACCGGTAACATCCCACCACATGCTTTTTGATATTATTAATAAGTCAAACATTAAGTTTTTATTGATGGCACACATTTGTGTAAAGTGTTATTTAGAGATCAAAATGAATTTTTCAGGAAGGACTTAAGATCCACAGATCTCTGATTAAATGTGCTTTTTGTAATGCCCTGAAATTTATTGTCCATATATAAAAAAAACAAACTTACCAGTCCATGTCTCTAAAGTAAAGACTTTAGAAACATGCAATTAAGCATGCGAACTTCCACCAAGGAAGTGAAGCTGGGTGAATTTGATGTACCATAAACAGTTTAATTGAATTGGTGAATGTTTTTGCTCTATTAACCTGGAATACCGGCACTCGCATCTGAGATAGAAAAGAAAAACAGATATGATTTACAAATCATATTTTTATTGTTAAAAATTTATCAGTTTTATACATTTACATTTATATTTGTATCTTTTTCTTTTCAGGCAAAAATATCAGAAAAATTAACAGAAATAAAGAAAAAGTGTAGTCCTTTACATGACAGAATTCAGCTGATAGAAGATGTCCTTACTGGAATTGATGTGAGGAAATTTTTATACAATTTATTCTACATGTAGATAAATTCCAAAATATATGTTCTATTTTATACAATTAGAGCTATGTTTCCATTCCTGGTAGCCAAAAGCGCCATTGGCTACTAATTTCTGAAGAATTTGTTAAAAAAGTAACCAATTTAGCAAATTTGTGGAAAAATACTTTAAAAAGGACTATATTTTCACAAATTTTGGAAATATGGCTACTAATTATTTCAAATTTGTGGAAACCTAGTTAGAGTAAACAAAAATATAACATCTTACATACCACCATATTAAATTATTATTCCAGACTTATAAATGCATGACTGCTTTGATGGCTCTGTTGGTAGAGTAAGGCCTGTTTGTCCCAATTTTTGACCCAGCCTCAACTAGAAAATTGGTTATTTTTTCCAAATACATGTAATTATAATCTTTCATTTGGAATTTATGAAAATAACAGCTTCTGTTTTATCTTTTTTGAAGGACAATGAGAAGAAGGTCAGTAAACAGTTAGAATTGGAATGTGGTACACTTATTGCCTGTATACGGAGCCGACAAGAGGAACTGAACCGGAAACTTCACAATGATATCCTGGAAATAAAACGACCCATTGATGAGCAACTGAGGAAACATAGAACCTTGTATAACTCTGTCCAAGATTGTCTAAAGAAACTGAGTTTGGTGAAAGGAACTAAAGATCAGAGTTTGAAAATAAAGGTAATACTTCAGTGATTACTTCATATGTTTACCATGATGAGCGTGTACTTAGTGTTAATGGGTATACATGTATATATACATGTACCGGTACTGTAAATTATTTTTTATTGCATAAGATTTATTACCACATAATTTCCTGAGGACTCTTGGACTTGAATTTATATATCACCCGAATATTCACAGAATCACAAATATTAAAAAGGCCAAATTGCAAAACATGCAAAATCATTATTGGCCATGGAAATTATATATAACATGATAAAATGTCCTAAGTAAAGGAGATAATTGTCTATTAATCACAAATTTTAATATTTACATTGATTGTGGTTGTGAATTTACATATTTGCGAAATGATGCTTAGGAGTTGGCACACAAAATGTATTACTTGTGAATTAAAAGTAATCTACAGTTACTTAGTAGTCAAATTTTGTTATTGTGAGGCGGTTTGGCGATTAATTGAAGATGGCTTTTAAAGAAACGCGCACAAGAAATGGATTTTGAGACGTTCAAATGATTTGGTTATAACTAAGTTGTTGACAAAGTTATCAAGCAGCACTATAACAAGGTTTTACTTTTGATGATTTGTAACATAAAGTGAAATTTGCTGAAATAAAAATTTGGTACAATTTTCACAATCAGAGATAAAAGTGCTACACAAAATCATCAATTTTAGACCTTTATACAGTGCTTCCTATAGAAAGTTTAATAATACTATTACCCACTTTTTCAGAGCATATTTTAAAACAATAAAAAAAATTATTTAATTTTTATTATTGTTTTGCAATTATTGATTTTAAATAAAATTCTCTCTCTAGATCCTGCCAAATATTTTGTTTTCTTAAAATGTTATCATTTCAAATTCTTGACATTGTTATCTTCCTTGAATTTCAGTTATTCGATATTTTTCCCAAATACAATGTTTTCTGGGTATATATTATATTCTAAATAGCCCATAGAAACAATGATTCAACAAAGGAATATAACCACTGCGGTAGCTCAGTTGGTAGAGTGCTCGCTCCATAAGTGGGAGGTCATGGGTTTGAACCCCAACTGGGTCTGACCCAAGACTTGAAAGTGGGAAATGACTGTTCTTTCATCAAGCACTCGGCATTATGAAATGAAAGTCACAGTTCTTTTGGATGGGAAGTTAAAATAAACGAGGTCCTGTGTCCCGATATGGGTGGCACAAAGAAGAACCCTGCTGTATAATGCCATAAGCACAATACATAGGCAAAATTTGTGCACCTTCACCTATAGCTGGCAACTTGATAAAAGTGAAATATTCTTGACTGGGACATTAAACATCGTTACTGAACTCAACTTAACAAAGGAATAAGTGATTATCAATATAACAAGGGTGACTTCCATTTATGAGATGTTCTTTAAATTTTCCAACACTAAGTTGTGGGATCTTGGTTGCCGAGTGGTATAAAGCACACACTTATGGATCACAGTGCTTCTTACTACTAGGTTTGGATGGGGTTCGCAGCTGTACCAAGTGATCAATACCTCTTAATGTTTGTGCAGAACGTTTTGGAAAAGGTAAACTTAGCAAGTTCCTGGAATAACGTCATTTTTAAGGGAAAACGTCACATAATGCAATTCCATATCCATTGGAAATAAGTGTTCCTCACATAGAGGTATATATCAGCGGCAAACCCCATTCTACCTAGGCAGACAGTGATTTTATTTACCAAAATTACTACCAAATAAAGGTAGTTTCTCTTTTTGGGAAATAATAACTAAAATTTCCCAATTTGATCACTAAAATTCCCCAAAACAACAGTATTTCAAAATTTCACGTTTTCCCCAATATAAAAGGCAGAAGGTACCAGTAGTTTAAAAAAAAAAGTAACAAAATCATTGGCAGATCCTAATGTAAAAAAGTTTGTCATTTGGCTTGCTTAAGGTCAGTGGTTTTTCTCAGGCACTCCAGCTTTCTCCACTATTTATGAACTTGCTATCTCTATATAAACGGAAGAATCTTGACTGTGATGTACAATTACCGGTACTCCATTTCAAGATGTGACATATGACATTATTTTATGTTTTAGTTGATGCAGGAATCTGAAAAGCAGTTAAACAGTCTTCTTTGTTTTGATCTGGCCTGGTTTACACTGAAGGAGTCACCCATGATAAACATGCCAACATGGAGGCTAATTAAAACTGATGTAGAGGAAGCCATGTCAAAACTGGAACTAGAAAAAGTTGGTAAGTAACACAAAAAATAATTCAATTAGTAAGGTAATCTTCATACCTCATACAGTTGGAGGAACCACTACAGTAGCTCAGTTGGTAGAGTGTTCGTTTCGTAAGTGGTAGGTCTGGGGTTCAAATCCAGACCCGGTCGCTCCATAAGTGGTAGGTCTGGGGTTCAAATCCAGACCGGGTCTGACCCAAGACTTGAAAGTGGGTAGTGACTGTGCTTTTGCCTTAATTTTCACTTTACATTACAAAATGAAAGTCACAGTTCTTTTGGATGGGAACTTAGAATAAAAAAGGTCTCATGTCATGGTAGATGTGGCATGATTAAGAACCCTGCTGTATAATACCATCAGCACAACACACAGGCAAATTTTCTGCACCTTGGCCTATAGCTGACGGCATTTCGATATAAGTGATATTCTTGACTGGGATGTTTAATACATTACTCACTCAACTCATACAGTCTGATGGCTGAAGTTGTAACCACAGTGTAATGAAGACCCTTGTTTTAAAATATAGCTACCATATCATGGCAGTTTTGTCCCAACATTGTTGGAGCACTCTTGAATGCTTTTGGGACACTGCCATAATACAGAATACCTGACAGCCCCATCCCTGCTTGTTTGGTCTTTTGAAATTCAAGTTTTCTTATTCTGTGTGACTTGCATACAATGTATGTTGTCGCCATGTTTGTTTACTGTAACTAGTTCTGTGATGTGAGAGTTACATCCATTTTATTACTAAACATTGCATTTGTTTATGTACCCTGGCAGATTTCCAAACATAGTTTCATGTACCCTAGCAAGTTAACCAATGAATATGCAAGAAATTTTTTTAAAGGGTGACAATATGATTGATATATTAAGTTTCAAATGTTTTATGTTATACTTTATAGTCTATCAAAGTTAGGATTTTCAGATTTGTACATGTAATGGGGTTCGCCGCTGTACGACGTGATACCTTCTAACGTGTCTGTGAAACGCTTGTTTCCAATGGACATGGAATCGCACAATATGACGTTTTCCCGTAAAAACGACGTTATTCAGGGAATTTGTAGCATTGATGTTTTCCAAAATGTTCCGCACAAACGTTAAGAGGTATTGATCACGTGGTACAGCGGAGAACCCCATTGTAAGTACCAGTATATTTATCTGAGGTCTTTGTAAGAAAATGGAGGATATTAAATTGGAAATTAATTTTAAATCAAAATTCTGTCTGCCCAGACTTCTTGTCCAGAGTGATTCTCCAAAACTGTGAAGCACTATCTTAGGAAACTTAGTGCATAACATCAACATTAATATGAGATTCACAAATCATTAACCCAAGTTAGTTTGCTCATTTTTCTGGAAGTTATGGCCCTTTGGACATAAGTACAAATCACAAATAAATACCTACTGGCAGGGGATCATAATTCACTGAATTTGTTTGTTCTTGTGTAATTTTAGATAACAAGAAAGAAACCAAGTTATTTCCAATGTCAAGTGATCCAGAGGAGACATCTTACCCACAAAGCTCCATATTTTCTAATAAAGGACATCCCTTATCTAGCAGTTCACCAGTATATGCTAGTGAGATGTCAAAAGTTCCTGTGTCACAGTTTATGCCAGCTACTTTTTCCTTCAATACCTCAGCTGTCACCAAGCCAACCTTTACATCAGAATCAGGCCAAGCTACAAGTATTCCTTCAAGCCAGGTAGGGTTTAATATGAGTCCTGCTGTTAATGCAACCACCAGCAGTAGTAGTAAAGGATCAGACAATTTCACTACTTTGTCCACATTTTCTGTGGCAGCAGACAGTGGACATTCTGCTTTTTCAGCAGTGGCATCAGGAGGTAACCCTTTCGTTCAGGGACTGCCATCTTCTAGTGCTGTAACCTCTACTGTTGTGAATAGGGGATCTTTACCAGGGAATTTCCCAATTCCACAGGCATCAGATTTTATACCAACATCATCAGCCAATGTTTCTGTGAAAAATAAAAGAGGTAATACAAAAAGATCTGATGCTTCAAACAGCGATCAAAGATTTGTTTCGTCGTCACATCCAGAAGTTGATGAAGGTGAAAACGGACTTCCTGTTACATGTGTTAAAACATCAAATAAATCCATGGTGTCATTTTCCGTTGCTGCGGCTGCTGAACCATCTGTATCTATGTCTGGAACACACCATGCTTCAAATGTTCCAATGGCAGATTCTGGAATGGCATCAGGTCCCATTGTCCATTCTGTTGCCATGGAAACAAATGCATTAAGTTCACAATTAGAAGGAGTTAATGAATCTTCAAATTCATTACCACAGAAATCCAGATCTGATATGTGCACGTCAGCATTTACAGTTAAAGCGCCATCTATAGGTAGTTCAGAAAATGACACTAGAAATGTCTTGAGCAGTCATGTCATCAAACCATCAACAGTTAACCAATCGGATATCTTGTCAAATATTTCAAATCTGTCATTAAATACACGGGACACAGTGCTGATTACGTTTCACCAAATACTACTTTGCAGTTTCCAGGAAATGCCAATATTTCTCATAGACTGTCAGAGGCAGGAAATACTTCAAAGTTTTCAAAGCAGTTTGTGATACCCAAGAATACAAACTGGTCCATAAATATTCCAGTTTCTCCGAACTCATCAAACAATGCTTGTAATATCAATAGTAGTGCTAATTCAAACATAGTTATTTTACCATCAACGTCAAAAGTAACCAAACCAAATATTTCAAATATCGTCAGACCATCATCAGATACTATATTGAGACGTAATGAGTCATCATTGACTGGAAGTGATAGTGGATCGGACATGGAAGTGAGTCAGAATATGGAAATGCATTCAAACACTAATATTCCATTCAATACAAATATTCCTCTTCAAGGATCTCAAAATTTCCCACAATTGTCATCCCAAGATTTTACAACTGGGCAGGCCCAACCTCGCTCTTCCTCGCCTGGAAAACCAACAAGACGTGTGATACGTGCCAAGAAACCCAAGAAATGAATTGAATGATCAGGGCTTCCATTTGACTCTTGACCTTCAGGGTCAAAAGGTTATTTAGGTCTCACCATTTAAGCAGCAAGAAATTTGAGATTTCTGTTTACCAGAACATTAACTGGAATGAAACCATTCAGCAACAATATGACTTTTATTTAGCATGACTGACGTTTACATAGAATATTTAAGATGAGACCGTATAAGAAGGGGTATAAATAAAAAAGATAGTCTTGACTTTCAAGGGTGAAGTGGAAGCCATTATTTGTCTGTTTTTGCAATGTTTACTAGTACATGTATTTAACTGTGCTTTAATTTATTATTGAAACCTAATTTTAATTACGTTTATGTGCATGAATTTGTTTGTCGTTTTTTGCTTAAAAAGCATGAAGAGTTACATTTAGTATTTATTACTGGTACTTGAATTTCAAAGTTGTAAATTTTTGAAGATTTTTTTTTTGTAATTTAAGAACAGAAATTTATTTTTGTATCTTTATTTTGAGAAGAATCTAATTATCTGATCATCATTTAATAATTTGAATTATTTTAAATATGAAACAAAGATAATAGTTTTTTGTAAATAAATTAAATTTAAAATTTTGCCAAAATTTTTAATTTCCTATATCTTTTTATCTCTTTTTCAAATTTACAGCTTAGAATTTTGACTCATTCATTGAATCCTTGTAACTATTCTAAATAATTTTAACTTAAACATGAACAGTATAATTATTTAAACCTGGGAATTTTAATTTTTGTGTAGCTCACTTGCTTTAAGTGCCTATTAGTGTTAGAACCCTGTGTTATCGGTAGCTTTTTTTAACAAAAATTTAACCTGAAAATCACCTCGTAAATTACACATGTGCGCAGATTACATGGGTCTTTATGGTAGTTTTTTTTGCAGAAATCTTTTGAGTTTATTGACAACCTTTTAGTGAGCAGATGTGTTCCAATGATGAACCTAGTTTCTTTTTTTCTCCATTTTATGTCAGGTTTGTTGTTTTATTTTTTGCATATATAAAATGACATGCGTTTATGAAATGCAAGTATTAGTAAGGTGATATGAGAAGATTTATACAGATGGATGTAAGGTAGTCTTATGTACATGTAATGTAGAATTCATCTTGATTTGTTTAAATTTGAATATTGGTACAACGATATTATTTGGCGTTTGTCATACTTTTTTATGCCTGTTTCTGGAAACAGGATGTAATATGGTTAGGGGTTGTCTGTCCATCCACCTTTTGTCGTTCATCCGTCTGTCAATATGTAATAGCTTGTCCAGCCGACTTCTCATGTGTGCACTTGAAGAAATGTTTACTTTAGGTCAGATGAAAACATTTTACCAAATGCCGGAAAAGGAAACTCTGCAAATTTCTCAGAGTTGTTCCCCTTTGAAATTTTAGTCATGTGTTTCTTATTGGACCTTCTCCTCCCAGACTGCTGACAAGAACTGGACATTAATTTTATTATGGACTAGAGCCTTAGATTTTGTTTAACTTTCACATTTTTTATGACACTACTTAAATATTTTATGTCTTTGTAGTTTGCCACCATTGCCAACAAGTTTAATGCTTAAGGAAAATTGAAGTGGGCGTATCTTGTTCCCCTCTTGTTGTTTTTTTTTAACATTGGGCAAGAATATTTATTGTTGGTTTGTTTGCTTACAAGTTAATTTAAAAATAATACAAATTGATGAATATGTATGCAATATTTTGTTTACTGTTAACGGAATGAATATTTAGTTTTATTATACAGATGTGTTCATTAAACTGCTTAAATATGTTTTTGTTGATTTCGGAAAAGCCTTTGATAGAGTTGCAAAGATGCAGGACACTTTGGTTCCAAGTTGAACATGTGTATATACATTTGTTGCAATTTTTCTGTCTTGTTGTCACTGTATTGATATACAGAATTAATTTATTGAAATATTTTTAAAAAATTAATGTTTTTTAGGGAAAAATAGAACTGAATTTGTCATAAATTTTATTTGTTTGTTTTAAGGCATCAGCAGTATTTCCTGTCCTTGGATATTTGTATACATGTATTTTGCTACTTGTTTCACTGCTTTTACATGCTCTTAAGTTGGAAGATATACCAGTACTTAGTCACACTGTAAATAATGGGGTCTCACTGGCTGAGTTGTCTAAAGCACTGGCTTGCATATCATACTGCCTTTCATCACCTAGGTTTGAATGTACAGGCCTGGAAAAGTCCTTAAATTTTGAGGTTTGCCCTAAAAAGACCATAAAAACAAGTCTGACCCTAAAAAGTCCTTGAATTTATCCAGAAGGCCCTAAAAAGCCCTTGAATTTGGCCATTTGGGTGTTGAATTATTATATTAAGTGGTTGCAAATAGACATATATATAAATAAACAGATTAATTACAGTCCAACCTGCCTTAAAGGCCACCTCTATATAAGGGCCACCTGCTTATAAAGGCCACTACAATTGTATCCCAATTGTTCTTTATTCATATTATTTGAACCTGTATATAAAGGCCACCTGTCCATAAAGGCCATTTTTAATAATTCCCTTGGGTGGCCTTTATAGACAGGTTTGTAATAAGTTGCGTTGAAGTGAGCAATTTAAAAGTACCTGGCCTTTCTTAATGACTAACTTCAACCTCAGCTTCAAGTGTCATTACTATGGACATGTAAGTAATTGTTTTATTGATTTAATTGCCTTTGCACCAATATTTGTTTGCTTAAATTGTCCCTCTGATTAGACCTTAAATTTGCAAATAAGACCCTGAAATGACACTAAAAAGTCCTTAAATTTGGAGTTTAAATGCTTGTACGAACCCTGTTTCATGGGCAGATCCTAATTTTGGAAGAGTTTGTCAATTTCCTTGCCTAAGGAATATTGGGGTTTCTGTGGGCATTCCATTTTCCTACACTATACCATAAATGGTCACTTCAAAAGAAGGGTAAAGAATCTTGAATAGACTCTAAAACATCATTAATCCATTTCATTAAAAAAATTATGACAATGACTGCATGATTGATATTTCTAGCCTTTGTCACAACCAAAGCAAGAATGATGTGCCTTGTGTGAAAATTAGCTTTTATTTTGGGCATTAATGAGCTTTTATTTTGGGCATTAATGAATATTGTGAACAAAATCAATACAAGTTTTTGTTTCAGGTGATGCATTTTCTCATTCATTGTATGTATAATATGCTTATTGTGGAATTATAATTTTGACATGCTATAAAATGTGATACTTTTTATACTGTTTGTCCTTTACAAAACTTTTATTTTAACTAAATGTAGAAAATCACACTGCAGTGTTCTAGTCCCTCTTGAAAAAAAGTTGTCTTAATTTTTTTTTTTTAATGTTCTAAATTTTCTGAATTTTGTCTCAGCATTAATTGAACATATTTACATTTTTAGAATAAAATTCAACGAATAAAGAATTTTCAAGCAAAATTTAAAGTACAGATAAAAATTCAGACACTAACTTTTGAAACATTCAGAATTAATTAAGATATTTTTAGTATAAATCAAGGCAAATTCAGAATTGTTGTATCTTTGTGTCATGATGGAAGTTTATAGATAAACAAATTTGGCACTTAGTTTGACAATGTGTGGAAAATGGAATAGAACGCTTGAAAGCAAGTTAGGATTGTGAGTCTGAATTCAAAGTAGATCTGCAAATATTTTGCCATATTTGTCTATTTTCATTCACTTTTTAAAACACATCTTTATATTATGATAATGCAAATTGCCATAAAATACAGAATTATCTCCCTTTATACCAATGCATGTTACATAGGTTATTTCATCTAAGAACCAATTCTACATGCAGACAGCCATGCGATGCGAAGGTCTTATTAGATTAAGGTTGAGCCATCTGTCATCAACTTTTATGTTTTACACTCATTTATTTTACATGTGGCAGTGGTCAAACACAAAGAATGTGGCTTCTTAATGACTTAAATGAGATATTATTATTACTTTGTTTATAAGTATAACACACTGTCTCTATCTTTGTAACGTACATCGACATAATGTCGTCACCGACCTTAAGTCGTCAGCACGAAATATTGCAAAATTATTTTTATTTACCGCTCTTAAGAAAGTTGAACAGTGGAAAATTTAAAAGCGGTAAATGTTTTCCATACTTCAATAACATACTTTATATGATATAACAGGTTTCTTCATAGTAAAATTGGTATCTTTGACATCGCTATCAAAAAGGTACATGTGTCATATTGGGCGACAGACTACAGAGAATGACAGTCATTTGGGCGATCGGGTCACAAACATACTTGTCAAGGGTACACAACCCAAACGACACAACAACCCCTTTTAAATATGTTCCTACTATATAATGAGTTGTCTATCTTTGGCCAGAACATCAGTTAAAAGGTAAAAATATCGTTTTAAAACGACTGACGACTTTCAGGCGTACTGACGACTTTAAGACTGCATTAAAACCCTGCCAATTACCGGTATTCAGTTTTATTTCAAGAACATCTTCTCAGTCGTATAAGTGATTTAAGCGTTTTGGCAATATCTGTTTGGTGAAAATTCAAATTGATATGTGTTTTTTTCAATCTCACTTTCTGGCCTTGTTTGGTAAATTCAACTTTTATAGCAAATCAAACAGTTTATATACACATATATACATGTTAGGAATGAATCAAACGATACAATTTTGTTTTTTAGATATTTATAATATCAAACACTACTAGCCACACTAGATTCAATTAAACAAAAACTAAAAATCCCTTCCGTAATAAGGCAACTAAAACGCCCCATTTCACGATCTAAGCGTGTCACTCTCGAGACCCCTCACTGCATAGTGTAACTGCCATGAATGAACAACTGATATATTGCTTTTTGTCACTTACCTATAGGCTAGCCGAAGTCGTTTCGATATAAGTGAAATAATGTAGACTGAGTTTTGAGATATAATAATAAAGCGGAGGTTGGCAATCTGAAAAGAGTAGGTGGGAACACCATTTCGAACAAAGCCTGTTTCTGCAAATCTGGAGGTTCACATACATGTTGAAGTTCTAACCAATGTAATTTCAAAACAAGAACACAATAATGTGTTACTTTATGTGTACTACAAGTTTGCCTTAAGATAGTTCAAAAATATATTGTGTTTTCAAAAATGCAGTTAATCGCAAAATAAACGTGCTTGAAACAGCCAGATCCTCCAAGAACAAACGTCGGACAGCAAAACTAAGACCAAAAGAAAAAAAAATATAGAAAAAGCAAAGCATGGTAATACATAATACACTAATTTCGATACGTCGCCAGCTTTAGGTGAAAGTGCAGAAATTTTGCCTGTGCGTTGCGCTAATGGCATTATACAGCAGGGTTCTTTAGCGTACCAAGCCCACCGTGACACGAGACCTCGTTTATTTTAAGTTCCCATGCGAAAGAACCGTGTGCTTGGCGAAAAGTACAGTCACTACCCACTTTCAAGTCTTAGGTAAGACCAGGTCGGGGTTCGAACCCATAAACGACCTCCCACTTACGTAACGAGCACTCTACCAACTGAGCTACCGCAGTGGTTAATCAATACAAAGAGAAAAGTAAATAAATAACGACTCAATCAAGGCCAAAAAGGTAGTGACGACATTGGGTTAGCTAGGATGACGAGTTTTGGAATGCACAGTCTGAAAGTCGTCAGGTGCACCCCACTGCTGTTTCAAGTAGTTTATTTCAATGAAAATCTTCATTTAGGCCTACACAAACGGTTTTGTTTTGTCTAAAAATATTTTTTCTTTCCGATCCCACTAAACAACACATGCTAGAAGAATATACTTAACGACTATAATGCAATATATGACGTACCATGACGACATTATGTCGATGTACGTTAGTGTACTGTAGTCATTTATACTCTATCCACTGTGGTATCAATTTACTTAGCTACAGGGTGATTCAAAATACTGTGTAGGTAACAATTTTATTTTTACATTTTATGTAGAACAGTACTGGTACCGTAAGTTGTTTTACTTATTAATGTTTTTTGACTTTTATACATGATCCTTAAAATTTGTCTTCTCTAAGCCTTGACTTAACACAAAACTCAACATCTTTAACTCTCTCCTGTAAACATTGTCTTAACTCAGATCTTAAAATCTCTGCTCTCTAAGCCTCTACTTAACACAAAACACCATCATTCTAAATTTTCTCCTGTAAGCCCTGTCTAGGTTTCCACAAATTTAAAATTATTAGTAGCCAAATTTCAAAAAATTGTGAAAATATAGTCCTTTTTAAAGTATTTTTTCACAAATTTGCTAAAATATGTTATTTTTTCAAAGAATTCCTCATAAATTAGTAGCCAATGGCGATTTTGGCTATCAGGAATGGAAACATAGTCCTGTCTTAACTCAAATCTTAATGTCTTAAAATCTCTCCTCTCTAAGCCTGACTATACTCCATCTTAAAATTTCTCTACTCTAAGCCTTGACTTAAACTCAACCTTTATAAGTCTTAAAATCACTCCCCTTCAATCCATGACTTAACACATGGTCAACACAATGTGAACTCTGACCCAAAAAGTCACATTTCATTACATAAGAACAAAAGGTATAACAAAACATTTTTTTTCAACTGTGTTTGAGGTAAACTTATGCTCAAACTTAGTCAAACATTATATATTATTCCACTTTATGATGCCAAAATTTGTAAAATGTGACAGTAATATGAGATTTGACTTTACTGTGTGGGTATTGAAGTTTCTGAATCTCGCTGTAAATTGTTTTTAGATTGTGATAGATATTTCTGTTTATCATCATCATCTGAGCCTAGTTGTACAAAGCTCTGATAATAGCTTAATGTAATGGTTAGTGAAAGTTCTAAATATCAATAAAACATTAATATTTCATTATATCAGTAGTTATTACCCGGTATACATGTTACATGTATACAAATGAACAAAAAATGTTTCCAACTGATAATTGTAGATATTTCGAGATCAATTTTTTTTAATATGAATTTCTAAATATGATATAAATTTTACTAACTAACTAGTCAAGGTAATATAGCCTTCTGACTGATAATAGTAACATTTCTGCAATTTATATTTTGAAAAAAAATTAAATAAATTTTCACTAACCAGCTATTTTAGGTAATGTAGCCTTTAATATCAGATCCATTATGCAAAGCTGTGTATTATTTATGTAATCTAATGTATTGTAAGCGTTTATCTGTGTATCACACTTGATGTGGCAAATAAAAACATATTTTAGCAGCAATTTCTGTTGTTCAAGTTCTCATTTATAATTGGTTCATTCCTACAAAATATTGATGGGAGAAGGGGCTCAGTGGCAGAACGGTCTAAAAGCTTGTGCTTATGGACCAAGCACCTTTCATTGCCTACTTTCAAATCCTACTCTGGACAGATTCTAGTGTGAAAAGGTTTGTCTGTTTCCTTGCCAAACCTTGGTGGTTTTGCTTGCCAAACATTGGTGGTTTTGCTTGCGAAACATTGGTGGTTTTGCTTGCCAAACATTGGTGGTTTTGCTTGCCAAACATGGTGGTTTTGCTTGCCTAACAATGGTGGTTTTGTTTGCCAAACATTGGTGGTTTTTTTGCCAAACATTGGTGGTTTTGTTTGTCAAACATTGGTGGTTTTGCTTGCCAAACATTGGTGGTTTTGTTTGTCAAACATTGGTGGTTTTGCTTGCCAAACATTGGTGGTTTTGCTTGCCAAACATTGGTGGTTTTGTTTGCCAAACATTGGTGGTTTTGCTTGCCAAACATTGGTGGTTTTGTTTGCCAAAGATTGGTGGTTTTGCTTACCAAAGATTGGTGGTTTTGTTTGCCAAAGATTGGTGGTTTTGTTTGCCAAACATTGGTGGTTTTGCTTGCCAAACATTGGTGGTTTATCTAAGCACTCCAGTTTCTTTTACCATCCATAAACTGACCACCTCAATATGAGTGATTATATTTATAACTGAGAAACTTTAACATGACACAATACAGGCAAATAATAGAAACAGCCATGACAAGAAGACACAAACCATCAATAATGAACAGCCATGTAAGTTGGATGACACAAGACAAATATGATGACAAGCAAACTGATATATTTGACAGGACATGACACTTGCATCTTCTATTCCGTAAATCTCAAATAATGAACAGAACCAACTCACTAGTCCCCATTGAATAAAGTTATTTGTAGCTTGATAAAATATTTACAAGTACTTTGCTATAGACTTTGCAACTTTCAAAAACATTTTGTTTAAAATGAAATAGATCACTGATTATAATTTTTTATGACTTGATGGCTGATGGGCACTGCACATAATGTGAAACTAATGTCCAGTGTAGTGGTTAAAATTAATTTTGTTGGACTCAAACCATCATAAATACAATCAGTATTGTTAAAATAGATGAAAGCAATATGCACCTGAAAAACCATGTGCTTTTTAATATCCAATGCATCCAAGAATTGGAACAAACTGAAAGACACCAGATGAGAAAGGTACATATGTATATTTATTATATAGCAATATATGCTTCCCATAGAAATTAAATGATAAATCCTGAGGTGTTAGCATGCAATAAATATCGATATTTGCATGTTAACTTTGTTCCAGCCCGAGGTTTTATGAATCAATTTTTCATACTGCAAGCTTTGTCACATGATGCTGTTGTTAATGACGTCATCCGATTGTTGTTACATGGCTGAAGACGTCAAGCTCGTGCAAATGTCGAGTAAACTCGGGACAATATTTCACAATATCAGCTCAATATCCCTATAATATTGTGTTTTTGATTTATATGGACTTGGAATGGGCATTGGATGGTGACCTATTGAATTGTTATAGTACTTTTTTAGAGGTTCCTCAGCTTTAAAATCAGAACCATAACTTTTATTACCAAAACATTTCCAAAGTCTCAATTAAGACATGACCAATTGTTTCAAGCAGGTTTAAATATAGTATGTAAAAAGACAATATCCATGTCAGTGCATTTGTGACACACAATGCACTAAACATAGCAATTGGTCTTCAACTTTATCATTTCAAAAAAAAAAATAACTTTTAATGCTTATAAATCATAACCAAAATTATTATCCCCCGCCTTTTGAAGAAAAAGGGGTATTAAATTCAAGTTTCTGTCCTTCCAAAATTCTTGTCTGTTCTAATTCTCCAAAACTAAGGAGCAAAATTTCACAAAACTTGGTGCAAAGTATCAACATAGATAGATGTGCATATCATTAACCAGAGTTGGTTTACTCATTTTCCTCATAATCATAGCCCTTTGAAAATAAGTGCAAATCACAAAAAGAGCCTGCTGAAGGGGATCCTAATTCACTGAATTTACTTGTTGTGTATAACTTTATCATGTTTATTACAGACATTTCAGATCATGATTGCTGTGAGTAGTAAGAAGTGAGTAATGGTGTTTAGTTAACATCCCAGTCAAGAATATTTCAATTAAATCGAGACAACACAAGCTATAGGCAAAGGGGCAGACATTTTGCCTTATTGCATTATACAGCAGAGTTCTTCATCGTGCCAAGCCCACCGTAGCATGGGACCTATTTTATTTTAAGTTCCATTCCGAAAGAACCATGACTTTCATTTCGTAATGCCGTGTTTGGTGAAATAATAGTCACGATCACCCACGACCTTCAACTTACGGAGCGAGCACTCTACAAACTGAGCTACCATTGCTGTGGATAACTAAAAACTTTCTCTTTGCATAACTTTAATTAAATTGATTTAAAAAATTGATTAAAAATTATTTAATTTAATTTAATTTAATTTAATTTAATTTAATTTAATTTAATTTAATTTAATTAATTTAATTTAATTTAATTTAATTTAATTTAATTTAATTTAATTTAATTTAATTTGTATAAAGGAATGTTACACATGATTTTAATGTGGTTTTTCCATGTGCGTGTTTTTTCTCGTTTCATTGATAAGTGCCGGTAAGTCAAGTGACAATCATGTGACATTTGTACAACGTCGTTGTACGCATGCGTTATTTCTGGTTGTGAGAGCCGGGTAAGAAAGGCGTCGAAAATGGCGGAATCTTTGAGACGATTGGTGAACATCGGTACATTTACAGTGTTGCAGGAAAAGCTAGAAAGATGGCAAGACAATTATTATGTGAGTAACACTTTAAATTAGGTGTAATCTTAATATTGCAGTGAAAATTTAGACAACTTCCATTGCATTTATTCAAAGAGCAAGCATTTCTGTACAAGTCCCAGAACGGAACTCGGTTGCTAGGCTGTGTTAGTAAAAGTAGTTTGTCGCTACAATAAAATTTTACGAGTTTAAGTGACTGTCATGTTATACATACATAATCGATGACCTCTATGTAGATGTAAATATCGATTTATAACCTCATTTCTTAAATTGCAATTGAATTTTTTGCAAATTTTATTTTATTGCCGCCACTAAAAAACCAGTTCGGACTCGGTTCTGAAATAGGATATCATTCTATTTCCGGAATGTTAATATGGCAAAAACTGGCAAATTTGTAGTAAAAAATAAATATCTAAATTTCATTTTTCAGTGCAATAATTTTTTGGAGACTTTTTTGTTAAAATTTAGAATGCTAAATTTTGAAAATTTTATCTTTAGTAAAGGAATGTTCATTTTGTTAAAAGTGTATAGTACAAAGTGTATTGATTGAAGTTAATTGCTTATACACTTAAAACATCATTGTTAGTATATATCAAATAATTATTACAGTTTTGCCATTTGGTGTGAAATATTTACAATGTAAATATGATAACATCCTACAGGGAAATGGCAAACTGAATTGATTTTAGACAATACATTATTTAATTTTTGTCTGTGTGTTTGTTTCAAGTTTAACAAAATAAAGTATTGTTTCGAGTTTCACAAAATAAAGTAGCCAATATACATATTTGTGAATTGACACATTTTCTTTTCTAATAAAGTATTAGAACAGAAAGTAAATTTTATAACATGGTTTGTGTAAACACTCTGAATGCATTGAATTTCACCCTGTAAGGTATTTTATGACCTGGTATGAATTACAATATCAGAAGTTTTATTAAAGTCGGGATTGTCACTTTATAGATTTTGTGTATACTTAAAGTAAAGCATTATTGTTTATAGGGCAATACACTATCAGTATACAATGATCAGTTGTTTTAATAAGGAATGTGAAAAGTTCACTTAGTGCCCGGTCAAAAACTTGTTGAATCATATATTTCATATTTGTGGTTAAAGTGCATGATTACTTTTCCTTGTGTAATTTATAGTAGATATACATTATATATATATTAAATTCCTTAATTTACAAACACCCCCCCCCCCCCAAAAAAAAAATTAAATAAATAAAACAAAATTTGGCAAACTTGTTAAATCTCGGTCAATAACATATTAAAGTGTTCAGATTCAGAGGCAATATACAAATGAGGTCAAGAAGGAAATTAAATTAGGCCAATAATATATATAGTGAAATTTAATCAATATTACAGATTCAGTCGGAAACATTGTTATATATTAGGTGTACAGAAATGGTTTTATGTTAAGATTAACTAAATTAAATGTCTACCTTTTGAAATAGAGACTTATACATAAATATTTTAGTCCTTTCATTGACAGAAGAGACTACTAGGTTATTTAAATTTGCATATAGTTCATACAGTGCTCCAAGCAGGTTTTGAAAACTGGTAGCCACATGGCTAATAATTCAAAAAATTCAGTAGCCATTTCAAAATTTTTGTCGCCAGGTAAAATTCTTGGTGGCCAAACCTTATATTATTATTAAATTCTTTCTATCACACCGCCCGTCGCTACTACCGATTGAATGGTTTAGCGAGATCCTCGGATTGGTCCCACCATGGTAGGCAACTTTCAAGGCGGAGCGATGAGAAGACAATCAAACTTGATCATTTAGATGAAGTAAAAGTCGTAACAAAACCCAAATCAAAAAGTGATTTTTTCCGTTTGACTGTCATTAAGCAAAATTAGATCACGGTCAGTTATGCGCTTTAAACTATAAAGTTACCTGCTTTGATTCAAGCGCTTTTAAGATATTATTGATGGCGAGACTATTTGTCAGGTTGGGTGACGGGTCATGAACAAAATTTTCGGATTTCCCGATTTTTAGTGGCCAAACTCAAAAAAATTATTTGACATAATGGCGATCGTCTGACAATTTGTAGTCGCAAAATCCGATTTTTGGTCGCAAATTTCGAGTATTTACTAGGCTACTTGGAGCACTGTCATAGAATACATGTATTACGGTATATACTTTATAGATAAAGATGTTTAAAAGCTTGGTATTTATTTTTTTGGCAAAATTAGGGACTGTTAAAAATTTATCTTGCGAGTCCAAGCGCATTTTGGCCCATCCTCCATCCTTATGATTTTCACCATGTACATATGTGGTTTAGTTTACAAACATATTTAAGTCTACTTTAGAGAACATACAAAAATGGCCCTACAAGGAAGTGTTGTCTTCTCAAAGAATTGATTGTATTTGACCATATAACTTTGCACCTAATTTTGCATATTAATGTTATTCATTCTGTTCTGTTGTTCTGTAGAATAGTCTACATGTTATAACAGTGTTTGCACCAAGCGTGTAGAGGGAAATATAGATACTGTAAACATGTTTAATTTTGCATGTATTTATTTTCACAGTATAGGAAATTTAGACATATTCCAGTAATTAAATTTTCGTGTTTTTGAAATATCCACTGTAGCATAATATAATTTTAACACAAAACAAACGACCACGAAATAAGCCAAAAAAAATAAGTACACAGTGAAAACAAATACGTTTACAGTAACAGGGTTTACTGAAAAGTTAAGACCTGTTACTAGACAGTTTTAGTATTTCAAACTTATTTTGGACATGTATTGCTACTTTCCTCATTTTCATTATAATTTTTGTTTGATGGTTCCTATTTTTAGCCATTTTATCAAAATTTTCATGCTGCATGCCTTAATGTAAATTTCATACCAACGGTTATCTCCAAAGAATGTTTAACTTTGATATAAATGTGCTTGTTTAACAGAACTAGAATCCATGTACATTATTGTTCTACATATATACATGGGACCTGTTAAAACAAATTTTAAACAAGCCCATTTTACTTTATCTAACCATTTTATACAATATTACATATAGATATATACTATATACACATATAACACAGATAATGTAGACCATTGAATTAAATTCCTAGGGAAATTGAAAAGAGAATCATTAAAACATTCTAAAACATTTATTTGCTAAATGGAAAATGAATTCAATCTAATAGTACTTGAGACTTATTTTAATATAACAAAAGACAGTGAAATTAAATAAACTTATATGGTGTTAATGGTCCAAATTAATAAATTTTATTTATGTACTTAGTTTAGCCAAGAGATTTAAAATTACCCCAAATTAAATATCATTTGAAATTGAATTTAAAGCTTTTCTTATTTTTTTAGTTTTAAAGTTTTAGACTATTGTCAGTTTATGATTTGATTGATTAATTTGTCTGGTTATAACATTTGCATAATGTCTGAGCTTCAGTTGCATGTACAGTAAAACCTCGTTATAATGCCCCTCGATAACTTTGCCACCTCGCTTATCGCCACACTATTTTGAAGTCCCAAAATCCATTTTGTTTATGTTTTTCTTTATCCACCTCCCCCGATTTATCGCCAAACCCCTTTATAACGCCAAAATTTGACTGAACAAATGGTGGCGATGAATCAAGGTTTTACTGTAGTTTATGGGTCCTCAGTGACAGACTGGTCTAAAGCATGTGCCTGTACATCACAATGCTTTTTACTGCCTAATTTTGAATTCTACTGTTCGAGATCTTAGTGTGAGAAAGTTTGTCAGGTTGCTTGCTGAAGGTTGTTAGTTTCTCTAGGCAATCTGGTTTCCCTATAATCCTAGATATAAGTGAAAGAATCTTGACTTTGGGGGTTGAAACACCATCACTTCATTCCATATTAGTAATTGATTGGCTCAGTTCATCCTTCCAGCTGTCCATCTATAACACTTTTTGGTGCATAGAGTTATAATCTACAACTCCTGTGACCTTTTTCAACATTAAATAAAATTTTACTGATACATTTTACACTCATCAATAATTTTAAATTTTGAACTTTAGAATTTGCATGGATGTTTGTGTGCTAGTTTTCCTAAGTCATTGCCCAAGACACTTTTTGAAAAAGGCGCAGGAAAGCATCTGGTTAAATTTTAGTCACCAGCACCAGGAAAAAAACTTTTATGTCTTGTCACCTAATCAAGATTAGTTTCACAATAGAACTAATAGTGATATCGCATGTGTTGGTTCACATTATAGACAGAAACATCATTACATTATAAACCTTCAGAGACAGTGCTGCATGCGGCTGCTACTGAAGGATTATAAAGCATGTGGTACTATAGTCTGAACCAACTTTTTTGCATTATCTCCACAACACTGACAAACCAAGCAAAGCTTTTTCTTATCCAGCCCTTGAGAATGGCCTAAGTTATAAACCCAGGACCACAACAACTTGTATTGTCTTCTTTCAAGCAAATATAATAACATGGATATGCTTCTCAAAATAATTAAATAAGAACACTCTAAAGATATTAACAGCAGCTACTAGCATAAAAAATATCCAGATAGCTTTCAATTCCATAACAAACGACTAGACAACCCCTAGTGTTTTGAGTTAAACAGTATTGTAATGAAAAATATAATTATATAAATGTTTTAAAGCATTTCTGAACTACTTCATATGATAAACTACAGTCATACAGTCATGCAAAACAAATGCTATAAAAAGTAAAAGCAAGATAACACTAGCGAGGTCTCCACAAATTCAAAATTTCCAGTAGCTAAATTTCTAAACTTTGTGATATTATAGACCTTTGAAATTTTTCTCCACTACAGTAATTTGTTAAAATAGGTTACTTTTTGAAAGGATGTCTCAGAAATTAGTAGCCAATGGTGATTTTGGCTACCAGGATTGAAAAAATAGGGCTAGTTGAATAGGACCAAATGAAATCTACAACCCAGGTATGAAAAAAAGAAAGAAGAAATTTATATCAATTTAAAAATCTCAATACTAGGCACCTATAAAAATTTTAATCAAATTGGGAGAAAAAATCTCAAAGTTTAAAAATTATATATTAAGTAATGTTCAAAATAGTAAAATTAATGATCCTTTGACATTCCTATTAAACAGGATATATTTTTAAGCTTCACATTTTTGCTTGCTTGTGCAATATAATTTTCTATAAAGTCCTTTTTAGGAAGTATAATGTATTAGGTAGCATTTACGTATATAAGGCCCCACTCCTGTCAATAGATTTAGTAGGTAAATAAATAAAATATTTAAAAACTTTAATAATATCTTGTTAAAGGGCTTTATATTTAATGTAAGGTGAACTGTCAACATATTGAATACCGAGATAAAATACGTACTCAAACCGCAGATAGAGATTTTAAACCTTTCCCGCCACTTATTGTAAATTTTTTGCGTGTCTCAGCAAGTTTTTTCCGTAGATAGTGTATTGGCATAAAATTTCTTCTAACACATTAACAGATTGTCCAATATTACACTCAAGTTTTAACCTGCGAAAAACAAAAAACCCAAACAACTTTTAATTTTGTTATTTTCTTGTAATTAGAAATGAATTTGTGGTGTTTAAAGTTTATTTTATGAATAATGAATGAATATGATTGTTTTTTATGAAAAGAACGCTTAAACTCTTGGGGGTAATTGAATACATGATTAGTGTGTACAATGGTGGGTAGTTTGCAATTTAATTTACAAAAAAAGAAAGTTTCTGTGTTTTATTTTGAATAAAATATATCTTATATTACGTAAATGCATGGATGCACTTAAATTATTTGTCTAAACTTGTCAGAAATATTAAATTTTTTAATTTGGTTTTAAAACAAAGAAATTAAATATTATAGATATATATGAATTTACCAGTCTGTGTCATAAAACATCAATCTGAGTCTTTATTCAATAAATTTTTAACATTTTTTTCATATTCATAAATATATTTTGTTTAAAAAATTGTGACTTCCAATATTTGACATCACTATAAGAACTTTCATAAGTACATGTTACCAACCTTGTGACATAATTGTCTTGTCTTAGAAAGTAACCAATTTTGAAAGCGGTTTTAGATATAATGATTTTTTTCAAAAAATTAGAATGGAACATTTTTTAAATTATTAAAGAAGTATCAATTAATTTATGTGTGTAACAGTGAAAACAACACTAGAATACATCCAAAAATAGTTTTTTTTTTTTTTTTTTTTCTTTTCAAAAATGGGCACATTTTTTCAGTTGTAATTAAATTACAGTCAAAATGAATTAAATTTCAGCCAAAACAAATGAAAACTTTGACATCATTTTCTTTTCCTATGATGACGTCCCTAACATATTCTATACTACTATAATATACAATATGTCAATATTTTCTAAGTTAAACTTACGATGGTCAATATTGACATTTGTCCTTTTTGTCTACAACATAATTTCAATAGTATTAAATATATTGACAATGCCATTGACTCCAGATTTCCATCTAACATTAAATATATTTACTTTCTGTGTTTAAACAATTAAATTCAGATTAAAGATCAGATTTAACCTATTTATTTAAAAATGTTTAATTTATTGACAGCTCTTCATCAATTTTTTAAAAAGTACATTTTAAAAATAAATATATGTATATACTGGATTTAGATTTTATCTAAAATTTGCACAAACTCAACCTTTCCATGTTTTCAACACCCAAAAGTCTAAGTCAGTCAAACAGAGCCGATAATAACATCCCAAAACATGAAATAAGTCTCATTATGTGTTTAAACTGGGTACAAAATTAAGGACAATCCACTGACCTGAGATCTGTAACATTTCAGTTGAATTTGTTAACTTTTCAGTCACACCTTTACCTGTAACTTTTTTTAATCATGCCTGTTACTTTTTCAATCAAATCTATTTCTTTTCAGTCATACCTGTAATATTTTTCAGGCAAATTGTTTAACATAACTGAGACTTTTCATTCATACCTGTAATGTTTTCATTCAGACCTGTTAACTTTTTAGTCATACCTGTAAACTTTTTATTCAGACCTGTAATTTTTTATTCATACCTGTAACTTTTTTCATTCAGACCTGTAAAATTTTGGGATTTCTATTGAATGTAATAATAGAAAGTGTTAAAAATTTTAGATTCTGACTGGTAAGAATTTCATTTATTTGTTTGACACTGTACATCAGGCTACTTGTCTCAATATTGAATTCTTAAGGTCTCTCATCTTTGCTGCAGATTTAACCCCAGTTTACCACACATGTAAAAGATAAATTTCTTTGAGGCAATTACCAGATAACAATATTGTTTAGACCTGTGTTACCAATATTTTCAATATTAACCTGCAACATTATTAATTGGTAGGTGTGCTACATTGAAAAAAGAATGAAATTGATATTGTTTGAAATGTACAGTAACAAATATAAGTTTGATGAAATTACAACTTTTTGTCCGACCATAGTAATTATATCGCTATACATTCAATAAGTTAATGGACATAATGCAATCTTATCACAGTGGTTTTTCTGCCATTTGGATATAATACCTGGTATATATATATCAAGCATTTCTTTCATGATATTATTCATTGACGTAAACACTTGTACAGTTGTACCAATCACCTAACTCTCCGAATTCCTGACCTCCATTAAATTTTTTGAATTACCTGGAAATTACTTAGTTTTATAGTTAGTAATTTTTTATTGATCTTAATAACTTGCTGTTTACCCATTATTTTTAACTAATAGGGTTTTATCGATAAAATATATATGCATGTTAAGAGCTTGTCGTAAATTTGCTCAGAAGAAAATTTATGAAGCATGTTGTTTTTTTTATCTTAGTTCAGCCATTAGAAAGGCTTCAATTTATGTTCTTTTATATCAGATTATTTTTATTTCAGCTGTATTAATTGAAAATAAATTTAATGTCGCATTTATTTTACCAAATATCATACTTACTGTTCTAATGTTATAGCCTACCTGAACGGCTTTACCTCTGACATTTGAAAAAATCAAATATACGGTGTACAAAATATATTTGGCAGAGTCTTTTTTATTTAAAAAAAGCAAAATTGTATACTAAATATCTACCAGCTTTTTTTTAACAAAGATGAAAATTACTTTCCAAGTTCTGCAAAGTTATACATACCTACATGTAGCATTTAAGATATAAATTAATTTGAATTTAAATGATAAAATTGAAATTCATAGTCAGGAGTGACAGCTAGACATTTTAATAGTTAACCAATGTATAAAGATATATATTTGATTAGAGATGCATTAAAACACATACAATCAAAATGCAATTTATACCTTTGAACTTAAAAATTCCTACTCTATGTCAATACAGAGACAAATTACATTTTAACCATTGAGCAATATTTCATGGATTTTACCTTTCTGTTTAAATATTTATAGAATTTTTTTTTCAATATGCCCGATTGGTTCGGTAGGGTTGACAATAATAGGTGTTCCGTTACCTTACTGCTGAGTTGGCATATTTAAATCGTTGCTGATTATTGATTACTATTTTGTTGAACAAAAACCTCGTAAGATTAATATTTAGGTCACAATATTGAACTGTGTGAATCTCTTACCCGGCTTTTACAACTGACTTATTTTCTTTGAATGTATTTGTGGTATTTATGTAAACTACTGGGGATTATTCCTTATTTAAGTAAATACATACATACATATATATATATGTGTGTGTGTGTGTACCTGGTTGTAAATCTTACTATATATTCAACAGGTATATCAGATAGGAAATGAATGTTTTATCCAATAATGACTTATATAAAGGGCAATATTTTATATAATACTAACATACTTAGAGGGCAATATAGGATTTATGGACCTCTGGCATTGGAGATGGGCACTGTGACTTAGAACTGAAAAAGTTATTACCATTACTCAGAAGATTATAGACACTTTGACATAGAACTAGAGAATTTTAATATGTTGTAGCAGTTCAGTTCGAGTTTATTTGAGATACACTATATGCACCCATCCGGTTGTTACCCCTTCGTATATGAAACTGGTGACCAAACATATTCATCTGAATCCCACTGTTTTAATTCAAGTTTGAGCAATAAACAGAAACACAATCCAACATAAAAAAGTAAAGGAAAAACTTTGAAAACTGACAAATTTGGTTAAACACCTGATATTCCAGGAAAGTGAGACTGGGTGTTCTGGAGGGGTAACAATTTACTATATACGCATAGAAAACACTGTTTATAAAACCCTCCACTTTGGACAAGAACTGGATATAATGACATAATGAAGACTAGTGGTGTGGTTGAAGTATTCTGTATATTAATTTGGCTTGCACAAAAGTGATGACAAGGCTAATATAGAACCAAAGTAATATATCAAGTACTTTAACCACACCACTGGTCTTTATTTTGTCATTATAACACATGATGCACAGCTAAACCTTATTGTCATGAATCATTGGCCAGACATTTTAAACTACTATTGAATGCCTGGTCATAGGCTCAGGGTTGACATGGGTTCAATACCACTTTATTTTATCATAATTTGGTCTGGTATTTCGTGATATAATTAACATAACCAGCTATCAATCATTCCTTTTAAGGATAAAAAGGTGGAGTTGTTGGACATAAAAAATTTCAGTTTGAAGTGTGTAGACTTTTTGAAAAATAAGATTTTGAGCAGAGACTGACATTTTACATTAGGTCACTTCCTAATAAAATGATACAACTAGAAAAAATTGTAAATTTTTGTAAAAGACAACCACAATCTCCGAAAAACGGGCTTTTAGTAATAATGAATATGGCTTAAGCTAAGTCACAAAGTTACCTGTTTATAAAATCTACTTATTTCTGATCAACTTTAATTTCAAACTACAATAATAAGACATTTTCTAATTTTAACTTTCAGATAAACACATGTGACCAGAATGTGGCCAGATGTTGTGAAATAATTGAGCTCAATGCTAAAGTACAGGGACAGCTATTTAAGTTATTGAGCCTCACAGCCGAGGCTGGTAAGTAACATACCTGTCAAATGTTTGCAATTATTAAGAGGGCTGGGGTACAAACACCAAACAGTTTATTAATCAATTCTAAATTATTTGCTACCAGTGCTAAATTGCCTTCCTATTTTCGATAACAAATTTTATTAGTTGATTGATTGAATGAGGTTTTATGTCTCGGTTCAAAATATTTCACTTATATTGAGATGTCACCTGCTGTAGGTGAAGTACCAGAAATTGTCAACATTGCAGTGTACTGTGCAAAGAGTGCTTGGTTCTTTTAGAGTGATATGCCTACCATGACAAGGAGCATCAGTTTTTTAAGCTCATTTTCAAAGAACCCCTTTTTATTTTCAATTACTGAGTGCTTGGCAAAAGAACAATCGTTTCCGTTTGTTAAGTCTTGTTCGGACCAGACCAGGGTTTGAACCTTGACCTCTTACTCTTACATATGGAATGAGTGCACTACCAACTGATTTACCAAAGTGGGCAAAATTTATTACAGAACTATGGTATGCATTTATTACATGTATTTTTTCAATTTAATATTGACCCTATAAGCCTGCAATCAGACTTAAATCTACTACAATAAGGCCAAGAAAAAAATTTTTGTTACTTGTTGTCTTAGTTTTAGTTTTGGTGCCAAGTTTTCATGCCAGATTTTGGCAACACAGTCAGTTAAAGTCTTACTTCCATCCAAATTAGAGCCTTAATAGAAGAAATGCATACATCTACCCTATAAGTTTAATTTTGCATTTAAGAGTAGTTTCTAGCTTTTTTGTTGAAAATGGAATTTGACCCTGACTCTCATAAAGAATTGGTTTGTACATAAGTTTGATTATTGAGACTTTGAGAACCTGGACATCAAGGGTGTAATGGAAGAATTTGTATCTTATATATTGCACTACAGTACATGTACATGTATTTAAATATGTCATCTAATTTTGTTCTATTGTCCAAAATAACAGCCATTCCCACCTACAGTCCGAGACAGTAACTTTTGGAAAGGACTGGCTACTTGTCAATAGTCTTCCATATACTTCAATAGAAAATGTTGAAATTATCAAGATAAGGATTGGTTAAAAATAATGACTATTGTTCTTCATTAAATTTACTAATACAGTATAGCTAAACCACAAAATTTTATTTCTTGGCCTAACTAGACATAAAGAATATACATATTTTTGTCTAGATAATCTATTAAGGATTATCTACAGATACCAAACAAGGTAGAGGGTTTAATCTGTACAGGTAATCAGTTATGATCGATACACAGGTGATCAGTTAAGCATTACAGATTAGCTAATCAATAATCTATGTTCTGGAAGGGTCAGATATCCTATGAGGGGCTGTCCAATTACATGTGACATTAAAATTTTTGTTGCCTAACAGAAATATCATGCAAGGGTTTTGAAGATAGATATATATATTACCATTCTGCTGGCAGAAATAGTTGGCAGTAGCAACATTAAATTTTGTTTTATTTTTTAAAACATTTCTTTCTATTCTTCATCATATCATATATGAGTTAATAGACTGAGCCTGTCCTCTCTTTAAAACTTAAGAAACATTTATAAAAAAAAACTTACTGGAATTGCAAAATTCTCTCTCACCCAATTTGGAGACAGGTCGAAGTCTTGGAGTCTTTTTATTAGAAAATATGCAATGTATTTGCCTTTTCAGCAGTTAATTAAAATACTAATCAGAAACATAAAGGTCCATTTTCAAGTCACAGTCCCAATAGCAAACTTAAAAACTTTGAAACCTGGAAAATTAAAGTTAAACATGTGAACTTCCACAATGGAAGTGAGGTTAGGTGTTCCAGAAAGGAAAGCACATCCTGTCTACCTAGCAACATCCACCATGTTTGAAATCAAAATACATTTGATCATAAATTAACTTCTGATGGCAGTTATGTTCATTCCCATTTCAAAACTTTCATATATTCATAGTTTTACCTGTTCATCTTGACCGTATGCTTGAACCAGTTTTACCTGTTCATCTTGACCGTATGCTTGAACCACTGCGTTATTCAAGTAGCCAATCAGAAATATCCATTCATCTCATTGGTAACAAAATGAATTTGATGTGCTATCTTGCATCTACTACAGATGGCATCTGAGTGATTGACAGGTAAATATGACTGTTCATTGCACCCCTGGCAACAAAATGAGTTTGATTGGCCATCTTGCATCTATTACAATTGACATCTTAATTAAACAGGATTGTTCATTTCACCCAATTTCAAGGTCAGCTGCTGATGATTGGCATTTCTTTTTAAAGAATGTAAATTGCACTTTCTGAATGTCACCAAAATTTTTCATTATCAAGATTCAAAAGCTTTTTGGCTGCCTAGAAATCATTTTTGATACATTTTTTGTTTTAAAAACAAAAGATTACAACAATGAAGTTTAAAAAACCATTTTACCAATTTTTGATTTTTTTTGTAGGAGGCATGTATGGAGGGGCCAGTATTATTAAATCTCGCCTGCTGCCATTCCTTGGCCAGAACTTTTTTACCTCTGGTGGAGCTGTCACTGCCGATACCAGCCTAAGTGTTCTGGCTGAAGCCGCCACAAAGAACAGGGAACTTGATGACTTACAGGAAATGTATGAGGGGTCATTACGTGACCTTGAAGTTGAACTGAGGAGCAGAGAAAATGAAAATCAAGATCTCCGTGATGAGTATGTTGTTACAATAGCAAATTTAGGGTTTTACTAAATTTTGGGTTTTTCTAAATATTCTTTACACATTAACAATTATAAAAATCTTCATGACCTTAGTGGTTCAGCCTGCTTGTACTTCAGGTAGCTTATACAACTCAATGGTTCAAAAACTGTTTTTTTAGGCAGTGCTTGAACTCTCCAATTATTAGGGGGCCTCTGGGCCAAGTGGTTTAAAATGGGATTTTATGGATTACAGCACATTTCATAGCCTAGGTTTGAATCCCAAAAGGGACAGATCCTTGTGTGAGAAAGCCTGTCATTTCACTTGCCAAAGGTTTAGTTTTCTCTGGGTACATCGGATCTTTGTCTCCTGTATTCCAGAGTTGGTAAGCCAAGTGATTTTAGTTGTAATGGATAGGAAGTGTGCTCCCGTTTCTCTCATGCCAGAGCTGATGTGAACTGAAATTAACTTATTACAGTTCATATAGCTGAAAACTTATTTTGTTAACTTTACCACTCAATGCTATCTCTGTCCAACATGCTACTAAAGAAACTTGTATAGATTGTTTTGAAAAATGCTAGCTGACAGATTACTTAATACTGTATATTGCCTAATTTTCACTGTGTCAAATTTTCGTGGTTTGGCAATGACTAGTGTCTTCGCGGTGTCATATTTTCGCGTCTTATTTGATTCAAGGAAAACGACTCTTGCAAAGATTAAAGGGCTGGTAATATCAGTGTCTATTCACGGTGTTTTAATTTTCGCGGGAATACACTTGACCGCGAATATAGCGAAAATGAAACCATAGAGAAATATAAGCATTATACAGTAGGTATGTTGTGAGAAAGTCCAATATTGGATGTTCGTTTAATGAATATCAATTGTGTGGTTTATTTTTGGGTGTCCGGTGAGGGGGTCTACATTTTCTTTTCCCCTACTATTGCACTTATCTTCATTTTGGTAGTCTCCTTCATAACCTTAAATCATTATTAGATACATGTATTTTGTTTCCCCACTAGTTTTAGGGGGTATTGAAATTATGTACATGTATAAAATGATAAAAGGTACCAAGGGTGACCGCTGATCGCGTCTGACAGTTGACCGCTCTACAGAGGTCAGTTATATAGTAAAATCGTTGAGGACTGTCACAAAGTGACCGTTAGTCACAGGTGACCGCTCTTCGGAGGTGACTGCTAGTACAGGTTATACTGTATAAAATGATAAGCAGTAGTAATACATATCAATATGGATATTTTCTTTACAGATTTACTCGTGCTTGGAGTGTGTTTGGAGAACTTGGTAAAGAAGACACACAAATAAATGTTCATACCTTTATGATTTTTATTGTTATTACCTTTTTTTCAGACTGATTGATGCCAAATCAGAGCTCACACGCAGCATGCGTTCATCAACGAGCGACAAAATGTTCTTGGAAACGGAAGTACGAGAACTCCGACGAAAGTAAGCCATTTTGTTATATAATTTTTTAGATGTTTGTTTAATCCAATCTCTTGATTTATAAATAGATTATTGGAAACTAAAGACAGCCTTAACCGTAGTCTAAGATCTTCCACAAGTGATAAAATGTTGACGGATGTTGAAGTACGAGAGCTTAGACGGAAGTAAGATAATTATTACATATATATACATGTACAAACTTTAACTAGTCTTATCCTTGTTATCTGTTTACAAAGCTTTTATGATAATAGCTCTTGTTGGTTTCCGAACATTTATATTTTCTGAGTATAACAATTTTGGTTATATTGATTAAAATAAATATGAATAATTTCAAAAGTACCGTTATTTAGAAAATGTTTTGTAAAATACATTATTTCCATTTTTTTTTTTTTTTTCCATTTTTTTGCCTTTGTGATTTTTCTGAAAAAAAAAAAAATAAAATATAGTATCTAAAATTTAAGAGCTTGATAATGTCATTACAATTGGGAGTAAGAATAGATTCATTTGGCATTTTGGTTAGAAATCATAAAAGAGTTTTAAAATATCTCATTGGCTTGTAGTTATATTTGTGTATGATTCAATGTTTGGATTTTCAGCACAACTAAGACATTTTTTCACAGTATACTCAGATACAATATAGTGTTGCTTTTTTGCACAATTTTAATTTCTTTAAAAATTATAAATTACACAGCTGTTTAATTAAAATTAGATACACAAGGTGGAGGCTCTTTATTTATTTATTTATTTGGGAAGAGGGCATTAACATCTCTGCACTGTAGAAACTTAGTTTAGCTGTTTATGTAGTACAAACTGCAAAATCCCTGACACAATTTTTATATATCTAATGCTGCACAATTAAATTCAGAAAAATACTTCAAAAAGGTTTGGAGACAAACTTGTGACAAGGCTGAGTGGTTTTGAGTCATTCTTCAAACCTAATTGCTGCCACACAGACCGGGGCATGCAAAGTGTAAAAAAAAAGTAGCAAGTCACTTTCTGTCACGAAACAGTTGAAACTAACTCCATATAAAATATAAAGGCAAGCATTTCACCATGAAGAACATAATTTCTATCACACATAGCCCAGAGCTTGTAAAGTTTGAAAATAGTAGCGAATGGCTTAATCTTTCACTAAACTTTTGATATTTAAAAGCAAAGACCATACAAAGTATGACACAAAAAGAACCTGCACAACACATTGTTACAAGTGTATTACTATTCAATATTAGTAATAACTTAATGAATCAATGAATTACAAAATCTACCATCTGCTTTTGCTAGCACTACATTATGCTTTGAGTGGAGTTTATTGTTATGCTTTAAGCAAGGGTACATGTCTATTTATGATGTGGTTTATAAATTAGATAACAGTAAAGCTGTAGACTTAACCATAAGTACTTTGATGTTCAATATGACATACATGTAGTTTACTTGCTGAAGGTCACGACTTTCTCCCTGAATACTCCTATTTCCTCCAGGAAGGAATCTTGACAGTGGCATAAAACTACATTACTCCACTTCAATCCATGCCAGAATGCAGGCACAATTTGTGCACATGCACATTATACACATATATTTGGCATTCTAGCACAAAGCTACAAGTGCTTCATTGCACATTCCTTCAACAATTTACCGTAAGTCACTGTAGTTAAAATATGATCAATGCCTATCTACTCATCAGACATGTGCCTATCCCAATTTCTGCGGGATAAAGCATCTACAATGAAAGAGTTCAGTCCCGATGGATAGGGTACAAATATATTTAGCATTTCTGACAGTACCTAGATATTTCACAAGCTGAATAAACTAGAGAAATCAGTAATTTTAATGTTTTACTCAAATATACACCTGGTAGGCCTGACTTGACCTCTAACCTGTGACCATTGAATTCATAAATGATAGGTCTTAACCACTCAGCCACACAACTGGTTTGTTAATTATGTAAAAATACAAAGAAGTTTATTGTTTTAAAAAGCACACACAACTAGCAATGCTTTCGCAGGGGGATCTTTATTTTCGCTTTCCATGTTTGTACAGGTATATTTACTGTGTAGATATTACAATACTGTAAAGGGGACTGTTACATACTGATAGCACTTGTTTTTCTCATTTTGCACCAGAAATTACCATTAAAAATTAGACTGTAGTTTGGTGTAGAGGAAAAAGAATTTATCCAAACACAAAAGTATAACAATATTGTAACAGCAATGGAAACATTTGGCAGGAAACACACAACATCAGGGCTTATTTGACAAAACCTACTGATTGCCATGGAAATCATCACTTCTCCTTGAAGAGGCCTTTGTGGTCAAGTGGTCAGATCATAGTGCCTCTCGCCACCTATTTTTGAATCCCATTCAGGACAGACCATGATGTTAGAAAGTTTGTAAGTTTGTTTGCAGAAGTTCAGCGGCTTTCTTCAGGCACCCTGGTTTCTGAGCTTCCACAATTCCAGAACTGACTACCTCTATAGAAGTTTAAAAAAAAATCTTGTTAAACAAGTGTTAAACACTATTAGTACAATCCGCTTTACATTTTCCTTGAAAAGGCAATAATTTTAAAAAGATTATTGCTTATAACATAAAAATGATATTCAAATCATCAACGTGATAGACATACATGCATGTTTATAGACATGTTTACCTGAGGTTGTATTTGAAGAAACATTCAGGAGGAAGAAATATTCACGATTATTATTGACTCTTGTACCGCGAATATATCTTCTCAGCAAAAATTTCTTATTTCCCTTGATACACTTTACCTACAGTCGATACTGTGAAAATTTCTTGCTGTCAAATAGTTAAGTGAATCAAAACGGCGAAAGTTTCCTACCGCTAATGTTTCTTCTTATACAGTAACCAACTGTGTAGTAAATGTAATGGCCCTGATACTGTATTTTGACAAATGTTTCCTTTATTTTTTAAATTATTTTGAGAAAATTTTCAGAATGGCATACAGTTTGCCTCATGTAATATTGACCTCTTTACAGTTGATACTTCTTACTAGCTCAAAATCTTCAACAATTTTTTGTTTATTTAGAACTATTTATGTTGTGTAATTACTAATATCATTATTGATAATTATTTTTATTTATATATACATATATCTGTTTACAATATTTTATATATAGGCCTTTTAGTTTCCAATGCTCAAATATGTAATAATTATACACTGAAAAACATTTTCAAATTCAGCAGGTATCTGCCCTGTCGTTTGAGATTGAGAAATTTAAACCTTATATCTATTTTTTTGTTCTTGAGTCAAAATATTAGACAGAGGGTTAGCATTTATCTATCTCATACAATAGGCGGTGAATGATTCTTTTTCTTACAATCTTAATTTGTAAAGCTCAGAGGTTTTACACTTTAATAAAAAATGAAGCCAAGATATCTGAACAGAAATATACTGTGAAATATGTACAAATGCAGCATTTTTAGGAAATTTTAATTATGACATTAGTCAGGTTAACTTAAGGTCTTTACACAATGAAGGTGTACTTCAATTTATCAATTGTGAAATTCATTTTTCATGGTAATACATCTATAAGCATGCATAACTTCAGACAACGATATAAAAACCCTGGTTAAGATTTCTACATAAAGTGACATAAAAGTCAGTTAATCTCTCGTTTGTAGGCATTTCAAGTGTCTGAAGATAACAGTCTCTCATTTCTTCTGGAGCACCTGGCCTCACTTCCCTGATGGAAGTTATCATATTTAACATGATTTGACATTTTTCAGTCTTTACTTTTGGGATTATGATTTAGACATGGACTGTAATGTTTGTTTTTATCATAAACAGTTTGGTTAAGAATGGATTTCAGTGTGTAATATATTGCATTATAACTATCATGAATAAAAATATGTTTTTATTTTAATTCTGTTTTCATTTTTTGATATACAAGATATTATTGTTTGTTTTTGTATTTTATATGTATATATTATTGCTAGCTGACCATATTTTAGACTTTTTTAATGTAGATAACAGGGTCTACAAGTCTTTTTGTTTGAAATCGTTGATTTTTTTTACTGTATGTGAAAATATTCCATACAATTTGATATCAAGAGGACAAATATTGTCATTGGTTACTTAAAATTATCCATAATTTGATTTAGACATTTGGCATGGGTTCTGATAACATCTTTTCTGTTGTTCCTGGAAATCGCAAATTCTTGCTGGTCAAATGACAAGCCTTATAGACCCTATTAAATGGTTTATAGTATGGACTGTTCTTTAACAATAGAAATACAGAATACCATGGTAGTTTTATCATTTGTAGATTTATTTAGCAGTTATTTAGGAAAAATTAGAATATCTGCATTTCCCAATATTTAATATTCAATATGAATTTAAAAGTGACATATAAAATCCTTGAGCAAAAATTCTGATCAGCATGAAACAGATGCTTGAATTATCCAGATCAGAGTTAAATAGGCACTTGAAGTCTTGATCATATTGAAATAAATAATAATGTGTTTATTTGTTACCAAACTTTATGACATCTATACAGTATTGTTTTAATTAAGAGTCATACAGAATTGTTTTTGATTAAGACTTGTTTTTAAATGGAATTTTAAATTTGGTAACCATGGAGGTAAAAAAAAACCTTTTTATTTGATTATTGTTGAAATGCTGGTAATTGAAAAATGCACTAGATATTATTACAGAATATACCTTTACTGCTCAGACCCACTCCAGTTTCCTCCACAGTCTCGGAACTGACCAGCTCAATATGTAGACTTGGGTTTACAACTCATTATTCCACTCTGCTCAAGTGCCCATATTGAGCTTGTTTACTGAAAGATGATTGATCTAAGAGATTCTGTCATTGGTCCAAAGCCTTAAGACTCCACCGAATGTCCAAGGGCTAAAGATTCTGCCATTGGTCCAAGGACTATAGATTCCCCCATTGCTCCAATGTCTAACAATTCTTGGTCCAAGACCTAAAGACTCTGCTACTAGACTCCTCCACCATAAAGATTCCACAACTGGTCCAAGATATTAAGATTCTGCCATTGTTCCAAGGCTTAAAGACTTTGTTGCTGTAAATAGATACTGTTATGCTGTGATGATATCTAGTGTGTTTTAGCATGTTAATAGGGGTTGTGGTTTTATTTATATATAAATATTTTATTAGAGTGAATTGCTTTTTGTATCATGTGACCAAAACAATTAATTAATTTTCATACCAAGAATTCTGATGCAAATTTAATTATATCCCATTCTTCAACTCAAAGAAATTTATTTTCGGGGTGAAAATATTTATACACATTATTACACGGTAATAAATATCTGTAAATGATTTAAATATTGAAAAGGCAATGAATATATTAAGTGAAGTAAAAACTCTTAATAGTGTTTGTATCACAGACACAAAATTTATGAACTCTCTTCTTATGCAACATTGTGACCATTATTTACTACTATCCCCTTTATGATATCTGATAACACCTAGTTGGTATTTACAATTAGAGGGACTGGTATGGCACCCCTCCAAAAAAAAAAAAAAAAAGTAAAAAGAAATGTCATTAGTAAGAAAGAATTATCATCAATAGATTGAAGTTGCTGAATTAAAAAAAAATAAATTAATAAAAATCCATTTAACCCCTGACCTCCATTTTTGCAAAATTTTGCTTTAATTATAAATTATAAAATATGGCTTCTTTAACAAGTTTTGTTTCTAAATTAAGATGTTTAGATCTTGTTGAAGGTGTTTTGTAAGTGAGTGGGGTGGCTTTATGGTGGCTTGACATTGAAAATTTGCATCAGAAGTTTGAATATCCATCATGTGTGTAATATAACACACTTTGTTTTCCTCCTTAGACTTTCTGTGGCAGAGGATGAGTTACGCACGTTAAGATCAAAAGCAGGGCTGCTAACTGATTACGAAACACAAGTCCGTCGCTTGCGAGATGATATTGCTCTGCTAACAGCTAGGCGTGATTCCCTTTTGAGAACTTCAGGCTCCTCGGTAACTGATGACATACTTCAGCGATCATCGTATAAAGATGACTCTTTACGCTCGTCATTCAGAGACGAGTCGTTGAAACGAGATAAACATGGGTAAGGGTGGTAGTACCATATTGTCTTGCCTAGCTTAACCAGCATGCTTTAGCTTGACCTCTGACCTGCTTTTGTAGTGCACTCATACTTGACCGTTGATTTCGGTCAAAATATCTTGATATGTATGTATATAAACTTTTACTAATACAATCATCATCGTATTATTAGAATTGCATTATAGTACTAATCCATTATTTATTGTGTTTGTTGTGTGTTGTGTCATGGAACAAGGGAGCTGTGTTTGTGATTGGGTGACAATATATGATCCCATTCTTGTTTGCCGTATGTAATAATTAAATCCGTTATGAATGTAGATTAGTAGAAATTAACGACTATATATACATATATATACACACACAAGTTTATATAGGTTGTTCTGTGTTGAATGGATTAATAGTAAAACTTACAACGTTTGAGTAGTTTTATATTCTATCTTTTTTAACTTATAAAAACTTTATGCTTCCATTGCATGCATGAATGCAAAAAAAAAAAAAAAAAAAAAATAGAATAGATAAATTTAAAAGTTACAAAATTCCCTTGGGTAGCCTTTATAGACAGGTTCAACTATACTGCATTTTGAATCTCTGAATCATGGTAATTGTCGAAGGTAATGAAATATTTGGAAAAGGGGGGAGTTGGTAGCACTTATTTTGGATGGAAAATCCATAGTTTTATTATATATCAATTGAATGCATGAGAACTCTTTAAAATCACTTTTATGGGTTATAATATAGAGCTTGAAAGGGGATGTTGCTTCCTGGTTATGTTTCTCTATGTAAATTGGTGCCCAGTTGTAACTTTGTGTTGCTTTTGAAGAAGTTTATGAAACAAGACCATATTATCTGCATGGTTCAACGATATGTCATAATCTTGAACCACCAAGGTCATATCACAAAGGGTCAAGGTCACAGAGGGGTGTGTATGAAAATCTTGTCCATGCCAAAATTTACTAAAGGAATCTATTGAAGTTGCTATGAATATTCTGGTCGATCCAAAGGCGTGTTGTGTCATTGAAACTAGGTTATATCTTCCACAGGTCTAAGCCCCAGATGGGGCCTGTAAGAAAAATTGTATCTGGGTCATCATTCACTACTGTTTAAGAGTAATTTAATGAAGCCACATGACCCTAGATGTGTTGTAGCCCAGAAACAAAATAATAATGCAAGGGTTAAGGTCATGTATTATGAAAATAGTGTCTGGGCTATAAACCTTTACTACTTTATGTGAAGGTGACATGAATGACCTTCATAGGGTAATATGTATTTAGGGTAATCATATATGAGGAACTAGGGCAACCAGGTGGAGAATGGTGTAGAGGATAGATAGTGCGGATGTATATAAGGGTGCTGGGTAGATTACATTGTAGGGTGGGACAATTCTTCAAAGTTGTAGATAGCACGGTTAGAGTCCAATAACCATATATTGTGTGTTGACACTTCGTTGTATATATAGATTCCTGTTCTTCTTGTGTTTGGTAGAACTTTGAAAAAGTCATTGATTTAGTTTTTTAGAATTAAGACAAAATCTCCAGCTCTTCATGTCATTTTTTTCTATTTTATCTGTAAATTTTGTTGATATTAAATACTTTGATTGAAAATAAACATATTTTTGACAGTTTTTCATTTTATTTGAAATTAATAGTGTGTGTTTTTCTTATATCGAGTGCTACATGGCAAATTTCCTCTCTACTGAATATTTGAAATATAATTTACCATTTCTTTAAAAAAAATACAGTTATAGAGATGATTATTCACTTATGTATAACAAAATAATGATAGATATATATTTGTACTTTTTTGTTGCAAAACAAGAATGGGTTTTTCGATATTGTTACCCATGATGCAATTGTGTTTCCTTGTTCCGTAATTAATGTGAGTGTTGTATTAAATATTTAGACGTGTCCCATCTCTCAACATTGTGTTTTCTGTAGGCTAAATGATGCACAGGATGAGATTGTTAAGTTACGGGCTCGATCAGGTCTCGTTGATGATTATCAGAGAGAAGTGCGTAATCTCCGAGATGAACTCTCTCTGGTATCCTCTAAAAAGAGTTACCTCGATAGGTAGGTATATAATCACAATTCACATTTTATTCACATCTTTTGAATGTTGTACATTTTTATTTATTTATTTATTTATTTATTTATTTATTTTTGATATCTTTTATTTCACATTTTTTTAAACCATTCCTTCCAGTTTGAAATGTTTTATGTTCTAAAAAAGTATATCAAAACTACAATCTGTCATTAAGTTTTAATTCATTATTCTAAACTTCAGTGTATATATACAAAATATATCAATTAAAATATCACCAAATTATGGTTTTGTATAATTATCTTAACTAATCTTACAATATATTCAATCAAAAGTAATCCAGGCTGACCAATGGGCAAGATTATCCATTTTCGTACCATGAACATGGATAAAAAATAGTAATAGTGACTTCTTTTTTTTCTTGTTTTTTGACTGTGTATTTGCACTATGATAGCAATTTAGGAATCTAATTTTAAGATAAAATTTTATTATACAAAGGGTTTTTGGCTTTAACAACTTTGAAATATTCTAATTGGATAGATAAATGAAAAATGTGAAAATTTAAATTTGATTGGTCAGCCTGTAAATGTATCAAAACTGAAACCAAATTTCATTGGCTAATGTCTTTTCAAGCAAAAACTCCATTCATCTCTCATCACTTGAAAATTGTTTCAGGTAAGTAAGAATGGCAGCTTTTATTTATGTATTATATATGCAAATCTTGATAAAATAGAATTACCGTATATAGATCCTTTCTTATTTACCATGCTGCAACGCCTTGTTTATGTCAAACCATACTCTTTGACCTTTAACCCTAACCTATTGCTTCCTGTACATGTGCACATCAATGTTTTGTTTTAAGATGAAATTGAAATATTAATTAAGAATTTAAAGTTGTTTCATGCTTGTTCTGAGATAAATTGTTAATTTTGTGAATTCCTGCTAAAGGTAAACTTTTAATTATTTGAATTTATCTGCTTAATTACAATATAAAGGTAAAAGATTACAGATTTCATTATTCCCTGCAAAAAATAACGCTGTTTGGAATCTAAATAAATTCTGGTCAAAAAATCTTTCATAAGTATATTATTGTGGGCATAGTTCTGTAAACCCCTTTATTACTAAATGTATAAAAATGTTTTCTGAAGAAAATAATGTTTGTTGGAAAAAAACTGTAATACACAGTCAAGTTTCAAATTTCAAGGAATTATTATCATGAATAATTTTTAATAATGGTTATACATGTATATGATTAATGTAGAGGTAGTCAATCTTTTCAAATTTATGCTTTAATATATTTTTTATTTTTGGATTAGTTATATATTAATTTTACTTGTTTATTTCATTTATTAGTATGTAAATTTTGTTAACAAAAAAATGAATAATTTGCATGTTTTTAATTGTATATCTCTTATCAATTGCTTCAAATATCAATTTGATGTCTTCCACTGCACATAATTAGCTTAAATCAATCAAATGTATAAAAACTGACAAATTAAGATAAAAACAGTTTAAGTTTTGCAATTATTTGCTTGTTTTATCATTACAATTTTCTTTAAATTAAAAAAAATATGAATACATGGAATTTAAAATATAAATATTGGTTATGGTTAATTTTTCACATTAAGACAAATAACATTCAGTTTTGAAATTTTGTTTAAAATTAACAAAAATTAACTAATGTTTATGATGATAAATGTACTAAAAAACAAAACAAATCAATCATTATCTGTATTGCTTCATTTGTCATGCACTTTGTCACTAATATTTCTAATGAAATAAATAAATTTGTATTTATCTACATGTAATTAAAAAAATAAGGATAAAATTTTGGCTTTTAGAAGCATTTTATGCAGTCATTGATTTCCTTGAAAATGAATGATATATTGGTAATATTGAGAAGACAAAATCCTATTTTATACTCTTGCATTTTAATTTACAATGCTATCAAAGGATACTGTAATTAAAATTATTTTATTGTCAATGCATGTTTATTATTATAAGATTATATAAATAATTTTAAAAAACTTTGAAGAAATCAAAGCTTATGTTATAATTCCTATCCGCATGCACTGCTACACATTTTAGTGTACACATATATCTTCACTGGCGGACTGCATGTTTTTGTCAGTCACTTTTTTTATTTTCGGTATCTTATCTATTATACTAAGTTAAAATATGTTTGGTTTGGTATACATAAATATCATTGAAGCATTCAAGTTTCAAAATATCAATGTTAAAGTTTTTAAAGGACTAGAAATACAGATGAGATATGCTGTTCTCCTGATAGATCTTGTTCACAATTTATAATGTCATATTGAGAAAATGTGTTTTTGTTGTTCATCTAAATTGGTACAGGTATGCTACAATGTAACATAGGGTTGTTAGGGTTGTATTGTTGCTGAATGTTGGGGATGGATATTGATGATTGATATTGTGCTTTTGATTGTCTGTTGTAATAATGTTTTAAAATTATAAAAATATTTATTTCATCATGGATTAAAATTTTCGTGTTTATAATGTTCATGAGAAAATTTGTAAGCTTTTTAGTTCATCTGAACTGAGGTATCAGGTGAGCGATTGCTATGGTAGCGCATCAGTTGTGTAATCTTGTGTCTAAAAGTTTTAAAGTACATGTACTAAAGTACATGTATTTAATTTGCACAAACCTTGGGATTAGGGGCTCTAATGGCAAAAATAGTACAGGGACCTCTACACATTAAGAATTATCTCTTACATTCATTATTTAGACCCTAGATATTTTAGTTGTAGCATCCTTAAGTAAAGTAGCATTTAATTCTCCAAAAAATAATTGGCAGTCAATTCTGTAATGGGGAAAGTGTATAGGTGTAAAGACCCTATAAAATTGCAAAAATTGGATGGAAATCATTTTCAATAAGCATACAATAGCTAGACCTAAGTTGTATTCTTGGGACAAATAATATTCAATTTGCATAAATGAGGGTATTGGGCCCCTTAATGGGGAACATTTTGAAAACCCTTTTAATTTATGAAAACTTTTTACTGAAATATTGCAAAAGATAGATATTGAACATGTTCTCAGGTGAGAGTTAAGACAAACAGACACACACATGCACTGCTACAAAATCATACTTGCAGATTAAATTATCCACTTTCATGTTTACATACATGTATTATGCATCAGTGAAATCATACAAGTTTGCACACACACACACACACACACACACACACACACACACACACTTAACATGTCATGCCTTCTATATTTCAGTGACATCTATAGCTCGTTGAACACCTATCGTTACACCCCTCGTACTTCGTCACCACTGAGCATCGACGATCCTGTACAGAGGGTTAGACAACAAAGTCTTATCTCTCGTTTTAACGACATGTTCTCTCAGGACCGTTTAGATGCCATGGATACACTGCGCAGATACTCGGATGATTATGAAAACAACCAGCGAATTATCTACTGTGTCTTGCAGGTTAGTTCTTACTTTTGTTTTTTATTTAAATTTGTTATATCAAAAAAGTGACGTCAATTGGATTTAAAATGATATCTCAAAAACATTAAGCCTCTGTGACAGAAACTCATGTGGGCAGATCCTGGTGCTAGAACATTTGTCAATTAATTTGCTTAATGTTAGTGATTTCACTAGGTACCAATGTGTCCTCTACCATGGCAGAACTGGCTGCTTTGATATAAGTGAAATTTTCTTGACGGAGGCGTAAAACACCTTTCACTAGTAAAACATAATAATTATATGACCAATTATTCAGTAACCAATAGAGGCCAGTTTGACATTTGAAAATGTCAAATTGCATACTTAGTATAAAACATATCAAGACTGTCTTGATATGTTTTGAACTAAGTATGCAATTAAACCTGATGTTGAAATAGAGAGCTATCTCACATCTTATTGCTAAGCTTCAACAGTGAAATTACTTGCACTTACATCAAGTGGATTCAGTTTTCTTTTCTCTTTGTGTAAATATAAAGTCTGTACATGTATTAATATGCATAATTAACCTCATTCACTTTTCGCATTCAAGTTCAAGCAAATTCTTCTAGTTTTGTAATGATTGAATGGTTTAAATTTTCGCAAATAATTTCTAGAGTAGAGTATAGTGAAAATAGCTGTGGTAGGTCTGTAGTATATATTATTTATTTAGAATATTTTTTCTGTATTTCAGGAAGCCTTCAGTGTAGCTAAATTGGCATTTAGACAGTTTAAGATGAAGGTACGAGCCAATCTAGCTGGTACTCACATCGGACCAGAAACTCTAGAGGAAGCTGTACAAGATTACATCAACAGAAACACCGACCTGTATGATCTGTCTGGAATGGTTTCTGTAAGTTTATACAAAAGAGATTGAGAAGTGGGTCCCAATTATATTACTTGTTTGATTCATTTGAATTTTGAAAGCTTTAATTATTAACAAACTCATTTTCATGATGTATTTTTCAAATATGAAAATTAAAATTTCACCTCTGCATTTTCGCCCATTCCCACTGAAAGTAAGGTTTAAATTTCTTATTTTAAGCCTGTTTCCATTTCCATATATAACCGGTCTCCACATTGGCAGACAGGCCACATAAAGATGTTAAACTTGACAATCATATGTCATTCATAAACCACAGGTATATGATGGTTCTATACATTTATCTTTTTATAGGATGTGATCCGTGCTTTGAATAGGAATCCAAAGATATTCTTGCCACCAGATACCACCTACGGTATCATCCAGCCTTTTATCCGGGAAGCTTGTAAGATGGCCTGGAGTATGAGTGCCCTTGCTCATCCATTAGATATGTCTGTATCAACTGATGCTGAACTCTTTGATGATACCAAGTAAGCAATATATATTTTATTGAATATGCAACTACAGAATTTTTTTGCATCTTAATTTTACACTGGCGGGTGTAGCTGGCTAAACAGGAGGTGCTTACCTTCCAGAATACCCTGCCTCACTTCTCTAACTTAATATGCCAGTTTTCAAAGTTTTATTTTGCTTTTGGGATTGTGATTTGAACATGGACCGTTTTTTATTTGATAATCCTATAGGCAACTTCATGATGTATGGAGAGCTCAGCTATGTCATTTTTGTTGTCCACTGTTTTAAGTTTATTTCAAATTTTAAATTGAGCTTGATGTCTCTGGAGTGACAAATAGATTTATATGAGAAATTATTTATGAATTTGCATTACATTAGTTTAAATTACATATCAAATAAAAATAAAGATAGTGCATGTAGTCCCAATCTGTGTTAGTTTTATCATGTCTTGTTTTACTGGTTTTTTTCACTCGTATTGTGTCATATTCTTAGTTGTATTGGCTGTTTCCAAGTACACATTTTCAGTTACAAATTTGTATCTTCTATATCAACAAAGTGTTCCAATGTTTTTTGCACATTACTGTTGTATTTCATAACCTAAAACTTTTGTCTCTTTATCAACAGATACCGTAGAAGTTATGACTCTGAATACACTGCCCCTCTTGTCAACCATCATATCTACCCATGTCTCATGCAAGGTGCACGTGTGTTAATTAAGGGAGAATGCTGTACCCGCAGAGGTGCCTCTTTGGTAAGTGTTAATATATTGACATCACTCCTACTCAGGGATAACCTTTATGGTTGACTAATCAAATATGAATTGGAGAAATGGTGCTTTAGGACCAATCATGATTCTTTCACTTATGTCAAGGATTTGTGATCTGGGATGATGGGAGTTAACCAGAGTACCCAGAGAAAACCACCAACCCTTTGGCAAGTGAACTGACAAATTTTAGTGATTGTTCCAGAGTGCCAGGTTTGGATCACTCTGCTTCATTGTCCCTTTTGTAGATCTTATTGTGGAAAGGTGTGCTATTTCACTTTCCAGTGTCTTATCAAGTCTTCTCTAGAAGTGACATGATATTGTGATGTGTGAAAAAAAGTCATAAATAAATGAATAAATTGTATTCAAAATTGTTTTTGGGTTCTGTGTGAATCTTGATAAATAAAATATTGAGTGAAAAAAAAATTGTCAAAGGCATTTACAGAACATGGAACTTTCTGACACTTTTAAATAAGCTAGTACACATAGGATTTGAGATGTTTTTAGATTGCAAATTACTAAGCTTTCCCATAAAAAGATTTCACTGTGTTAGATGATAAGCATTTTTAAATAACATAATTATTAACATTAAGAACTTTGTTCTTGTCTAGCAAAACTTTTTCATAACTTTTGTGTTTCAATATTTCACATACATTTTTACATTCCAGGGATCCCAAAGAAGAAGCAGAAGTCCAACAAGATCCTTGAGTCCATCTCGTGCTAGGTCTCGTTCCAGGTCGTTGAGCCCTCGTAGAGCTCGTAGTCGATCTCCAAGTCCAAGAAGAACAGCTAGCCCATACAGCCAAGGTGTGTGGTAATCCACATATGATCTTATATGAAATTACCCACAATCCTTTTGTAAACTTCCTGTGTGAACATTTGTAATTTTAATCCACAATTGATCTTATATAGAATAATATAAAATAACCCATAATCCTTTGTAAACTTCCTGTTTGGACATTTGTAATTTTAATCCACATATGATCTTATATGGAATAATATAAAATTACCCACAATCCTTTGTATACTTCCTGTGTGAAAATTTGTAAACATGTACATTGTATGTATTATATTTTGCTAGTAGTGTGGTATAAAGGCCATAATAAATAATTTTGCATTTTGTATTTATTTTTTTTTTTAATCCAATTATGTCGAACACATGATATTTTGTTGCAACCTGAAAATAGTAATGAATGTATGTTATGAAAATTAATTTTGTTGTTGTTGAAAGCCTGATAATGACTATATGTCAAAAGAATAGTAAAATTTTCTGCTACCTGGCATTCAAATGGTTTGGACAAAAACCTCGGAATTACTTTATTATGGCCTAGATGTTTGTTAATGAAACTAACTTGTACATGTATTTAATTGTGTTGGATCTGGTTTCACAAGTTATATTTTTAGTTTGGCCTTGAAATTTTTTCAATGATCTACTAGATGAAATAACTTTTATGGAACATTTTGTATTTATTTATTTATTTTTAGTAATGTTTCTTTAGTTCTGAAATTTTAAGTTGTGTACTTTGCTAATGACTTTAAACTGAGACAGTGTGAGAGTCTGGCTTATCAAAGCAAATGTGATATGTTTTGTGTCTCATAAGGCAATTATAAGGTAGATTAGGTAGCTACAGTAGGATTTAGGTTGACTATATATAAATATATATATAAAGTGACTTACATGTGAGTCACGCTCATCAAAGCGAATGTGATGGTTTTGTGTCTGGTTGTATACCTTATAACCGTGCTTAGGTAGAAGAGTAAGATTTAGTTTGTTTACATTGACGTCAAGTCAGGCTAATCAAAGCAAATGTGATAACGCTTGTGTCTCATAAGACACTTAGAACCATGATTAAGTCAACACAGTAGGCTTAAGATTGTATACATTAACCCAAAACCAGGCTGTTCAAAGCAAATGTGTTGTGGTTTGTGTCTCATAAGACACTTAGAACCATAATTAAGTTGACATGTTGAGGGTGTATACATTAAGTGAAGCCAGCCTGTGCTATGGTTTGTGTCTCATAAGGCTCTCAAGTGCTAATGTGGCTTGGAATAGGAGTCAGGCTTATCAAAGTAAATGTGATATGTTTTTTTGTCTCATTTTGGGTGCTTGTATTCATGTGTGCAAGTTGTCTCCATAGACATTTTGTTTTGCAGAACTTATTGTGGTTCTTTTGTATATTACTAATATTATGTGTGTATTTCTGTAATCACTTGCTTTGCTAGATAGATGGAAATCTTATATAATATGTACATGTATTTGTATATATGTATGCCGAGACCAATGGGTTCTAAATAAAGGGAGATAGTTGAGGCTGTCCAGTAGTACTGATGCTTTAACCACAACACTGGACAATTCTTTATGTGTGAACCACACCACTGGACACCATTTTGTCTGAACCACACCCCAGAAACCATTTTGAAATTCTTTATTTAGTCAGGAGTTGAACTATAAGGCTTGTTTGATAATAAAATTTATTGTACCAGTAACTCAGTTAATAAATATGTGTGGTATATCTGTGTGTCTTGTTGAGTGATTTTGATTTTTATAACAATTTATTCCATCTATTTTTCAGCAATTTACTAAGAGATCATTCTAAAAGGCAGCAAGACTACTACTAGTATTTTGTGCATTTTGTAAAAAAAATTATTACAAAGATCCATTTGAGTTGCTAGAGTAAAAAGTAACAATTAAATATGGTAATGTGTTGGTAATGACACTTATATATGCTGTATACAATCACCATGGCGATGGGAGAAGTTTTATTGGTATTTTTCGGATGGTTATGCATGTTGTGATATCGTTTATGTATTTATTTAAGGAAGGATTCTGTATCAGTATTAGTGTGTAGAAGATAGTTAAAACACAGAAATATCTATCTTGACTTATTTATAAATTAATTTTTATAAATCTATTTTACTTAGTAATTAAGATATTAATATATTTTGATATCCCTTCATTTGAAAACCCGTAGAAGCATTCCAGAGGTGCTTAACTTTTGCCATGTTTTGTACTCTTGTATCTGTTATCTAAAACCAACTAAAACATTTCAACATTGCCTATTTCCTGGTGGGTTTTTATTTAAATATTTCTAGAATAAATCCTCAGAATGTGAACAAGTGCTTGAAATGCTCCAGGGCAGACTTTATAACTACTTAATTGACAGTATTGTTTATTAGTTTATACTATTGAAAACATGCTTTCTGTGGTTATTTAAGAATCAGTAGGCTAAAGGGCACAGGGAATGAAGTACTCGCCTCCAACCCATCCCCTGATCAAGTAAATGGCATTTATTTTGAACTCTGCCAGCCAGACAGCCAGTGATAAACAGAATAAGGGAACTTTAAGTTCTAGATTCATATGATATGACATTTTTTACTCCTTGTGAAAAATTGATCAAAGTATTTGGTGTATGGAACCACTTGTGCACTGTATGCTGATGGGGAAATGATGTATGAATGAATTTTACCCGATCCTGTTCTCTGTGTTTGACACCCACCAGTTGAAAGCCTACTCCATTTCGAAATATTATTCGATTGCCATAACATGTTTTCGGAGAGAGATATTTCAATGTAATAAATGCCTTAAGATAAAGAATGTAGACCCTCTCTCATTTTCTTTTCCTATGCCATCAAGAAATTTTAAAACATGGCACACATGGATGGAGATATATCACACACAAATCATGAGTGAACTACGATCGTTTTAGTTTGAAGATACAGATGTCATATATTTATTTGTCATAAAATATATATTTATTTGTTTATCTATTATACAAATATATTTTTTCCCAAAAAATTTTCTACAGAATTTTTAAAAAATAAACAAAATTTATTCTTTAGTAAAAAATAGTTTTTCTATAGAACTATAAGCATTCCTTTTTCTATATAAGCTATTTTTAACATCCTTTCTTACTTTTTCATATCTTTATTCTATATTTGCTATTTACATTTAATGTTAAATTAATCAGTGAACTACATGTGGCCAAATTTATGTTAAGATTTCAATTTTTAACTAACATTTTTGTTTTGTTTTGATTTCCGATCTTTATTAAACACGTTCAGTTATCACCGTTTTAATCTACAGTTGTGTTTGTTTTTCTGGCTTTACTAATGTGCTGAAATTTCCAGTCTTTATTGGAATAAACACCTGTAATGTTTTAATCTTCAATTAATGGTAAGTCCATTTCTGATATGCCTTGCAGCAGCTTTGTAATAATTTCTATCAGACTTTCTCTTTTACATTGTTTTTGTTGACTGTTTATGTCTGTCGTTGCGTTTTTGGAATTTTACTAAAACCCTTTGTCTGTGATAGTTGGTCATGTGATATTATATTTACAGATTTTACATATCATTATGTATTCATTTTTTAACCTTTTCACCCCTCTTTATACACATTGGTATGACCCATTTTGATTTCTGTGGTCAATACCATTGTTGTACAGGTGAAATGGTTAAATAATGAATAGTTGGGATTTATTGTACATTCCAATTCTTTAACAAAAATCCGTCCAAGTTTCTTTTTTGGAAATTAGCCATATTTTATTCTATTTTTTTTTTAAAGTAAGGAAGTTTGTGTTATTGTTTGTTACCATGGTTATTGTGGAGTAGATTTTAATATTTATTGAGCGTTTGTTTTTAATTTACACACACACATTTTAAAAATATATTTTATTATATTCTCATCGCATTATTAAACGTGTGCTTTTATTTAAAGAAAAACTTGTATTTAAAAATATATATATATACATTTAATTTTTTCATAATAAACTTTGGTAGAGAGTTTAGATTTTTTGTATATTGTTTGAAATCATTGGCTAGGGAAAAGAAAGACAACAAGTTAAGGTTTATCGTTTATGTTTCATATTTGATGAAGGATTAATTTAGGAAAATAATATACATGCACTTGTTAATGATGAGAAATTGGAAAGAGGACATTTTGGCTGGATTAGTTTGTATCACTTCCATGCTGATCTTGTTATTTTGGAAACAAACTTTATTTTAGGTGGTACTTTAAAATTATGAAAAAAAGTTTTGGTTGTTGATCATACTTTTATGAAGAGAAAATCTCAAGTTCCTGAACATACTTTTATGGAAAAGATTGCTTACCATACTTTTTATGGAAGTAAATTTTAGGGTTGTTTTTCACACTTATGTGGAAATGAATTTTAAGGTTGTTAAACATACTTAAGTGAGAATGAGTTCTATCTAAATGCTCATACTTATGTGGGAATGAATTTTTTTCTCCATATAAAAATGTATATTATTTTCTTAATTAATGGGAGTTGTGATTGTAATATAACGTCTATATTTTAGAGTTTTCTATGCAGAGGATAAAATTATTAATGAATTACTGTAATGTATTTTGGATACAGTGTAGAGATGTTTTAATAGTAATAAACACTGAAGAATTAACTAGCACTTTTTGTTATCAATTTTATTACGAGTAGAATTATGGAGTTTTAGGATGGTGAAGGAAACCAAAAGTACCTTGGAAAAACCAGAAACCCCAAAACAAGAGACAAACAAACTTGTTTTATTTGTCCCAGTCTTGAAAAGTCTGTTCTGGGATGGTGGAGAAAATTTGTGTACCTAGGGAAAACCAGAAACCTAAGACAAAAAAATCAACAAACTTATATTATGTGCCTCAGTTTTGAGAAGTCAGTTCTGAGATGATGGAGGAAACCCAAAGTGCCTGGCAGAGGAAAACGACAGATCTTGGACAAGAAAACTGACAAACTTTCTTACGGGATTTTCCGAAAATGGATATCAAACTACGGTTGTGAGAGGTGCAGTGATTCATAAGCCAGTGTATCTTATAATGGTTTTAACAGGAATCATGAAGTGCAAGTAACCTTGTACATGTACTAGAATAAGATACATTTTACTTACAGTTCAATGAAATTGTTGCAGTAGCTAAGGACAATTTAATGTCTGTTGGTTCAACGCCCCAGTCAGGCTGTGTGGTACTGTTAACTTATGTCCTTGAGAAAAACCTTTAATTTCACATTGATTGCTAAAGTCCATCCAGTTGCCAAATAAATATGTAGCAACAGTGGGATAATCTTGTTATAAATTGGTGAAACATCCAATAGATGGGCGAACATGATTGAATGGTACTTTCACTGGCTTTCAAGGGTTGTGGGTTCAGACATCACTCAGGATTTGGAAATTTTCTGAGATGATTTTCATCTCCTGCCCATACTAGAGAGGTAAAAAGCTCATTACCATAAGTTTTTTGGAAAAGACTCAAAACTGAGGCCCTGTGTCTCGTTGCACACTAAAGACACCTCTGTAGGGTTCGAAAAAGAGTAGGCAACCTGTGGCCACTACAGTTTACAACTAGAAATGAATAAAACAGACTGAACAAGACGATAAGGCTAAGAATTCTTGCACTCAGTTGGTTCACACCATTGAAGCTGGAATAAAACTGGCCGGATAAGACTAGAATTGGGATAAACATTTCAACTTTTGTATACATGTATATAGCAATTCCTGTGATGATTGATTGGGTAGTGTTTTACATTCCAGTCAAGAATATTTCACTTATATTAAGTTGTCACCAGCTATAAGTGAAGTGGCAGAAAGATTTATCTTTGCAGTGCACTTGGACACTGTGCAGGGACAGTTCTTTAATATAAGTTTCATGACAAGTGACATTCTTTTTTAAGGTCTCTTCTGAAGGACCTGTGATTTTCATTTCTAAATGCTGAGCGAGTTGAGTAACTGTGTTTAACGTCCCATTCAAGAATATTTCACCTAAATTAAGACAGCTATAGGCAGAAATTTTGCCTGTGCATTGTGCTGATGGCATAAACAGCAGGGTTCTTTTTTGTGCCACACCTTCCGTGACATGAGACCTTGTTTATTTAAGTTCCCATCAGAGAACCTTGACTTTCATTTCATAATGCAGAGTGCTTGACAAAAGAAGTCGGACATGGTTGGGGTTCAAACCCACGACCTCCCTCTTATAGAGAGAGCAGTCAATGCTGAGTGCTTAGCAAAACAACAGTCAAAGCCTATTTTCAAGTCTTGGTCAAACCTGGTTTGGGTTCCAACCCTAACACCCCACATACAAAGTGACCAATTTACTAACTGTCTACTGTAATGGTGATAGGCACAGTAATCCCTACATCTGGATACTGTATTTAAATGATCATTGGTCTTATGATAATTACAAGCAATTAAATACGTCATAAAAGAACAAAGATTAAAAACTTGGTCAGATAATATAACTAAATGAAATAACCCAAAAAGTCAAAACTTTATGACAATCTTTTAATTCTGGATTTTTCATTGTATGAAAGTCATATAATATATTGTTATAGTGTACACAAATAATGACATTGTTTTTTCAACACAAAAGATGTATAATGTATAAAACAAAATTAATACAAAATGACATGTTCTTTCTGCTTAGAATCTTAGTTCTAAATTGATAATTTCCCATTTTCAATGAATCATTTTTTTTTAATTTCTCACAAAATTGGTGATGATAACATTAGAAAATATAAATTATAAATCCTGTTATAATAATAACAGCCTACAATTTTTACAAAGTTTACAAAATGACATTGATAATCACACAAAAAAAATGTTGTCTAATGTTGCTATGGCAACAGTCTCTAGACAAGACAAAACATTTATCTTTTATATATATACATGTACATTTTTTCTACATTAGCATTTTGAACATTTTGTATGTGACCAAGATCTGTCAGTAACCTCCAGCAAATGTCTGCCCTTAAAAATTTTATCTTGTGACCTTGACCTTTAGATCAGAGATACAATTTTACCTTTGACTATTAGAGCAGACCTAGTTTCTTACAGGTTAAAGCCTTTCATTAATTTTTTATTACATCGATTTCTTAGCAAAAATGGAAAGACAGTGTTGCCCCATTATGCACCCTCTGGCTAGGAGCACATATACATGCATAAATTCATCAGAATTTTTACAAGTTTTTTTTAACATTTAAACCATGCTAAAGGCTTTCAACAGTTTCCAAAATGTTTTTATGCTGCAAATGAAGTCACAATAAGGATCAACTTTATATATGTTAAAGTCACATAATATTTCATTGTACATGTATAAGTTATCTCCCTTTCTGCTCACAAATGCATTATCAACTTCATTGACTGTACTCTTTTGAAACTGTCTCTTTACTTAAGTTATGTCTTGACTTTTCAAAAGTCAAATTTATTGTCACTTTTGAGTCAATGGACACATATATCAACAACACACAAAATAAGTATACTGTTGAAGAACTGTTCAAGATGTTAACTCCCTCATGTAACTACGGACAAGGGGTTTGAGCTCTTGTAGTCGATAATCCTCTGGCATTGGTAATCTGCTGATATGTGGTGCCAATAATCTAAAATAATAAAAGATATGTGTAAAAGTAAATGTACACATATAATTTAAACTATCAATTGAATAGTGTCACAATTATTGTTTAGTGTTCAGTGTATGTCTTTGTGTGACTGGCCCCAAAAACAAATACAGGTCAAAACTAGAACTGTCTCTTGAGAGCCAAATGGGGGGCCCCAAACATTTAATGTTTTCCTGCAGCCTTGATCTTTCTGATATGACCTTGGTTCAAGGTCATAACACACCTTTAGACCATGAAGATTATTTATGTTAAGTTTTATAGACAGTTGTCTAAAGCAATTATGAGATATGGCCTGTACACAATTTCAAATGGACAGACTGACAGTCAGATGGACAAACAGACAGACACGGTGATTCCTATATAATCCTGGTACATAACTTTTAATCAAATTCAAGTCTTGAGGATAAAACTGTTTTACTTCTGGGGTACCTATATTTTTGTTATAACTGCCTTTGAAAGAATACATAGCATGTCCATGTATGTGTTGAATGCAATACAGACCATCAATATTTAACTTCAATATTGATCCGATTTATGAAAATATTGTCCCTATTTTTGAACATCTCGGCCATTAATGATGTAAAGGAGAGACAAAAATAAGTCAAGTGTTTTATCAAAAAATCATCAATATAATTTATAGTTCATAATCCTAAGACTTGCCCCAGAATCACAAGGAGGGCAAGTATGCAAAGTGATTGGCATACTTGTTACCACTGATTACAATATCAGTTATTTTGCATGTGTATTTACTGGTAAACTTGTTACCACTGGTTACAATATCAGTTATGAGCATTTTACCTCGTTGGTGAGAATCCTTGATTAGGTAATAACCCTAAAGTTGTAAGAAGATTGAATGTTCTAACTGCCATCTCTGACTGACATAATCTGAAAATAGTCAAAATATAAACTTGTCTATTGAAAACAAACTTTTACCCGAAACATTTAATGACTGATCACAGAAAGGGTATAATATTTCTGTACATATAGACAAAATAAAGTGGCTTATATCATAATAAAAAAAACAATTTAATAACTGATCTTCAATATTAAAGAATTTTCTAAAAAAAATTATGGACAAGAATCAGACAAAGAATTTAGGTTTTGAAAGTTAAAACCCTTTCGGGCCAGTAACAGAGCCCGCTTGGATTTTATTACAAGCCAGTTGGGCTTGTTGGCATTCAAATTTCACTGCAAGGAAGGAAGAAATGCTTCAAACTGAGGTAGTAAACTTTTTTTTGCATGTTTATAACAGATTTTTGATAAAAAACCCAATGTTCCAAATTTCAGTAGCCAAAAATGAGCAAAGTATGTGGTCATTTTTTATATTCTTTTTCAACCAATACTATAATCTGAAGACATTTCTATCCCCAGTTGGTGATTATTAATGTACAAATAATCTTCAATCTTCAGAGCAATAACGTAAGACTTAATATTTATCCATGCATTAAATATAGGCAAACAACATTGACCTGTCCGCTTGACCTTTGATTTAAATAATTATGGACCAGTACATTTATGTATAGGTAACACAGGTGTTTATTTCATCTACATCATGGGAGAACTGCATTGTTTATGTATTGACTGAGAATCTAAACACTACCCATATATTGGGTGACCAATTGTTTGTGAAAATTGCTAATGAAAGGTCAAGCCGGCAGGTCAATGTTGTTTGTCTATATCCTTAAGGCCCTTACCTATCTTTGGCTGTTGGACAGTTTAGGCTATTAAACCTCAGTAAAAGGGAGTTAACTTCAGGTACAATACTTTCTATAGTGTATGCACTTGGTTTATTCTGTAAATGATAAAACAAAATATGATAAATCAATTATAACACAAATCAAAGAAAACAAATGAAATTTTAATTTTTGGAGTTTGACAACATCAAATATATTCAGCCATTCACTACATCAGAGACAAAATTCATTCTTTCACTTATATTGAGATGGTCAGTTTAGAAAGGGTGGAGGAAATCACTGATCTTTGACAAATTTTCTCGCACTCGGATCTGTCCCAAGTACGATTCAAACCTAGGTAGCAATAGACCCTCTGATCCGTAAACATGTGCTTTAGACCACTCAGCTGCTACAGGTACGATAAAAGTTTCATGCCAAGAATTGATCCTCAACTTATTTTTAGTCCAAGAGGTCACTTAAACTTCTTAGAGATAAAACAACTTTAGACCTTGGCTTAAGATTTCTCTATCCCATCCAATGGGACCTTATCAGGTTCTACAAGTAATTCACTTCGTAGTCTAGCCTATTCATACCATAACACAATAGCTTAACTTCTAGCAAGGCAAGTCTACTCTATGGGGATCTAACTTTTCATATAGTTATCATCAACATACCTGTTCACTTTGAAGATCTTGTTTAAGTTTGTCCAACATCTCACACAGATTAATGTAATCAAGGAACACAAGGCCTCCAATCTGCCAATCAATAATTTTGGAACTTCTAGCAGGGGGAGCTAACTCTACCAAAAACTTTTTCAAATAGTCATGATTTTCTGGAAATAAAACATTATATACTTCAAAAAAATAAGAACAATACATATTAGAAACAATGATTATAACACTATCTTGGATGGGTAATGGGTTAAATGACAAAATAATGTATAATGTTTATTGATGTGTTTGTTGTACAACTGGAGAGCCCTCGTCCAGTCTAAAATGTATCTGTACAACTCAAAATAAGCATACAAAAAAGATATTGACCTAAAGTGGAGTGGAGTAACACGTGTTTGTGTTTTATGTCTCAGTCAGGATATTTGCTTAGGTAGAGGTGTTCAATTCTTAGTCAACTGTGAAAAAGAATGATGCCCAATAGAAACCTGTTTGTCCTCAGAAAACAAACTGAATGCTCGAGTTGAATTTGAATTACCATAAGCAAACAAACTAAATGCCAGAGTTGGATTTGGATTCAGCAAGCAAATTGAATGCCAGAGTGTGATTTGAACCTTTATGTACATGGTAAGAGATCCTTAGACTAAAATGTAACACCTAACAGGGATTTATCAGGGTCTTTTGGGAAAAGGCCCTAAACTAAAAATTGGGAAAAACTATCAACTTTTTGCTAATTTTGGGAAAACTTGGACATCATTTTTGATGCCATTAATGATTAAATCACTGACCTTTTCATCCCCAGAACTGGAATCGTTACTTTCATCCACGGGGAATTCAGAATTCTCATGATCACTTGTTGAATCAGAATAATCTTTTTCTGCTGCTAAGTGTTTATCAGTGTTTAATTTACTTTCATTTTCATTTAAAAACAACACAATTTTCTAATTGGGAATTTTCTCAGCCAATTTTGGGAAAAAATCAATGTTTTTTCCATTGGGAAAGGGGCCGAATTTCGGCCCTAAATAGGCCCTTGATAAATCCCTGCCTAATGTCGCTGACTTGTCGCAAGTCAAAAATGAGCTTACTTACCATTAATGATAGCATCAGAGGCAATGTGTTTAAGTATGACTTTATGACTCTCATTCCAGTGACAGGACTTCAGTAAGTGCCAAGCTTCATCATGAGGTTTGTTCTCATATCTAGCTTTTAAAGCCTGAAAAAAAAAAATAATAAAAAAATAAAAATAAAAAAATAAACAAATAAATAAAATACCATTGCAATAGTGTCTCTGAAATAAACCACAACTAGGAAATCTGTTTTCCCATCCATGTGCATGGTCAAAATACAAACAGGCAATGGCACATCTACATCACCCAAAGATGATTCCTGTGAAATAATATGGTGGAACAAGCCTTAAAGACCACCTCTATATAAGAGCCACCTGCCTTTAAAGGACAGTAAAATTTTATCCCTATTCCATTTTAATCCTGTTATTTGAACCTGTATATAAGGGCCACCTGCCCATAAAGGCCACTTTTACTTTTCCCTTGGGTGGCCTTTTTAGACAGGTTTAACTGTACATAATTTTGAAGACTTTTTGTTGATTACTTTGTTTAACATGTACATGTATGTACTATCATCAACTTTGGGCAATTTGCGACTAGAACAAGTTCTAAGACAAGGAAAATCTCTTCTCTTTGGGGTAGACCAGGTTCAAACCCAAAACAGTGAGATGCAATAGATTTTAAGGTTAATACCCGAACAACTCTGTCACCACAACCACACCATTACATATGAATTTTATAAATAAATTACCTTGGCGTAGTGAACCCATTCTTTTGGTACCATAAGTTTCTCCTGTAAGAAGTCTTCTTTCTGTAGGTATTTCTTATCTTCTGACAGCTCAATATGTCTATTTATAAGATCCTTCACAGCTGATTCCCTCCTACAAAATAAAACTTGTTCTATCAGTAACTACTTAAAAGCCCCTTTGCTGTTTCCAAATTTTACACATCAAGATTTACATGTATGAAGATACGAAATAACATGTCCTATGGATGTTAAATATAATGAACTTTGTTAGACTGAAATTTAACGGGCTTGAATTTCAATGTTTTCTGTAACAACGAACATTTAGAAGCATTTACCAAATATTACAGTTCAGACTGAATGGTTACATATCTTGTCCTGATAGACTGCCCAGATATCAGAACCTGGTTCACAAATAGGCTGGAAAAAAAAATAACATTCATAATTTGACCCCCCCCCACACACACACACCAATAATACCAAATGAGGCTTGATTGATTGGATTGGGTTTAACATCCCAGTTTAGAATATATCACTTATATTGAGAGGACATTAGCTTCATGTGAAGTCAGGGGTTGAAAATTCTTCAAGCCCGATGCCCGGGACTAGAAATTTGGCAAGCAGGACTTGGCAAAAAATCTACTGAAAAGCCCATCGGGCTTAAATACTCAGAAGACCAATGAATTTTATTTCCCACTGTCTTGAAAAAATCTTTAAAAACCATTTGTAGTCATGTTGCCCCTGTTGTTGTTTACATTCATTCTTGATCATTACAGTGCTTGTAAGAAATGTTAGTCATTAGGTAGGCAGTTCAAGCGTTCAATTGATAAAGAAAAATCTAGATAGTTATAGCACTTGTAATCGCTTCAAATATGTCGCTGTTGAATTTTAATTTCACATCTAACAAGCAGACTGCATTGGGCTCCAGTGGTCAGAAAGAAAGTCACAAGGTAATAAAGACACGAAATATGATAAGGACAAGCGTGTCTGATTGTTTCAACAGCCATGGATTAACAAATTTCTTTGGATCATTTATGATGAGGACAACTGATGCAGACATGTATTGTAAATACTGCCGAAAAAACCTCTAACTGCCGAAAGAAATTATGCATATTGATTTGTGTCTTTCTTGATTTTGCCGTAAACTCTGGACTTGATAAAAAAATTGGGGGGCTTTTGATTTTCTGTATAAAAAAGTCCTGGGCTTTAACTGATCTGAAAAAATTTTCAACCCCTGGAAGTAACAGAATGGAGGAGCTTTAATTGATTTTCATTATTCTGAAAATGACATACATGTATATGATTTGAAAATCTAAACTTACTGTTCAATATCTTGAAGATGTAATGCTACAAACACAGCCCATTCCCAGAGTCCTATGGATACCAACTGTGATGCAAAATTCATATTTATACAAGCTAACTGATATGGTGCAATGTGATTAATATCTAGAGACTGTAGAACTTGTTGAAGATGAAAACTGTAATGAAAACAAAATACAATTAAATTATTTTAATGTCTATACATGTAGATCAAACATTCAAGTGCTACTAGAAATTTGTTAAATGTGACATCATATTGTATGACTGTCATCACAATATTGTTGATAAGTATGATATCTCTGTATCCAAAATTACAACCACTGCCGTAGCTCAGTTGGTAGAGTGCTCGCTCCATAAGTGGGAGGTCGTGGGTTCGAAAATCCAGCCAGGTATGACCCAAAACTTGAAAGTGGGTAGTGACTGTTCTTTTGTCAAGCACTCGGCATTATGAAATGAAAGTCACGGTTCTTTCGGATGGGAACTTAAAATAAACGAGGTCCTGTGTCACGGTGGGATTGGCACGCTAAAGAACCCTGCTGTATAATGCATCAACGCAATGCACTTTCGCCTATAGCTGGCGACGTCTCGATAAGTGAAATATTCTTGACTGGGACGTTAAACACCATTACTACTACTACTACTCTGTATCCAAAATTACTTTGGATATATTTCACATCCCATAGTTCCATGTCCTTTTCTTTCATTCCCAATTGTGATTTTACATGTGACAGGTGTAGCTAGCTAAATAGGAGTTGCTTACCTTTCCGAGGCACTCATCCTAGGAAGTTCATGTGTTTAACTTAATTTGTAAGTTTCAAAGTTTTAACTTTCCTTTGGGATTGTGATTTGGACATTGATTGGTATGTTTGTTTTTTATTTAAATAGTTGTAGCTAAATATTACTAAATTCAATATTTTTATAGGGATATCTTTTTCCCAGATTCTTTATAGACAGGTTTTATTGTATAGGTCACACCTACCTTAATCTGTAATCAAGCTGATTCTGTGTTGATGACATGGGGTTTAACAATCGTTCCAGACGGTGAGATTTCTGACAATAAAGTTTCAAGATGTGATAACATGTGTCTCTTATTGAACTATCAGACTCATTAGCTAAATGTAACTCCCCTTCTGTTTCTAAATATGGTGGCAGCGGTGGGTTACAATACTTGTTACAAGATGTACGACCTTTGAACCCATTCTCATACTCTTCCAATGCTTCATGAATGGAACAATTTGGTTTACAATGGTACCTGAAATAAAAGAGTAGAATACTGACTATATTATATAAAAGAATAGTCTATCTTTATGGTTTTTAACAGGATTTTTTGAGTTGAGTTATTGTGTATATCATCAAAGTCAAGAATATTTCATTTATATTGAGACAATGCCAGCTATAGACAAAGGTGCAAAACTTTTGTCTGTGCAGTGTGCTGATGGCATTATTCAGCAGTGTTCTTTATCATGCCACGTCAACCATGACACAGAACCTTGTTTATTTTAGGTTCCCATCCAAAAGAACTGTGACTTTCAAGTCTTGGTTCAGACCCTGCCGGGGATTAAACCCACAAATTCCCAATTATGGAGATTTTTGGGATAAAAAGTTCAAATTTAAATGTTCTTCAGACCAATCAAGGATAAAAATTGCTAAACATCACCTCATAATTTTAATTTTTTTTCAGTTTGTTTCTGAACCTAAATGTGTTGATAAGATTATTTCTAGTGAAATCCCTTCATGTGTAACTTGATCAGATCACAAATCAACATAATTTACCCTGTCAGTGAAGCTGATTTATACCCTCTGCATAGGTTTTATTATCTAGGCATGACCCTTGACCTATGCAACTAAATCTGGTATGATACACATCCTCTCATGTTAGCTTATTTTGTGAAGTTTGGTCACAATCCATCAATAGACATGGAATATATGTAAGAGACACAACATTAGGACTGACAGACGGATGGACTGACAGATTCCTATATACCCCATAAACTTTGTTTGCTGGGGTATAAAGAGTCTCAAATAAAACCAAATCTACAGTATTCATTACGGGGATTTAATGACACAAGTTTTAGTAACAAACAAGTAAATTCAGTGAATTAGGATCCCCCCAGCAGGTTTTCTTTTTTGATTTGCACTTATGTTCAAAGGGCAATAACTCCAAAGAAAAAAGAGCAAGCCAACTCTAGTTAATGATATGTGCATCTCCTATCAATGCTGATGCTTTGCACCTAGTTTCATGAAAAAGTGTTTCATAGTTTTGGAGAGCTGGCACAGACAAAAATTTCGGATGAACGGAAACTCAAGTTTAATATCCTCCTTTTTCTTTGAAAAGGCGGGGGATGATTACCACAGATGAAGTGCCAGGGCTCGCTTCCAGTCTTTGTCTTCACATGTATTAATATACCAATCTGGCAATGGCCATACCAATCTACCAGCCATCAAGGCATAAACCTTCAGTCGTAACACATTTATGAACTCATTTGCCTGAAATAAAAAGAAATGAATATACAATGTATATATAAAACGGACATATATGTATGTATATTACAATTGTTTATTTGCTCAAAACAATCTTTTGATTCATGTGACTTTCAATACAGGGATTTTTCTGACCTTTTTGGGAAAAAGACCTTGGGATGAAATTGGGAAAATGCTCAACAAAAATGTAATTTTGGGAAAAATCACAACAACATATTAGAAATTCTAGACCACTAGAATACTGGTAATTGAACAAATTATATTTGTGTTCACAGCAAAATAGCGCTGTCTCTTTTGTCTCTATATAAATCATCCAGCAAAATGTGGGTTAATATAGATTGAAATCGTTATCAGAACGAGATATCCTCCGAATATGATGTTGATGATCTTGTGAAAAATTTTCTCTCAAAAAATTGATAAACATAGCTAATTGGGAATTTTTTACTACAGAATTGGGAAAAATGTATGTTTTTTTGCATTGGGTCCCTTTACCGGACCCTGTGGATACCCAGAAAAATCCTTGCACAAACACCTAAGAACACTTACCTCATCAGGAAATCTAGTCCATGACTAAACTTAACCAAAAACATTATCATTAGACCCAGACACCCATGCTAAGATTGGATCTTTACACCCATGCTTACAATGGACCAAGACATAGGACTTAAAACACTCATCACAGTAGTATAAAATAAACTGTTCTGTACCCTGTACAAGCAAGTTAAAATGCATGTATTGATACAAGATACATACCCCAAGTTCTAAGAGTTCATTAAGCTGTCTATCTAGTAACTGTCGTGGAACGTGTCCTCCTACTGATTGTGATAGAAGTAGTGCCATCCTGTGATCCCCTGATTTCTGAGCTACAGAACATGCTTCAGAGATCTGTAAACCACTCAGGTATGCTAAAACTGCAGGTAGATGGTCCTTACCCTGAAAATGACAGAAAATAATTCTTTTAAATCAAAATATATTTTTCAAAAAAAAAATAATAAAAAAAAAAATAAATAAAAAATGGCAATGTTAAATTTGAAACCTTTATTAAACCTCCCAACTTTTAATGTTTTAGTCCAACAAAGAGAATTTTTTTTAGAAAGTACAAATAATTAATTTTTTTCAGATGATAACACATACAATTTGATCGCCAACTCCATGTAGTAATTTTTTGAAGATATAAAAACTAAGAGACAGATAAGTTATTTACCTTGTATCTGGCTTGTTCAATCTCTTTCCTGATTTTATCAGTAGCTGTTGAGGCTAACCATTCTGAAAATGCTTTTCTTCTGGCTTGTAGTATAGCATAGTCATCTTCATCATCTGAAACAAAAACACACAAAAACATAAATTCTGGAAGAGTACACACATAATTTACAAACTGTCTTTATATTTTATCAATAAAAGCTTCACCCTCCACCTACCATCCAGCCCTCTCTTGTAGATATGTTACTCTAAGCGTAGTAGAGTTCCCCCTAGTGACTTACATATTTCTCATACTATCTTCATGACAGTATGATCTACCTATAAAGGCTTAAAATTGATTAAATGACCAATAAAGCTCATTCTTACCCGACAAGTCACAAATGAACTAATATATCTATTACCAACCCTTTACATTGTATGTACATACCTAATTCTGGTAAGTCTGGAAGAGTTCCCCACAGTGCCACACATAACTCCCAAACTGTTTTCATGTGATCTATGAAAGGTTCATCTGGATGGCCTTCTGTTCCAAGGAAATAATTAATAATACAGATATTAAAACATAGCACTGTCGTGCTGTTGTACAGCGTAGTTGGGAAAATTGTGTTGTGGCAAGACAGAATATAACCAAAACTTTTGGGGGGGGGTCGATCTATGCATAGTCAGACGGATGGTTTTTTTTGGAAAAAGAAACAATGTACCAAACCATGTATTACTGAATTAAATGGTAGAAAATAATCATTTCATAAATATATGAAAAAGACAATCGTTAATTAAAATGTAAAAAAGTTGTACCCGATCGTTTTGTCATTTGGGATAGAGAGAAAGTAGAGTTTTGCAGATCCTACTGTCGCTATGAGGGGGTACATTCTAGCGGTTGTATAGAACTGGATCATTTGCTGTTAATCTGGGTTTTAATTAACTGCTGATTACTATCACTCACAATATTCCCGTTTCATGTTAATGGTGAAGTACAGTTGTTTTACCAGTTCCGAATTTTTACTACCGAACAATCTAAAATTTCAATCCCGTTCAATTAAAGGAATCGCAAAATAACTTTCTCAATTTGCTTCTACTTGAATGTATGGCATTAATTAAACTTCAACCGCTTCCTAAATGTAATTTCAATCCCGTTCAATTACAGGAATCGCAAAATAGCTTTCTCAATTTGCTTCTACTTGAATGTATGGCATTAATTAAACTTCAACCGCTTCCTAAATGTATGTGCAGGACAGGTCGGCAGATTGTTGGTGACCTAGTTTAACGATGTAAACAAATCGTGATCACGGAAATGCTTTTTTCAAGAAAACATACTACCACGTGTTTTTGAGGACAGGTGTCGATATTTTGGAATCAGCAAACATTTGTGTTATTACAACACATAAATTTTATTTCCTCTGCTTGTGGATGACGTCTGCAGCAGCGCTTATATGAAACCCTGTTCGGAACTGGTAAAAAGACTGTATTTAAAATTTGTACACAACACTGTACGAGTTATCTCCCTTTCACGAAAGTAAAATCTAATCGATAAACAGTTTTAAAATATGACACAATTGCCTCAACATCAAAATACGTTATCATAACCTTCAAAATAAATTTAAATTTCCGTAGGTTTCACGAAGAATTAATTAAACAACCTGCCGTTGCTGTTCATTTCATAACTTAAAAGTTATGATTTTACATCGTAGGACGCAAACTTCTCGAACTACTTTTTATTGTAAACATGAGATCAGTTTGCCAAATTGCAGAAATTATTAGATGCATCCCGTCGCAATATTTTACTAGATTCCGAAATGTATTCCGAAAATTTATTCCAAATGTGCATATGTAACCAAATGCATTACCCGTCTCAGAATACATATCTCACGATAAAACAGATATACTTCTTTCACGCTCATTTACCAGGCGCACTATTTCCAGGTGTACTCATATCTTATAATTTCATAGCAAAGAAGCTCGATATCTTGGAAGAAAGTGACAACAATGTACACGTTCACTATCGTGAACGCTGTACAAAAATGTTGAAAAGTATTTGTTTTTATGATATCTAAATGTAGCAAAATAAGTAATGAAATACATTGTAAAGTATGATTTGTAAAATTGTGTTTAAAATCTCCAAGTGAAAATCATTGTTTTCTTCGAAAAAACTACAAAATGTAGTTGCTATGCCATCAGATCCAATTACATTTAAAGGTGGACAGATGCTTTTCCATAATCTAGTTTCTAGAAACAGGCATATAAAACTGATACGAACTAAATTGTTCTCATCCAAAAGAATGATTAATCTAAAGTCTTTGGTAGTCTTACCTGAATCAGGTTTATCTCTATCAGTTTGTTCTTCAAACTGATGTAGAGCATCAACGCCCCCAGCTGGTACAAATATTGGACATCTTTCTTCTGTACTACACTGAGCATGGTCTAACTGTATCGACAATAACTCTTCATGATTGTGCTATAAAAATAAAAATATACATAAAATTTCTATCTTTATTCATCTCACCAGCAGTATCTGTGGGAATATTGGCCAAGTTTCTGTCTGAAAATTTTAAAATCATCTTTTGTCGTACTTGTCCAAGTTTCTGTCTGAAAATTTCAAAAACATCTTTTGTCGTACATGTATATAGGAGAATATTGATAAAGTAACCAGTCCTTCCCAACAGTTACCAGACTCTGACTGAAGGATTGACTATTACTTCCAATATTGCAAATATTTTGAAACTTCATTAAAACATTAAAGCTCATACCATAACTACTTTATCTTCAGGTTTGAAGTATCCAGCTATATCTAGCTTTTCCACAGACACTGTACCCTGGGAAGTTTCAAATGACTTCTTTCCTCTCCCTGCATTGGCTAAAACAGAAAATCCATCACCTCCAGAACCATCTGAAATATAAAGTCATAGTTACAATCAGGAAACTGTTATGTGATGGACTGGACATGATGGGTGGTTGGGTAGCTCAGTCAGTAGAGTATCTGTATTGGGAGGGTCCCTGATTCAAGTCCTGGTTTGGCTAAACGATAGAAATCTGTAGAAGAAGGGTCCCTGGTTTGCTAAACAACAAAATGAACATCCCATTGAAGCATGGATCTTTACAGATAGACAGAAGAATAGAAACGACAGATGATTTAACATTTCAAGTGGTATTTACAAGAAATAAATCTGTCATGTTGATTATTTTGATCATAAAGGCAATAGCAATATTGTGTAATACATTGTATTTTAATGTTTAAAGACGAAACAAGTAATAATTTTGCATTTAATTAATTAAATAACAGAATAGCATTGGCTGATTGTTTTGTTTTATGTCATTTTTATATAAAAAAACAAAACAAAAAATCTTATATTATACTCAATACCTGTAATTTGTTGGCTGACTGTAGTTCCACAGTGAGCAAGAGTCCAACCAGGTCCCCATCCGACTCTAAATGACCGTCCCATAAATAATCCAGCATCCCCTAACATTTTTTGTTTCTGATACATTATCGTGTCTTTATAATTTGGTATCTCTCTCTGTATTCTTGATCCTGCAATTTTCCTCGGGTAATCCTCGGGTCTCATGCCGCTAGGCAATACTAAATGTTCAGCTACAGGCGGTGCCTGCTGATAGATCTGTTTGACAGGTCTAATAGGCTCTGGTGTGAGGATTCTGGATGGGTACATTCCTCCTGTAATAGGGACAAATATAAGTGATAAATTTTAAAAGTAAAAGGAAAATAACTCATACATCACAAAAGTTACTGGAAACATGGAGACAAGGTACACAAGTCACACAGAATATGAAATTCATATAGCTGTACTAGTGTCACTTTGATGGTTGGTTGGTTAAATGTTGCTTAACGTAGCATCAGCAATTTTTCAGCTATTTGCAACAAGAACTACATGTATTTTATTAATGGATTAATCTATGAACAATTCCGTGTATGCATGTGAAGTGCGAATGTGTTGTATGGTCTGCCTTGTATTAGCGTGCACTCATGGCGACTTTAACATGCTAGCTTACAGAGTCAGTATGCCGCAGACAAGCGTACCACTCCCCCAGTCACATTATACTGATACTTGGTGAACCAGTAAAGGTCAACGGCAAGGAAAATTCAATTTCCCACATGTGGTCTATGCGGGACTCGAACTCACAGCAGTGAGAGACCCTGGATTTGTAGACTGATGTCTTTTCATTAGGCCACTGTGGCCTTTGTCACTTTGATGGGTGACAAAGAATTTAAACAGGTTTTACATGCCCACACGTACTTTGTCAAAGATTAATGTATTGTAAGCCATATTTATAACTTATAGTATATAACAACACTTGATAACCATCTAATAAAGACATGTACATACACATGTATATAATTTTATAAAATATTTATTATATAAACTATTTACCTGAACTGTCTTTTTGTAGTTCTTCTGTCTGTGGTAACTGGGGTAATTTTACAGGAGTCATGAATTTAGCTTTATATGCTGAACTAAACAAACTGGGACCTTTTTTATCCTGTGTTCCTACGAATGGTGACAGACCTATCAAAACAAAAATATATCATATTTCTAATTGCAATGTAATCCATATGGTCTTGTGATCTGGGTTGGTTGGTTGGTTGAATGTTGCTTAACGTCACATCAGCAATTTTTCAGCTATTTGCAACAAGAACTATTCTATTATCTCTATGGACTAACCTATGAACAAGTTTGTGTATGCATGTGAAGTGCCAGTGTGTTATGGTCTGCCTGGTACCAGTGACTTTAAAGTGCTAGCTCATCGAGTCAGTACAATGCAGACAAGCATACCACTCCCCCAGTAACATTATACTGACACCAAGTGAACCAGTAAAGGTCAACAGCAAGGAAATTCACTTTCCCACATATGGTCTGAACGGGAGTTAAACTCATAGCGGTGAGAGACCCTGGATTTGTAAACTGACGTTTTATCTATTAGCCCATCGCTGCTTTTCTTGTGATCTAGGGGTTGTGAGTTTGATCCCCATTGGGACAATCTTATATATATATTATATATATTTTTTTTTTTTGATGTAAAAATGTCAGTTTGTCTTACACAACATGGATTTTCAAAATATCTTTAGGTAGAAGTTGGCCATTGTAACAATGTTAAACCTTGTATTTTCAAGCCTAAAAGTTTGATCCAAATTAAGATTTAGATCAATTTGTACTACTGGGAAATCCTGAGTCACTAATCTATGCTAGCCATCTTAAAACAGAACTGTCACTGAAGCTGACTTAAGCCTCAATGCATAAGTTTTGTCATTGAGTAATGAAAATCTTGTATCATGATCAACTACATGCATCAACAGAAAAAATTCTACATTGAGAAATCACAATGATTTCTGATAATTTAACAAAATACATCCCATCAACTACGGTAACAATCCCAGATACACAGGTTCTTATTATAAGTAGCATCTGTACATACTTTCAGACAAATGACTGAAAAATTATTAACAACAGGCCAGTCATATCTGCATTTACGTACACACCTTAAAAACAAATTTGGACAGTTACCATTTTGCAAAATAGGGGATCAATGGCCCCAGTCCCTTCCAGAATGATCAATATACAACTGCAGCTTATTTGATAACATAACACAAATCTTACCTCTATCTGTATCATCATCCTGATCTTCCTCACCAAAAAACGATGCCTTCATGACCTGCATGTTATGCGCACTTACTCCCATACTAGAGGCGAGTCTATGTGATGATGGCTTATAACCCTCTCTAGTTTCCATTTCATCATCTGCAATATTTCAATTAAAAGTCATTTTATAGAAAACATGTACATGTACTTAAAAACTACTAGTGCTCTGTGGCATAAGTATATTTAGTCAATGATTTGACACTTCAGTGAGGCATATACTGTTTTGTTTTCTTAACAAACATTTAACAGCCGCTGGGAGTGTCTGTATGGCTGGCTTATTGGAAATGAAATTGTTTTATAGGTGTATTAACTTAATCAATTTTTATGATGATAAAGTGGTGATCAATACGTGATCAATACCTCTTAACGTTTGTGCGGAACATTTTGGAAAACGTCAATGTTACAAATTCCCGGAATAACATCGTTTTTACGGGAAAGCGTCATATTCCTTGTCCATTGGAAACAAGCATTTCACAGACACGTTAGAAGGTATCACGTGGTACAGCGCGAATCCCATTATGAATACCCATCTGATTCTCAGCACTAGTAAACTGAACCGTAGTCACAAAATCTCAGTCAATTTCTTAATGTGTCTAAAAAATACACACCTGAATCATCCAGTAAATCATCTGGCATTTCTTCTGTAGTTATATCTGGCATATTGTTGTCATCCTCTTCCATCGTCATGGGAACAACCAGCTCATCATCATCCCCCTGTACTACAGGAAATGGTGGCTCTCTAGATGAAGCATTAACAGGTAGTTTTTGCTGTTGTTGTAAGTTGACAACTGGGGGTTTATTCTGGTCACCTACTTGCTGCAGTTTCTGTAAATCAAAATTATCACAACACATTGCAAACTGATATCTTGATTGTGTGGTGGAATATGGCTGAAGTTTAAGCCAGTTTGATCATGGAATACAGCAGGAGATTTAGCAAACTTGTATTAAGAAATGCAATAGTTACAACTACAATTTGAACAAGTCTCCTGAGAGACATTTATCCTATTCCAACAATGGCAAGTTTTTATTTCTAAGATTTGACTTTGAGATCTTGTTCTTTGACCTATGCTCCTAAATTTAGTAAGTACCCCGTAATACATACCGGTTGTATATTGTATGTTGGTTTGTATTTGTGACAAGTTTCATCAAAATCCATCCATAGATAATAAGCAGACGCTATATTGGGACAAACAGCCAGACAGATGGACGGATAGGGTGATTTCTAGATACCCCTCAACTTTGTGGGGGTCAAGAAAATAATGTACTTCAATTTAATTTTTAATTGTTTGTATCACTTCATTTTTTTTTACACTTTGGTTAAAATATAATTTCACTTTTTATCACTTCATACATTGTTAGGCATGACTTCCATTATCCACATTGATATCAAATTTGTATCTTGTGTTGTATAGCTAAAGGAGAGGAATTGCCCATCTAGTCAAATACAGCTGTCTAAATGCATGTAAAACAGTCAAAGAGCAATAACCCAATTTGATCCCTCCAGCATAACACATAGTTTCATTCATTCATATTTCACTTACACCATTACCATTGTGGATTCAGATTTGGGAGCAACAGACATGCAATCCAAACAGAATTGACAAGAATTTTGGTAAGAATTTTAAACATCATGATGTTTGAATTTGCTATTAAAATTCCTGGCACTACATACAGTATGTTGGATATAGACTGGATAAGATTCTGAGAAGTCAACAGACATAAGAACAAAATTTGGCGTGATTACCGGTAAGTTAAATTTTGATCTTGTGAAATGTACATAAATTCATCAAGAGATGCTGAGTTTACAAAAGATTCTGAAAAAGGTCTGAAAAAAACATTCCTGTTTCAATGAAAATCATGTCTACATATCCAAGCAGATGCCAGGTAGGAAATTCCACAATCACTTGGTTACCTTGGAGATATATGTATATTTCTGTAAAACTATAAATCATGGATTCCAACTGAACATGCCCTATTAACTCGTTAGATGGTTGCCCTATGCAGTTAAGAATAAAGACTTGTTTATATTTTTATTCATCAAGAACAATAAAAAAAATTTAAATATACAAGTGCTTTATTTTAAAACGCAAATAATTACAATATAAATAAAAATTTTAAATTGAATAAAGACAAGCATATACATTAAATTACATAAAAAGCAAGGTTAGAAATGGATGACTTACATGTACTTCTCAATTTCAAAAAGGTATTGAATTAATTCCAAGTATCTTCCGAAAAAGTGGAAAAATCTGACTGAACAAATGGTGGCAACTAATAGAGATTTTACTGTACTTGAAACACTAATAGAAAACTTAATGTTGAAAATGATATAACAGTCGCATACATGTACGATTCTCCGACCTGCCCTTTTTTTTAAAGATAATACTACTTTTTCTGTATGATACCATAATTGCACATGAACCTTACAATGATTATATTGAGTTTCAAAACTTTATCTGGGACTTGCCAAAAATAAAGGCAAAGCCCTGGATCTTCCATTACAAAACATAAATTTTAAACCTTGCAATGTAACAACATTAGTCAGATGATGAAACAACCAACTCGGGTAAGTTTTTGATAGTAAGTCTATCTTTACAAGATTATAAGTACAAATGTAAGTCATCCATTTCCTACCTTAAACAAATAAAATATGCAAAAAAAAACAATTTTAATATAAAATCACATGTGGTAAAAATACAAATTTAAAGTCATTGAATCAGAATATATATACACCACCATCATAACTTATTATACATGTTTAAAACTGTCATTTAAAACTGTTTATCATTGCAGACTTAATTTTTTCACTAAATTAAATTGTTAAAAAAGCTGACTGATATTTTTATCTTGAAATATATGTTCCCCAAAAATTAAAAAAAATTACAAGAAATGCAACTTTCTTGCATACATATGATTAACTTCTGATATCATTTTCAAATACTGCAAAAATTTCATTCAATTTCAATTCTATGAATGAAATTTGACATGATCATTATAATATAAACCTATGACAAATTTTGTATAGTCATTAAAGGATGGCAGTCTACAATAAAAATACATTTATTAATAAAAATATGTTTGAATTATATTAAACAAGACTTACAGTATACAGAACTAAAAATCGGATCTAATGATTGACATGAACATTCTAGGCTTTTTTATTATTATTATTTTTTAAAATATAATTTTTTGCTGGGAAGAAGTGGAGCAAAGAAACTGTTTTACAAAAAATACCTAAACTAAACATGTGCAGCAAGTTTCCTTGACTACGTCACCTTTCAAGGCTTTATTGAGTGAAGAATACCAAATTTAGATTAGTTTTTTCAATGATTTTAATAATTGTTTAAAAGCTCCATCATCAGATAACAAGAGGCCCATGGGCCTTAACGCTCACCTGAAGAAGAGTACATATCTTATGCAGAGGTTCAATGGTCAATGACATTAATAAAAGAGAATATCAAAATTTTCAGCAGTAAGGGCCAATAATATGCAAGTATTTTTGCAAATTAATTATATTAATTATTATATAAGTATGCTATATATAACATATTTAAAGTCTAGCTACAATATATTATTTATAATCAGCTAAAACATCTGTAAATTAAAATGTGCATTAGGCCAATACCTACAGTATTCCAATATACATGCCTATACAAAGAGTTTATAGTTTTTGAGATAATTAACCATTTAAGTATTTGTTTGCATCTATGACCTTGACCTTTAAACCTACGACCTTCATTCATATATCAAAATGATTGTTGTGCAAATGCCTACAATATTCCAATGTACATGCCTATACAAAAAGTTTATAGTTTTTGAGATAATTAACCATTTAAGTATTCGTTCGCGTCTATGACCTTGACCTTTGAACCTATGACCTTCATTCATATATCAAAATGATCGTTAGGCCAATACGTACCTTATTCCAATATACATGCCTATACAAAAAGTTTATAGTTTTTGAGATAATTAACCATTTAAATATTCATTTGCATCTATAACCTTGACCTTTGAACCTATGACCTTCATTCATATATCAAAATGATCGTTAGGCCAATACATACCTTATTCCAATATACATGCCTATACAAAAAGTTTATAGTTTTTGAGATAATTAACCTTTTAAGTATTCATTTGCATCTATGACCTTGACCTTTAAACCTATGACCTTCATTCATATATTAAAATGATCGATAGGCCAATACCTACAATATTCTAATATACATGCCTATACAAAAAGTTTATAGTTTCTGAGATAATTAACCATTTAAGTATTAGTTTGCATCTATGACCTTGACCTTTGAACCTATGAACTTCATTCATATATCAAAGTAATTGTTGTGCAAATGCCTACAATATTCCAATATACATGCCTATACAAAAAGTTTATAGTTTTTGAGATAATTAACCATTTAAATATTCGTTCGCAGCTATGACCTTGACCTTTGAACCTATGACCTTCATTCATATATCAAAATGATCGTTAGACCAATACCTACAATATTCCAATATACATGCCTATACAAAAAGTTTATAGTTTTTGAGATAATTAACCATTTAAGTATTCATTCAATTCTATGACCTTGACCTTTGAACCTATGACCTTCATTCATATATCAAAATGATCATTAGGCCAATACCTACAATATTCCAATATACATGCCTATACAAAAAGTTTTAGTTTTTGAGATAATTAACCATTTAAGTATTCGTTCGCGTCTATGACCTTGACCTTTGAACCTATGACCTTTATCTATATATCAAAATTATCGTTAGGCCAATACCTACAATATTCCAATATACATGCCTATACAAAAAGTTTATAGTTTTTGAGATAATTAACTATTTTGGTATTCTTGGACATCTGTGACTTTGACCTTTGAACCCATGACCCTGATCTATGTATCAAAATGATCGTCATGTTAATACCTACAAATAACTGAAAATCCTACGCCATTTTCACGAGAAATGTTAAAAAAATAGCATTTTTTATCAAAGGTCAAAAACTGGGACATGACCTTGACCTTCGACCTTGACATCAATTGGAAGAAAATTGCAAGACAAGATTAACAGTGAAAACTCCATACAATTATCTTCAGCCGTTATGAAGTTATAACAATAAATGTCTTATTTTGAAAATTACGTAATTTTACGCAAAAAACGCGTAACCTATTTTTCGTCTAATTTCCATGAAAAACACAATTTTAATGTTCCCAGGTATGCTGAATCCAAATATCCAATCAAAATTTGCCTGCACCTTTTGGTTTCAGAGAAGAAGATTTTTTTGTCTTTTTGCTATTTTTAGAAACAGCGGCCATCGTGTTGGGCGTGGCCAAACCCCGAACACAATTTTGAAAGGCTGCTACCCAGGCATGATAATCACTAAGTTTCAACAAATATGGCCCAGTAGTTTTGGAGGAGAAGATTAAAATGTAAAGTTTACACACGACGGACGGTGATAGATTGCAATAGCTCATCTGAGCCTTTGGCTCAGGTGAGCTAAAAATTGAAATTGTTGTCCTCTGATGAAATCATAATACAACTGCTACACTACAAACTAAGTCCAAAATTGATAAAATTTTGTTTTATATACATGTATGATAGATCTACTTGAATGCTCGAAGGAATTATCATTCGAAGCATGTGCATGAATCAGCCAAAAGCATCAGTCAATATCAAAAATTTTAAAAACTCAAACAATCGACATCTATAAAATCAGACTTTTTGTGCATCATTCAAACTACATACCGGTACATGTACATGCAGTGATTGTTTGCTTAAAACTACTACCAAATAAAGATAGTTTCCCCAAGGGAAAATAACTAAAATTTCCCCATTTGTCAACAAGACTTCCCCAAAACAACAGTGATGCACTGAAAAATTTAATTCAGTTGTCCTTGCCCACAAAATATCAGATATTAACATAATATAGTGTCTTTGCAATAAAGCCTCTAGCTATTGCCAGCATATTATATATAATGCAGTTTGCTAGATCTCGGAACTTCAATTTTCCCAATTTTTAAGGCAGAAGGTAGTTTTTAAAAAATGTAAAAAATCACTGACATGTATATATATATATATATATATATATATATATATATATATATATATATATATATATAGTGTTCAATTACAGTAAAACCTGTTGTATATATAAAGACTGTCCATCTGAACTGGGTTACAGAAAGCTATCTTAACTTATGAACATGAAGCCTACATGTATCTATATCAAGTCCTTATTTATATGTAACATTAAGATAGCTTCCAGTTATTCTGTGCAGTAGTCAATATACAAGTAATTTAATTTCCATACATGCATGTTCTGTCATTATGAAATCATTTTTAACATTTGTACAAGCAAAATAGAAAAGTACATTATATAAAATTATTGAATAAACATAAATAAATAATGTTAAATTTTACGAAATATGCAATAAAAATATCCAATATTTTTTTTAATTATTTACAATAATTTTTATTTACAAACTTGTATGCTCAAACAAGAGCCGCCAGAAGAACAATTTGGCTCTCAGTATAATCTGTTCTAATTGTCTTAAGTTTCATAAAGGACTGGAATAAAAGTGAACACTGAACACTCGTATACACGTGTGTATGAAACATAATGCATATTGGACAATCAAATTCAGTGAATTAGGATCCCCCGCCAGCAGGTTCTTTTTTGTGATTTGCACTTATGTTCAAAGGGCAATAACTCCCAGGAAAATGACCAAACTAACTCCTGTTAATGGTATGGGCATCTCCTAACAATGTTGATGCTTTGCACCAAGTTGCTTAAAATAGTGCTTCATAGTTTCGGATAATTTGTGCAGACAAAAATCTCGGAAGGAAGGACGGAAACTTAAATTTAGTATCTCCATCTTTCTTTGAAAGGCGGGGATAAAAATCAGTTTTAACAAAGTGTCAAGACCACATGAACACAACTTATGGACACTTGATCATTACAATACTAACCAAATGTAATTATACACATCTTAAAACAAGATAAAACACATGGTACCAGATAAAACAGCCAGAGGGGATTATTTATTTTTGGAAAAGTATAAGGGGATCTGTTTACAAAAGTAAAAAAAAGTTGCTAACAATGAAATTTTAAAATTTGCTAAAAATAAAAAAAATCATGCAGTAAGTATCAATATTATATACAAATAATAAACTTTTGAAACAAACTGGTCTCTAAATAAAGCAAAAATTATTTTGAATTCTGCAAAAATTTAAACAAATAAAATACAAAACATTCCTTAATCTTATGGTCATGCTTTCTTATTCTTAAAACTTCAACATTACCCTTATTATACAACTTCATATTATTTCTTTACAAATTTACATATCATCCAATCAAAGAATGACGATGAATATGACAATGACGGTGATGATAATGATGATGATGGTGGTGATGATGATGATGACGACGTTGAATGCTATACTTGGCAATAATGAGATTTGATGTCTTGTGAAATTTTTTGAAAATTTGAAGCAGCTCTGTTATAAAGTGTTTTATTCATAAATATTAATACAGAAAGTTTGCCAATGTATGAATTATTGCATCAACAAAAATTTTATTTTTAAATCTTATACATATTATTTATCTTTTAAGCTTTTATTTTTTTACAATAACACTATAATGAAAACATTGATAAACACCTAAATTTTTGTTTGTGATTGAAGTTTTACAAATGAGTTAGTGGTATTTTTTCATTTTTGAAAGTGCAGGTCGAAACATTTTCCTCCATCATAATTGCAAACATTCAAATGTTGATAAGTGAATTTCCAGTCTTCATGTGCAATATATCAAAAGTAAAAGCACAGTGTCACCAACTTTTGTTACATCATACATTTTTGAACCTCTGTTTTACCCCTGTTCTGATCATGATTTGTAATGAAGATATTTAGATGGACATAAGATGAACTTGTCTTTACATAATGGGATTCTATCAACCAACATATTAACAATCAATTACATGAGACACATACATAAATAGAAATTGTCTCTTATGGAAAATTTCTAATCTGATTAAAATATTATTTCACAGCCTGTTATTTACAGCATATGCATTTAGCTATTATAAAATGTAATCTTCATAAACACTGTTCTGTTGATATTTCAAAATTTTAATAAGAAAATCACAATATGATTTCTCTACATAAAATTGTTCTTCACTAATTTCTGTCTATCTTTTGATAATCACTGTATTTTCTTCAAATGTTTTTTTAAACGTAAAATAGTCCATCAAAAATTTCTGCAAGTTTTTTCATAATCACCATATTTTCTTCAAATATTCTTTTTTAACATATAATAGTAATTCAAAAATTTCTGTTCATCTTTTTATAATCACTGTATTTTCTTCCACCATATTCGCAAGTATCCATTGAAATCAAAACGACCGCATGTCAATACTACACATAATTCCGAGAATGTATCCCTCGCTGCCTGGAGAAGCCAGTCATCATGATTTGGATGGACTCCTCACAGTCACATAGGGACGTACGTACTTGAGTTAGGATATTTCCCTATTTTTACGACGGCGGAGATTTCCCCCATCTTCTCTCCGTACATGCACCACAACACTTACACAGTACTACTAACCTTGGGTTTATGAGATGCTAAGTTAGAAAAGTCCTCTTCATCACTTTCATCCATACCATACTTGGTAAAATGTTTCACCTAAAATACAAGAAAATGTCATATTAAAATCTAAAGATAACATATATAAAAATTAGTAAAATCCTTAAACAATCAATCCAAATGTGATTTCTGTAGATTAAGTTTAAAACTTCTACAAGTACATGTTCAAGAATACATCTCACTGCCTAGGTTCAAATCCTATTCGGGACACATAATTGTTTGATAAAGTCAGTCAGTTTACTTGGCAAAAGTCAACGGTTTTCTCCAGTTACTCTGGTTACCTCCACCATTCCAGAACTGACCACCTCTATTTAAATGAGAGAATCTTGACCGGGGTGTAAAACACTGTCATTCCACTCCACTCCACTCTTTCCGTAAATTTCTGGCATCAACTTCTGAAATTATCCCCCCTTTTGTTTGACATCCTCATGAGTTGAGTCAAGTAATGGTGTTTAATGTCCCAGTCAAGAATATTTCACTTATATCGAGACATCACCAGCTATAGGCAAAGGTGCAGAAATTTTGCCTGTGCCTTGCGCTAATGGGATTATACAGCAGGGTTTTTTATCGTGCCAACCCAACTGTGAGACGGGACCTCATTTATTTTAAGTTCCTATCTGAAAGAACCATGACTTCCATTTCATAATGCCGAGTGCTTGGCGAAAGAACAGTCACTACCCACTTTCAAGTCTTGAGCCAGACCTGGTCAGGGGTCGAACCCAAAACCTCCCACTTACGGAGTGAGCACTCTACCAACTGAGCTACGGCAGTGGTTTGGCATACTGACATACTCATGGCTCGTGTACGTATGTAACACATACCTCAAAGACCCAAGATCCTGTTTCTGGTCGATAATCAATAAACCGTCCTCCTATTCTTGCTGTAATTTCTTCCAGTTTCTCATGGTAACCCATAGTGGTCAATCGTGTTGTGCTCTGTAAAAATACAAATGTCAATAATTATAATGATAACAAACATGTCATGCTGAAACAAGTTCAAATGAAAGTCTAGACAGTGTATATACCTGCCATAAAGGCTACCTCTATATAAGAGCCACCTGTTTCTAAAGGCCAGTAGAATTGTATCCCAATTATTATATATCCATGTTATTTGAACCTGTATATAAAGGCCACCTGCCCATAAATGCCACATTTTACTTGTTCCCTTGGGAGGCCTATATAGACAGTTTCAACTGTAGTTTAAATATCCAGGCAAAGCTGAAACATGTACATGTACTGTCATATCCAAACAAACATGTTACTCAAACGAGTTCAACTGACAGTGTGTGTGTAGTTTAGAAAACCCATTGTATTTCTCCCTGGAATATTAATACATGTATTGTACATTGTCATGTCCTGTTTTTCTGCCAAATGACTTAAATTTAAAAGTTCATCTTTTCTACATAGTATCAATAATTCCCAGGGTTTTGAGGGTCTCGTTAACAAGGTTTACATCCACACTGTGACCCTGGCTATGGTTTACAGCTCACTTCAAGTAGAAATATGTTGCAATGGTAAACTAATTCAGTTTAATTTTGTGCAAACCTCAGATGCTCTCACCTCAGCAATATTACAAAGTACAATCTATAAATAAACCTAAATAAGTAGACTTAAGTAAAGACTTCTTGGATTTTTATATGAACTACCGGTACTTTTGATCTCAGTCCTACATACAGGCCCCAGCCGAGGTTTGCTACTAATTTAAAATCTATTTCTTGACATCCACTCATATATCTTGCCTCACCTCCTGAGTTCAAATCCCAATGGTGACAGATTCTAGTGTAAGAAAGTTTCAGTGGGTTTTTTGTAGGGTACTCTGGTTTTCCTCCACAATTCCTAAACTGACTGCCCCAATATAAGTGGACGAGTTTTGACCGAGGCATAAAACACCATTACTGGAATCTTTTATATTGCTTTGATAAAATTATTTCAGTGTTGTATAAAACATGACCAATTTCAATCATTAATATTACCTTAATTGGTGTTCTGTCAGTTTTATCAACTGGCCAGACACAGTCTAACGTTATCTCAGCCTTTCTGTTTAACCCATCACCTAACTGCGGCTTATTATCATCATCAGGGTAGACGATCACTTCTTTTCTTCTGATATGTACTGAAATTATATTAACAATGTTTTTATTTATCTATTTATTTATTTATTTATTTTTTATTATTATTATTATTATTATTACCATCAAAGTTTAAGTTAAAAATAAACAGATTTATTTCATTAAATTTCCCCCAGATAAAATTATTGAAAATGCTATTTTGCTAAAGCAGTGATTTTCAGCTTTATCTTGAAAAATATTTTTCATCAAATTTTTATATTTTCTCGAAAAATTTAGAAAAATAACAAGGAAATTTTTCTGGAAGAAAATCCATTGTGTTGCATAAATTTAGATCATCAAGTTATGTATGATATCACTTCCAAATACAGCAAAATCTTCAATATTTCAATTCTATGAATGAAATATGACATGATGGGTATAATACAAAACCTACAGCAAATGTAAATTTGTATCATTATTATGAATATTTGTCTACCCTTTCTTGAGACTAGGGGTAAGTTTGGGTAAATTTTTATCGTAAGTTTTACAAAATCAATAGTAAGGATTCATTTATTTGACTTAAAAAAATCATTGATATGCTGTATAATACTCAGGTTTGAATTTTTGATCACGTTTCTTTCCTTATTTTAATTTGCAGCCAAGATCCTGATTGGCAGCTTAAGAATGTCACTTTCATGACTATCATGTCAAGAAGCCAATTTTAAATAAATGTACAACACTAGATCCCGGTCTTGTGCACTAGGACAGTATTTACACATTGCCTTTTGGTCAAATTGAATTAGAGAAAGTTGGCATTTCACTATATACACAGACTAGAAATGGTTCAACTCAAATTTCTAGAAATTATCAGATTTTCTTAAGTTTTAACTTGCAATCGCAAATTTTAACTTCAAAATCATACAACTTATGCCAAAATCATAACGGTAGGCAAGTATGTATTATGGATGGCAGTGTATTAGCACTTGGAACATACCTATTTCATCCATATTGACTCCAGCAACATTGGTAATGCCTTGGAAAAAAATACTGCCATAACCTTCTCTACCAATAGTCAAATTTTCCACAAAACAGTCTCCATTTTCATCTACCAGTTCAGCCATTTCTTCCAGGCTTGGTTCAGTGTAATATCCAGACCGTGTTAATATAACCCCAGCAGGGTGTGGTGGTGGAGGGTTGTCTACAAGTAAAAATAACACAATAATATTATATTACAGATATAAACTTATGTTATGAAGCTAGTAAATGGCAAATACATCCGTAAATCTCAGTTTGGTACAATTTTGTTTTCAAAATTAAATAATTCGGAAAATCATTAATGTTACATAGATAAATATTCTGAAAACTGCTAATATTTATTAATCATAAAATACTAGGCTCAATAAACACATAAAAGCTATGTTTCCATTCCTGGTAGCCAAAATCGCCATTGGCTACTCATTTTTGTGAAAATCTTTCAAAAAGTAACCTATTTTAACAAATTTGTGAAAAATTATTTTAAAAAGTACTATATTTTCACAAATCTTGGAAATTTGGCTACTAATAATTTTAAAATTGTGGAAACATAGTAAAAGTATGTAAATATTCTGAGGGAAGGTAATATACTGTATATCTCCATATATACATTGCCCCAGTTGATACATCACACCCCTATATCATCCAGTTTGAGACTTTTGGCATTCATAGGAAAATAAAAGCCAAAACGACCGTATCACTGCGATTATCTATTAATATCGACAATTCACATTCCAGGAGAACTATTTTTTTTTCTAAATCAAGGCTAAGTATTTTGTATTTAGATTTTCATAGTTTTGGAATTATTAATAATACAGATTAAGTAGCAAGTATTGTACTTGGTTGGATGACTATATGTGAACCCTAAACTTTTCCTATGAGGCTCTCTTACATCAGAAAACAATTAAACAAAAAGTGACTATTCCTTACGTCTTTGGTTAAATAATACTTTTTTATTTAAAACTACTGATCAGATGATATTCAAAGAGATTTTCAGTGAATTTCAAAAACCTGAGAATGGCATTTTCAAGTGGCATATGATACCAGATACACTTGTCTGCATATACATATATTTTAGATTTTAGGTTCCTCTATAGATACTAAAGCAGATTCCAACAGTTGGGTTATGGCAATATACATGTAAAACAAGATAAATCACACAATTGATAAACTTGATCACATCCTCTATCTCTCTCTTGACATTTTCTAACACCAACCTAACCAAAACCTAACCACAACAATCACCTATACTTACCGGTCTCTCTAGACTTTCCTCAATCTGTGACATGTCAAGGTCTGTCTCATCTGCTGATTTAGATGTAAGTTTACGGTTTTTCACATTCAACATAGCGATGGTATCATCAAAACTTTCTTGATTTTTCTTGTTATTTTGTTCTAACAATATTCTCTCTTTTTCAACTTCTTTATTTCCATTTGTACTGTCAATTCTGTTTAAAATACTGAAATGTAACAAACTGTTCTTAAAAGTCTTTCTTACTTACAATAAAATCCTTAAACAGATACAAAGCTTTTGGTAAATGTTCAAGTAAAAAGACAATTTTCTTAAAGCAGGCAGCAAGTTTAGAGCAATAGCACAATGTACTCACAAAATGTAAACTAAGTGGATGTGGTGACAAAGGTACTCCTATTCCAAACAAGTAGAAGACAACAACTCCCAGCTTGCTGACTTGAAACCACTGAATACACACATATTAATGACAACTATACATACACAGTTTCAATGAAACAAAATTGTAAACTATGGAATCTTTCAAATTATGTAATTAATACTCACATGGGTTGGCTATCATTCTGTGTAGAATCTGGCTCAATCACTGATGTATCGTTGATTTCATCAATTACTGACGAGGCTCTAGATGGAGAATCTGACATAGACCCTCGATTCTTCAATACAAGTTTCTTTATACTCTTTTTTGGCATGAATGTCTCATTTCCGAAGCTGAAATCTTCATCTTCTAAACCTTCAAACAGTTGTGTCTGAAAAATAATGCAAAATACCATTATTGTTGCAAAACTCTTAAATGGACAGGTGAAAACATTTTCAATGAATTTAATTACTGATATTACATTATTATTTTTTATTTGTTTCCAGATTGAATTTTGACATGCATTTATATTTATTTTTATCTAATTTACTATTTTTAGTCAATGTTCTAGTTTTTTAAATCATGAAAATCAGCTTAGTGTTTGTTTATTAAACTATGAGATTTTACAGTACTATATACATGTAATATTTTGTCTTACCTTAGAACCATTAAGAACATTATGTAATGATTTAGGCTTTATCCTGGCTGTTGGTCGTGGACTAACTTTGTACTGAGCTAAAGCAGCTTTCTGTGCCGCTGGATTGGTCGGTTTTAACACCTCCTCACGTTTTGTTTCACTCTGTAAACACAAAAGATCAAAATCAAATTACAGTGAAACACAAATATAACAAACACGCTTACAACGAATATATGGATAGTGCGAAGTCAAATATTGGACCAGACCGCTCCTCTATATAAGTCTATATATAACAATACAGCGAAGTTGCTTTATAACGAAGTTAAACATAGCACTGTCGTGCTGCTGTACAGCGTAGTTGGGAAAATGTGTGTTGTGGCAAGACAGAATATAACCGAAAATTTCGGGGGGGGGGGGGGGGGGGGGTGTCGTTGATCTATGCATATAATCGACGGATGGGTTTTTTTTGGAAAAAAAAACAAATTTTTATGTACCAAACCATGTATTGCTGAATTAAATGGTAGAAAAAATTAAATTAATTTCATAAATATATGAAAAAGACAATCGGTAATTAAAATTTAAAAAAGTTGTACCCGATCGTTTTGTCATTTCGGATAGAGAGAAAGTAGAGTTTTGCAGATCCTACCGTCGCTATGAGGGGGTACATTCTAGCGGTTGTATGCATAACTGAATCATTTAGTTGTTTTACCAGTTCCGAATTTTTACTACCGAATAATCTAAAATTTCAATCCCGTTCAATTAAAGGAATCGCAAAATAACTTTCTCAATTTGCTGTTTCTTCAACCGCTTCCTAAATGTACGACAGATTGTTGGTGACCTAGTTTAACGATGTAAACAAATCGTGATCACGGAAATGCTTTTTTCAAGAAAACATACTACCACGTGTTTTTGAGGACAGGTGTCGATATTTTGGAATCAGTAAACATTTGTATTATTACACCACATAAATTTTATTTCCTCTGCTTGTGGATGACGTCTGCAGCAGCGCTTATATGAAACCCTGTTCGGAACTGGTAAAACGACTGTATATAAAATTTGCATACAACACTGTACGAATTATCTCCCTTTCACGAAAGTAAAATCTAATCGATAAACATTTTAAAATATGACACAATTGCCTCAACATTAAAATACGTTATCATAACCTTCAAAATAAATTTAAATTTCCGTAGATTTCACGAAGAATTAATTAAACAACCTGCCGTTGATGTTCATTTCTTAAAAGTTATGATTTTACATCGTAGGACGCAAACTTCTCGAACTACTTTTTATTGTAAACATGAGATCAGTTCGCCAAATTGCAGAAATTATTAGATGCATCCCGTCGCAATATTTTACTAGATTCTGAAATGTATTCCGAAAATTTATTCCAAATGTGCATATGTAACCAAATGCATTACCCGTCTCAGAATACATATCTCACGATAAAACAGATATACTTCTTTCACGCTCATTTATCAGGCGCACTATTTCCAGGTGTACTCATATCTTATAATTTCATAGCAAAGAAGCTCGATATCTTGGAAGAAAGCGATGACAAAGTACAGGTTCACTTTGTTCACGCTGTACAAAAATAGAGTCTTCAGACCTTCATTATAAAAGTGTACAGTGAAATCTGTTTAAACATAGCTCCTACACAGAGGTTTTGATATCTAAGACAATCCATCAAATCATCCAAATTTTCAGTCAGGCTTTGATCTTTTAATGTTCTCTTTAACAAATGTGTAGTCTTGTAGTAGAAAAACAACAGATTTTGAAAATGAAGAGGGTAAAATTTCGGAAAACTTCTTGCAGAAATATTGCAGAATCATTAAATTTTTGTGGCTATTCTAAAACTTCCATTTTTTTCAAAATGATTCAGTAAAATCCATTGTCAATAAATACATGTTTTATAACTATATCTTGCTATCCACACTTTGACAGTTCAGCAGAATTTTAAAAATTCTAAAATTTAAATAATAAAGCATATCTTTCACATACAAATGTAAATTCACTGTTTTAGCTGCATGTTTGTTTTTTGTATAAGTGGAGTTATTGCATTTTACATACCAGTCAAGATTTTTTCACTTCAATTCAGGGACAATGGAGGAAGAAAGAGTGCCTGGAGAAAACTATGACCTATAGCAAGCAAAACTAGAAAAACTGTGAGCCTTAAGCTCACAAAAAATACCCCCCGCTCCCAAAAATCCATTGGATCAAATTTTTAAATAGGAGTTGCACATCTACATTATATCACAAAGATTGTGTGAAAGTTTCATGAAAATCCATTGAATGGGGTTTAGGAGGAGTTGTGGATAAGAGATAGGTACCTTAAGGTGTAACAGAAGGACGGACACACGGAGGGACACCCCCCTATCACTATATACCCCCACTTTTTAAGCGGGGGATATAATGACAAACTTTTGCACACTAGGATCTGCACAGAGCGGGATTCAAATATAGTAGGTGAAATGTTTTTGTTTAAGAAAGAAAAAGTAATTTTATAGAACTCTTATCTTCATACCTGTTTCAGATTATAAAAGAGAGGTGAATCACCATATGGAGAATTAGCCAAAGCCATCAACTGTTGCTGAATCTGTACTTGATTTTGTGCATTTCCACCAAGACTGCCAGCTCTATAAAATAAATAAAATAATTTTTAAAATATGTTACTCAAATTCATGTAGATTAATGCATACATGTACTTTTAAATTCCTGTAAGTTATTCAATTACATGCAGATAAATACAGAGATGTATGTATATGTATACAAATTTGACCTGCCTGCTTGACCCTTTACTTTATATATTTATTAACTATGTTTCCATTCCTGGTAGCCAAAATCGCCATTGGCTACTAATTTCTGAGGAATTCTTTCAAAAAGTAACCTATTTTAGCAAAATTGTGGAAAAATACTTTAAAAAGGACTATATTTTTACAAATTTTAGAAAAATGGCTATTAATTATTTTAAATTTATGGAAACCTAGATTAAAGACCAGTGCATTCATGTAGAGGGAACACAAGTGTCTACATCACTGAAATGTATACAAGGTGTATGTATCAGCTACAATCCTAATACAAACCATGTACTAGAAGGATCCCCCTTCACCTGTAAATGGTCATGTTTTGAGTGATGAGTAAGTGATTTAAGTGATGTAAAAACAAACTTAAATAGCAGAAAAAAAAAAAATTAATTTGTATTTTATTAAAGAAACAACTGAATTCAAGTTTTACTTTGAGTATATCAAATATCTAACATTATAATTGATACATACGTAGATAAGGTAGTTGTAGCTCCAGCATTCTGTAATGGATTTGTGTTAAGACCCCCAACTCCAAATCCTGAAAACAAGAAGTCAAATTACATGTATTTCTATCTTTACACTCTAAATCAAACCCAATTTAACAAGTTAAACAAAGTACAGTCTAAAATAAGTGAACTAAAATTACTTTATTTTCGTAGAACAAATTATTTATCTTTTTTTCAAATCATTGTGCAAAGACCAAATTATGTGCTGTTCAAATGGAAACGAAGATATGAAATAAAACAACAAAGCCCACATGTAAATTTAGTAATAACTTCAAGTGTCAATCAAAGTAGCATTGACATCATTTGGATTTTGAGTGAAATGTAACTGCAGAAAATTTATGTCTTATAGTTTAATAAAACATGGTTTGGTTTCTTTTTCTTTCATAGGAAGAAAATAACAACAAGTTAAAATATCAAACAATATAAGCTAACTTCAAAACCCTCCAACACAGGTTATGACATTAAATCCACTATAAAACTACCCATTTTCAAAAATGAGTGGCCAACATATCTAAATCATAACATTTTCATGGCAATGGTGGTTCGCCAGTGTATGATGTGCTACCCTTTGATGTTTGTGGTAAACAATAATTTCCAGTAGCTGTTTCCCCCGAAAAAAAGATGTTTTTCTGGCAAGTCATGATATAAACATTTTAAAAATGTTACACATAAACATTAAGGGGTATTAATCATGTGGAATATTGGCAAATCCCATAGGCAAATGATGGAATAAGGAAACAAGCACCCAAAAATAAACAATTTATAATTTAAATAAACAGTTGAATTGATTATAAAAACTAACCTGAAAATGTGGAAGTTCCCGTACCTCCAAACCCTGTAAATCCGGTGGGTTTATTCTGAGTGTTACCAAATATCCCACCACCTGATGGGAAGCTAAAAGTTGACGTTCCTGTTGTACTGTTAAAACCTCCAACTGGTTTAGAAAACAGACTTGTACCTCCTGTAGCTGTACCTAGTAAACGAAAAATGTAAATATTAAGTTATAATTGAAATAAAATGCATTTTAAGTGTCTACCAAACAAACTCATTCTTTCAAATATGATAATCAAAATATGAATAGCCAATGACACATATACTCCTTTGAAGTTTCATAAAGATCTGTTAAATAGATTTCAAAAAAAGTGATGGAAGAAATGGAATAAAGACTATATGTTTGCCCACTTCATTTGTGGGACATGTAATTCATGTAATTGGTGTTGGGAATCAATCATCTAAAAGTCTAAACAATGTCTGTATAGAGCTCATCTTCATGTCTTGCAACTGAGGTAGTGTTACGTTTTTTGTAAATGTTAATGTTGAATAATGGAAGAAATTTTTAAGTTATCATTGGAAAATAATGTCTTGAATTTTTTTTAACTCATGATTAATGTTGTTTTTTATAGTCACTATCAGAAAACATGTATAAACACTATAAATACTGGAACATTTTTACATAAAAAGGATAACACGGATAGCATTTGTCACATTTTTAAGAACTTCAGTATAATCAACTTATTTGACCTTTGTCATTTAAATTTACAATATGATACATACCTAAAGTAGATGATCCAAACCCTCCAAATCCAGTTGTACCTGATCAAAATAGAAATTATTTTTAAAAATTTGTTTATGAAAACTATTTAAACTTTCAAATATATGATACAGATGAACTCTGTTCTTGTGATTTTTACACTATGAATTTTTTTCTCTTTGTTATTGATATTTATAAAATATGACATGATGTTTGTAAATTTTCTATGAATTTGATTCTAAATTTTTTTCATTCTATTTATCGAATATTAACAGTTAGCTTGCTGGAATATAGCAAAAGAATTTTCAGGTCAATAAACATAACTGTAGAGTTCAACCAAGAAGGGGCACTTGTATCATTGGTTTGATAATAAAATTACTGGCCCCAAGTTCTCCAAGTTTTGGTCCATCTTTTTCCATATTAGTCAAGTATTGAAAAAATATTGTTCAGCTTACTCCTTTTCTATAACTGGAATGATAGCCCTAAATGGCATGCATTATTTACATGTTTCTGTATTAATTACAAGCTTCATTGATCTTACCTAATAATCAGATGAATGTATGTTATAATGTTGACTCCCATTTTGAAAAAATATGGCCCCAAGTTTCTCAAGGACCAGAAAGTCCTCAATCCAGATTGAACACTGTAACTTATCTTCTATTTTAAGAGATCAAGTTAATATCCAAATGGTGACAATAGATAATGGTTCCTGTGTATGACGAGACTTACCAAATCCAGGTGTAGCAGTGGAAGTCTGTCCAAATAAACTGGACTGTGTGGTAGGCTTAGCAAATAAATTAGTTTGTGTACCAAACCCTCCAGTTGATGTAGTTGCCGTTCCAAAAGCTGGCTTTGTACCAAACAGCCCTCCCTGTAAAATATATAGAGAATAAAGCATTGCATAAATCAATACCACATGTCATATCAACCCGAGACTCTGTTATCAGGCAGAGGGCACAAAAACTAAATATTTTAGAATACCATGTATAAAATATTAAAACACATATACAGATCTAAGTTTGTTTTGAAATGAAATGTTTTCATAAAGCATGTGATTTTGAACCAAGATTGTAAACAGATTAAAAAACATTTCCGATACAGAAGATTGGTTGGTTGATTAAATGTTGCTTAACGTCGCATCAGCAATTTTTCAGCAATTCATGATAAAAACTACTTTATTTATCTCTATGGACAAGTTCATGTATGCATGTAAAGTGCGAGTGTGTTTTGTGTCCGTCTTGTACCAGTGCACACTCAGGGCGACTTTACAGCGCTAGCTCACAGAGTCAGTATGCCAAAGACAAGCGTAACATTCCGCCAGTCACATTATACAGAGTGAACCAGTAAAGACCAACAGCAAGGAAAATTCATTTTCCCACAAGTGGTCTGAGCAGGATTGAGAGAGACCCTAGTTTGACGTCTTATCCGTTATCTACCGCCTCAAAAAGATAAATGATCAAACAGAGACAAAATTACTTATATAAATCTTACACTTGGTTGTGATGTTCCAAAAGCTGGTGTGGCTCCAAATCCTGTAGAACTACCAAACCCACCAGCCTGACTAGTGGCACCAAATAATGAAGTCTGTGTAGTAGCTGGTGTGGCTCCAAATAGTGATGGCTAAAAATAGTAAACATATACAGGTAATATACAAACAAAATATATATAGATGTAATGTATAAACAAACATTACTCTACATTCCAAATAATAAACTAGAACCGTCTCTTGAGAGCCCCCAAAATCTACAAAGATTTAATGTTTTCCCACGACCTTGAACTTTCCGATATGATCTTGGTTCAAGGTCATGACATACCTTTGGACAATGAAGATTATTCATGTCAAGTTTTATGACAGTCATTAAAAGCAATTATGAGATATGGCCTGGATACGACTTTACATGGAAGGCCAGACATGGTGATTCCCATATACCCTCCTCAAACTAGTTTTTGGGAGATACAATAACCTATAACGCTGCTACCAGCCAGAAAAATCTAGCACTACACTTTCAGTATTTATTCTAGAAGGGGTCATAGAGCAATTGCTTCCTTATTTTGTCAAATAACCCCATTGTTAAGACCTTAGAGACCATATGAACATTACATAAATGTGAAAATATTGATGTTATTGTGTTTTAGAGAAAAGTTTTTGAAAATGGTCTCCCTCTGAAAAATCCTAAAATGAACATTGTATTTTGTATAGATTAGCTGAAACATGCACAATTACTATCACAAATTAAATACCATGAACTGGTTTAATGTGAGTTTCCAAGGGATTAGTTCAAAAAGGACAAACAAGATAGTGGAAACTTATTAAGTCATCAGCTTAACATAACAAAATTGCGTCAGGTTCGTCAAATTACGATCACTAGACAGAATGTCACCATTAAAAATAATTTAAAGATGACAAAACGTACTGCTTACAACCAAAATGACGAATCTTATTGCTTGCAACAAAAATAACGTAAATGCAAGAGTGGGTGGCAGACACCCCGGCCTACATTTTAGAATAAAAGATTAAAGTTATATACCTTGTTTTGTGTGTTCCCAAACAACGATGTACTTGATGTGGTGGCTGCACCACCAAAACCAAATGCTGGAGTACTTGTAGCTGTTGATGTACCAAACAATGGTTTGTTTGTACCAGTACCACCAAACAGACCAGTAGAGGCTTGTTGTGTGGGCTGTCCAAACAGACTTGTACCTGTAGAGGCTGATGGTGTAAATGCTGAAATTGTAATAAAGAAATACATTGGCAACAGTATTGCATATCAAATATACTTTTAATACTTCAATAGGTTTGTAAATGTAGGCTAGTCTAGATGTCAGAGACCTACATGTATAAACCTTTAATAAGATGTGTAATATTATGTAAATTTTTTTACACTGTGAAATCATTTTATTATTATGGTGTCCAATTTTCATGGTTCTGAGAAAAAGACCATTTATTTTATTGTATAATTTAAGAAAACTCTTTTTTGTACATGTATATGTAGCGTTTTCTCAGCTATCGCAGAACAGACAAAACGGCTGAAAAACCACAAATCATGCTAGCTATAAAATGATGTCATAATGATTTTTATTGCATGACTTTATACATATTGTATGGATTTTGGGATTGGTTATACAATAAAAAGTTTAATAAATACTCACGTGTGGCAGCAGCAAATCCTGTGTTGACTTTCTGAGCAAACGTAAATCCACTAGCTGGCTGTGTTGTAGGAGTCGCACCAAAAAGTGCATTTTGTTGTTTTCCTTTTCTATTGGCTGAGTAATCCTCTGTACGCAGTTCCTATAAAAATATTCAGAAATAATTTGGGTATTAAAATTAGGTTTTCTGTATTAATTTTTCAAACGTTTAACTGTTTTACTGCAAGTCTCATGTTTGAAAAAGCTTAACCAATATTGATTTATGTCTTTGGAGAATCTTCCACCAAGAAAAGCTACAACCATAACATTGGACTTTTTCTTTTTGTCTATAGTTTCTTCCCACCAAAAAGGAAACCAATCATAGATTATTCAATACTTTAATCAAGTGCTTAAAATCTGGTCACAACCGATTGATTATGGATTATAACTAATAATGGGCACATCACTAGTTAGAACATTTAAAAACATGGCAATATATTTCTTCCCCAAGTCAAACAGCAGGCAATGTAAACATATTCAGGCAGATGTGAGGACTTGAGATGAGAATTACAGACCCTATCAATAATCAGATGTGTTGTATTTCAGTTACAATGTGTATCTATGCTGTTCATACATATATATTACCTCTAAGCTCTTGGACTGGTATTGTGTCATGGCTGTAATACACTGATGTCGTACGCTGATATTTGTTGTGACACCGTTCTTCACCATGGTATCTGGACTGGTAGGAGGATTAAATTTTAATGTGGTCCCAACCATGTTCCCTCCAGCAGCTCCTGCTCCAAACACTAAAATCAGAAAAATATCATTAGTACATTTATAAAAACAATGACCACAAGTTTCAAATTTCAAAACTGTCATTGAATTAATCATGATTTATTTTAATTCACTTTTTGATTATTATTATTATTGTAATACCGGTACATACTGTTAATGATAATCCAAGTTACTTTATGTGACAAGCAAAAATTCAAGTTATTATTTTCACTCACCAAGTGACAATCAGTGCAAATGTAAGTGAATTATATTAACATTATTCATGAAAGTTTTATTTTCGCATCTTGTTGTCATTGAAAATTTATACAAAAGCTGTTTCTCAATCTTTTGTGAATTGACCAGGGCCCTAGAAATTGTGAAAATAAGTTGTCACATAGCAAATGAAAAACCTTTTAAGTTACATTTTATGGGCAAATAAGCAATTCTTTTTTTTATTGTGAAAATCAGTTTTGTGTTTGTGGAAAAGCTTTAAGATTTCCCCTTATGTTTGTGTGGAATGTTTTGGAAAAGGTTTACGTCGAAATTTCTCTGAATAACCTCAGTTTTACAGGAAAACATGAACTGAAATGACTCCATCTCTATACATGTAATTGTTCCACAGAACATTAAGGGGTATTATGTGATACACTGGCGAACCCCATTGTTTTACATATACATATATCACACAACTCTCCTGTTTATTGATGGAATAAAACGGTGTAATATTTTTCGTATTACACAGGTACCCATGTTATATCACTTGATTGTGACGTAATCAGTTATCACGCTACTGATTTACGTAGTGGTCGTGCCTAATGACATCATATGAAAACCGAGTCAGTGTGTGTTGTTTATTTTTAGACTTTTGAAGACTTTCCGATTCTTTGAAAAATAATTTTGATGCATTCGGAAAAATATTATGATATAAACTTACATACTGATTATGTCTTTTTTTCTAGGTGATTAATTTACTTTTACTATAACCAAATAGAACTATATTCTTACTTGCGCAGTTTTTGGAGGTGATTTGTCTGACCTAGATAGAAATCGCCTGTTTCTATATGGCATCAAATAATATGTACATGTCATTATGCCTCGGTATTTTGAGTTATGTGATATATAGAATCTTAGACTCGTGAGGGTTTAATATGAAATTTATTAAACTCGTTCAATAAATTTCATATTAAACCCCCACTCGTCTAAGATCCTCTATATAATTAATACATACTGCTGGTGTTCATTCCTCCTCCTAAGGTAGTATTTTGTTGATTTTGTCCAAACAATCCCCCAGTTGTACCAGCTGCAGGTGTACTGGCTCCAAACCCTGTAAAATAAAATCAATGTTATAATTTTGACTGTAGACATGCACTGGGGTATAACAGTAAAGGACTTTCAGTGTACTCAAACCATCCCATTTTTTTAAAACCAGTCCTTCTTGAAAATGTCAGATTATCCAACTAATAAAAACAACAGAAATTATGAATGGAGAAATGAATTGGAATCACATAGTAAAACATGTACATGTAGTCACATGAGAAGACAAGTGCAAAACATTAACAGCCATCTTCTTACATAACAATATTTATTACAGGTATAGGTAACTAAAGTACATGTATAAAGATTTTTTCAGCATAAAACTTTATTTTGAAACTAGTGTTATACAACAATTTCACTTCAATATTTTTCCCTGTTGCTTGAAAAGTTCAACATAAGTAGCAGCCGGGAAGCACAGTTGGTAGAGCATTGGTCTACAGTGTGGGAGGTCCTACAGGGTTCGTACAGACATTTGGACTCCAAATTTAAGGACTTTTTTAGGGTCTTTTCAGGGTCTTATTTGCAAATTCAAGGCCTAATCAGAAAAACAATTTTAGCAAAAAAATTGGCACAAAGACAATTAAATCAATAAAACAATTACGTGTCCATTGTAATGACACTTGAAGCAGATAAGGTTGAAGTTGGGCATTCTAGAGGGCCAGATACCTTTAAATTCCCCATTTCGACGTTACTTATTAATTAAGTTATTTGTTTATATCAGTCTATTTGTAACCACTTAATATTGAAATACAGACACCCAACTGGCCAAATTCAAGGGCTTTTTAGGGCCTTCAGAACAAATTCAAGGGCTTTATAGGGTCAGACTTGTTTTTAGGGTCTTTTTAGGGCAAACCCTAAAATTTAAGGACTTTTCCAGGCCTGTATGAACCCTGTCCTAGACTCCATCCTTGGTATGACCTTGAATTTTTTCTCTTTTCTGTTACATATACAGTATTAACATATCTATCAGTGTACATGAACATCAGGTCAAGATCCATTTTATCAGGCAAGACTTGGTTTACACATACAAACTTACCACCAAATCCTGGAGTTTTAGCACCAAAGGCACTTGTACTTGCTGGTGTACTAAAAAGACCACCTGCAGTCTGGTTCTGTTGTCCAAACAGGCCACCACTAGCACTACTGGCAGCTGGAGTTCCACCAAATGCTGAAATTCACCAACAATATAATTCAAATTATGCATTTGTTACAAGAAACAGTATTCAAAATTTACATGTAAGCCAATGTCTCAGGACCTATTGATGAATTATTTTATATGTTATTTTATCATAGAAAACAGAAAATTTTTAATAGGCTCTCTGTTTCAGGACATAAAAATTCAAAACCAGATAGATTTCATGAATCTGGATTTATCTTCTTTTTTAATCCAACATTTTAGCGCAATATACATATTGAAATAATCTCCCTTCTCTTTGTAACTAATTTTACAACTCTGATTATTTCATTCAGGTTTGGAATTAAGGCTAGTCCTGTAACTTTTCAAATGAACATGTAATACATGTATTTCATTCATTTAAATAAATAAACCTTTGAAATCCGAGATCTGGACTTGTAAAAATTCCCCGTTTCAGACATTGGCTTCATTACATGATACTTATATATTTTTACTTTTTGCAACTAATATTTTAGTTTTAATCTGATGCCATTTTAGGTGTCTTAGCATCAATCACTGTCAATTTCAATGATAACCACTTACGAAATCCTGAAGACTGATTGGCTCCAAATGTTGTTTGTTGTTGTTGGCCACCACCAAATAAACCTCCTGCTGCTGGAGTTGATGTCGTCTGTCCAAATAAGCCACCAGAGGGTGCTGGAGTTGACTGCTGACCAAATACTGTGGGTGTTCCAAATGCTGGTTGTGCTGTACCTGTAGGTTTAGCACCAAAGCCAGTATTAGCTTTAGCAAAGAGGTAAAATATGTAGATTTTATTCTATGCCACAAGGAGGGCTTTATACTGTAAAGGGCTTTATATTTGCACATATGTATTTTAGCAATCTATTTATGGTAAACAAATTTATCTTTAATAAGTGTAATGAAACCCAATCCGTGCCTTTTATTACTTGCAACACCAGTGCTAACACATGGATATTTCAAAAACAGCATGAAATGATAAATTTTTAAAAACTTCCCAACAAAACAGAAGAAAGTGACATGTTTATAATGTCAAATATGAAAAAAGCTAAATTTCAAAATATTTTTTTTTTAAAAGACATTTTAAACAATTTATTTTACAGGAATATACATTAAAATTTAAAATACTGGTTGTGCCAATGGTACCTTCTACCTACTGTATAAATAGAAACATTAACGGTAGGAAACTTTCATGGGTTTTATCTTCTGAGCTATTTCAGCTATTTTCAGGGTAAGAAATTTTCATGGTGTCAACTGTAGGGAAAGTGTGCCAAAAGAAATAAGAAATTTTCGAGAAGAAACATTCACAGTACAAAGATATATTCACAGCACAAGAATCATTATGAAAATGGTGAATATTTTCCCTGCAAATGATTTTAGAATGTTTAGAGCTGTTTCTATAAACACTTACTCTGTGTACTGGCTCCACCAAACAATGGAGTACTGGTCCCAAAGGCAGCTGAAATTAACAAGTTAAATCATGACATCCAGTTTTCTAATGCATTTTGTAAATTAATAGAGAAAATTGTTGTTGTTTTTTCATTCAGAAGAGCGATTTTCAATAAATTGAAGAATGAATATTTGCTCCGAGTAGAGCTAGGAATGAAGACATGGGGAGAGGCAGCCACACTAGCAAGTAATAGGGATGGCAGGAGAGGAAAGATAATTGGCCCAATTCTCCATCAGGAGAGATGGAATTACGGTAAGTCAAGTCATTTGCTAATTAATTTTGTCAAGTTACCAGCAAAATGTTAGCATATATAGTCATAACAAATCAATTAGTTGTAAAACAGCCAGATGATCAGAGCTGATAGCTTGGCCAATAAGTTGTGCCATTTGAACCAGTATGATGCATAACCGATAACGGTATCCTATTTGAAAACCTAAAAACTGATCTTAATAGAGTTATTTGTACATGTATACTGATACAGCCCTATAGGCAAACAACACTAACCTGTCCACTTGACCTTAAAATATAGCTATTGTAGACCTCTTCATTTATGTATAGGGAACACAAGTGTTTATTTCATCTACTCTATATGGAAAGCTTATTCCAAACACCTACCCCCATATAAACATGGACAGCATTTAATGATTACAAAAATGAAAGTTACGTTTTCTCGGATGGAAACTTGAAATAAATGAGGTCTCATTAGTTTAAACAATATTTATTTGAAAATCAAATCCATAACATAATGAAACAATTTAACAAATCAGGATCCTGGAACAAGAGTAAAACTCTTATATTAACCAGTTTCCTGAGGTCTCGTTCACAGTAGGCATGACAGGATAAAGAACCCTGCAGTATAGTGCCATCAGGGCAACACACTGGCAAAATTTCTGCACCTTCGCCTATAGTTGGTAACATCTTGATATAAACTATGTTTCCATTCCTGGCAGCCAAAATCGCCACTGGCTACTAATTTCTGAGGAATTCTTTCAAAAAGTAACCTATTTTAGCAAATTTGTGGAAAAATACTTTAAAAAGGACTATATTTTCACAAATTTTGGAAATTTGGAAATTTGGCTACTTATTATTTTAAATTTATGGAAACTTAGTATAAGTCAAATATTCCTGACTGGAATGTTAAAAATAATTACTGAACTCAACCCATATGATATACACACTGTGTATACATGTATTAGCTGTGAATCATATCACTACCCATGACATGCTGTTTAGGCTGGATACTCCAATATGAATATTCATAATGAAAGGTAAAAGGTACAGTATCCAACTCTCTTGCTGCAAACCAGTACGGTATATTACAAGCATATTTGCCAGTTCTTGTTCATTTGTCACCTGTACTGACTAATACAATTTGACCTAAAAAGTTTTGTTCCAAGACTTATACCATAAAGTAGGGAACAACCAGAAACAATTGTTAAAGTTAAAACATGATTTAATCACCTGTATCGCTCAGTTGCTGTTTTCGCCAAAAGTTTGGAGAATTTCCATCAATTTCTGACAGGGAACAGATAAGAACCTGTATAAATCCCAATCAAACACTTACAAATTACAGTCGAACCTGTGTTAAAGGCCACCTCTATATAAGAGCCACCTGCTTATAAAGAAGTTATATAATAAAATTTTAACCCAAGTGCTATTAATATATTTTGAACATGTATATAAGGGTTGCCCGACTAAAAAGGCCTTTGTTACTGGTTCCCTTGGATGGCCTTTATAGACAGGTTTGACGGTATAGTGAATACTTACATGAATTGCCAAAGTTAAAGCCAGTAGGCTTTGCACCAAACATTTTTAAACTTTTAGTCTCTTTCTAGATGTATGTTCTCTACTGTGTTATAAAATTCTAAAATTACAGAATAAAATAGCAAAATCAATCCACACTACATTTAATACTCACATGAGTTGCCAGAGTTAAAACCTAGTGGATATGTACCAAACATATTCACTTTTTTGTCTCTCTTTAAATTTCTTTAACTGTATGTAATCAAATTCTAAAATAACAGAATAAAATTGTAAGTAAAAAGGTGTCTGCAAATTCATGTTTTGTGTCATTTAAAAAAAATATACTGTAAGTGTAGTTTTATAAGGAAGGATGGGTATTATCAAAATTTTTGTATCACATTATATTGTGATACGCAGGTGCTGTATTGCGATACGTATCATAATATATTATTCTAAAACTGGGGAAGGCAAAGAGCCTTTTACAATGTTGAATCCGCCCCTGTCGGCCATGTTGTTAATAACACGTTGTTATGAAACGAGTTTCGTATTTGACTGTTTCGTATCTGGTTGATAGCTTTACCTATAGTATGACGTAATATTTACATAAATTCCAGTTCAGTTGAGTTTAAAAACAAATCGGACGCCTCTGTGGCAGTTTGTGCATTGATTTAAGCTATAAAAAGACTTTTAAAAAATACAAGTATTACCGGATCGGATTCGTCATAACATGATACGTATGTATTATGAGATTGTATTGTGATATACCAGTATACCGATAATACCGTGCACCACTATTTATTAGCGGTGTACTAATTTTCACTTATTTTGCAGTCAAAATTTTTCCTTGAAAATTCGTACCACACTTGAAATAATACATATTCTCAACCTTATGGTGAATTTCAGAAATCTGCAAATATTACACCCCAACAACCGCAACAGGTCAAAAAGTATAATGCAGCATTGAGCCCTTGAGATTAAGCACATTTACAGTATACACCCAACAAATATTAGACCAGTCAAATAAATCAACCGGCGATCATTTTGTTGTTATTTATACGAAAAAATGAATTGATATATTGTATTGTGGCTTTTATTGACAATATATTGATCTAACTTAACAACCCTAAAGTGAAAGTTGTCAAAACAGCATGGATTAGTTACGTTACCTTTAACAAAAATGAATTGATATATTGTATTGTGGCTTTTATTGACAATATATTGATCTAACTATAACAATCCTAAAGTGAAAGTTGTCAAAACAGAATGGATTAGTTACGTTACCTTTAACAAAAATGAATTGATATATTGTATTGTGGCTTTTATTGACAATATATTGATCTAACTATAACAATCCTAAAGTGAAAGTTGTCAAAACAGAATGGATTAGTTACGTTACCTTTAACAAAAATGAATTGATATATTGTATTGTGGCTTTTATTGACAATATATTGATCTAACTATAACAATCCTAAAGTGAAAGTTGTCAAAACAGCATGGATTAGTTACGTTACCTTTAACAAAAATGAATTGATATATTGTATTGTGGCTTTTATTGACAATATATTGATCTAACTATAACAATCCTAAAGTGAAAGTTGTCAAAACAGAATGGATTAGTTACGTTACCTTTAACAAAAATGAATTGATATATTGTATTGTGGCTTTTATTGACAATATATTGATCTAACTATAACAATCCTAAAGTGAAAGTTGTCAAAACAGAATGGATTAGTTACTTTACCTTTAACAAAAATGAATTGATATATTGTATTGTGGCTTTTATTGACAATATATTGATCTAACTATAACAATCCTAAAGTGAAAGTTGTCAAAACAGAATGGATTAGTTACGTTACCTTTAACAAAAATGAATTGATATATTGTATTGTGGCTTTTATTGACAATATATTGATCTAACTATAACAATCCTAAAGTGAAAGTTGTCAAAACAGCATGGATTAGTTACTTTACCTTTAACATTTTTGGTAAAGATTTTTAGTAATTTAAGTAAGGCCCAATTCATACTGAAAATGTGTGGCAAGACATAAGCCTAACTGGTACGTTACCTTTAACAAAAATGAATTGATATATTGTATTGTGGCTTTATTGACAATATATTGATCTAACTATAACAATCCTAAAGTGAAAGTTGTCAAAACAGAATGGATTAGTTACGTTACCTTTAACAAAAATGAATTGATATATTGTATTGTGGCTTTTATTGACAATATATTGATCTAACTATAACAATCCTAAAGTGAAAGTTGTCAAAACAGCATGGATTAGTTACTTTACCTTTAACATTTTTGGTAAAGATTTTTAGTAATTTAAGTAAGGCCCAATTCATACTGAAAATGTGTGGCAAGACATAAGCCTAACTGGTATTTATTAAAATGTTTTGTTAAATTATTTTTTCTACTTTCAGTTTCACATTTGCCTGGAGCTTGTGTAGAGTGCAAAATTTATTTTCACTGAATTTCAAAATCAAAATAGATAACCATCGTTGTGATCTCAGCTCTTCTACCTCACTTACCAACCTAGTAAATACACAGTTAATACTAAAAAAAAACAAACAAAGTTAAAGGTCTTTATCAATGTTTGTGATGTGGCCTTTTTTGCCTACTGTAGTTTTTGTGTAAAATTAATTTTTGAATTCTAAGAAAATTAATTGTTACAGTCAATATAGTTAAAACAATAATGCCAGGGGTCGATTAAGTTCTACCTTCTGTAACCTAAAGGGTTTTCCTTTCATACATTCTGGTCTAAATTTACATCTTTTTCAACACATGATTCTAGGGCCATACACACATAAAATGGCGCTTCAAAATTAGAGGAATTAACTTCCGGTTGTTGGTCCGAATAATCTCCCTTTGATCATTGTTTTGTGGAGTGATGAAAGGGAGATAACACAAACAGGTGCGAGATATTGATTACCAACTTAAATTAATAAACTGCAAACAAAATTTACTAGAATGAAAACTATTAATCTGGCAGTAATAACCTTAATCGTCTCAAATAAATTCAATTCATAGCAAATAAATAAATAAATAAATAAATAAATAAATTAATTAAAAAAATCAAAAAAAATCATGAAATAGATTGCAACCAAAACTTGTTAGAAGGCAAACTAAAGATCATCCTAAGTAGTCTGAGAAATAAATTCAGTCGGAAAATTTACCGAGATGTACATGTATAGGCATATTTCTGACCCGTTTAAGTTGACAAGAAAAGATCAGATGGAATATCTATTTATTTAGAAAGGAATGTTTAAAAACATGTTCCGAATAGTGCTTATATAGAGTCTTAAAAATCATTTTAAGATTGTCACAGAAACACTGCAAAATTGTTATGATCGCTTATATAATTTTTAAGTTTACATAGTATTGATGCTTAGTCTTCTCATCAAACTACTTTTACAACAACTAGCAATAAGATAAATGCACTCGTAGGCATTCAAAATAACAACTTGACACCCGACTCCCGCCCCGGAGTCTGATTCCCGTTTATTTCAAGTACAAAAAGGCGACCATTGGGAAAACCTATTAATAACTCATTAATCAAGCCGGATCAGTGACAAACATGGCCAAATTAATAACTCATTAATCAAATCGGATCAATCTCTTTTTGTAGAAAAGAAGTGAGTTGAGTAATTGTGTTTAACGCCCAAGTCAATATTTCACTTATATCGAGACGTCGCCAGCTATAGGCGAAAGTGCAGAAATTTTGCCTGTACATTTGCGCTGATGGCATTTACAGCAGGGTTCTTATCATGCCATGCCTACCGTAACACGGGACCTCGTTTATTTTATGTTCCCAGCCGAAAGAACCGCGACTTTTATTTCGCAATGCCGAGTGCCGCAAGTTGGCTACCCACTTTCAAGTCTTGGGTCAGACCCGGCAGAGGTTCGATCCCACGATATCACACTTACTGAGCGAGCATTCTACCAACTGAGCTACCGCAGTGGTATTCTGTAGAAAAGGAAAGGAGAAACGATTACACTAAATGCTAAATAAGTGACATCAAATAGCGACAGAATTATACATTTATGCATGGTTAGCAAATAGCAAATACCATGGTAACGATATTAAAAACTAAGCATGATAATTTTTTTCTTGGTTTGTTAATATATATATATATATATATATATATATATATATATATATATATATGTACCGATCGATTAAAATATCTCAGTTAAAAGAATTCGATTCTTATAAATCAACTTGGCACATGAATATTCAAAATGGTTCCATGAAATAATCTAAAATATTTGTAATAATCGTCTGAGCTTTCTCCTATGTTAAATCATCCTTTTCAGGTATTCCCCACCTTTACCGTGACTGATCTTTTCTTATATTGCCCAATCGCATTTTGTTCTAAGGGTCCTTTGTAGCGTACTCTTTTTCGAACGCTACAAAGATGTCTTTAGCCTGCACTGAGTTTTGAGTCTCATCCGAAAGACTATTGTAGTAATAAGCTTTTTACAGCTCTAGTATGGACAGGAAATCAAAACCGTCTCAGAAAATTTCCAAGCCCCGAGTGATGTTCGAACTCACAACCCTTGACTTCCAAAGCAGTGTCGGTCATGTCCGCCCACGTTTTATTTGTTCTTGCATACTTTCAGAAGCGCGTAGCATTTATATCTTGACAATAAGTATGTTTTTGCAATGTGAGAAATAAAGAAACTTGATTGTATTATATGAAATATTTGGTCACGGTATAATATTCGTTTAAAAAAATCAAAAGCTTAAGCAAATGGAATTTCCAATTATACCGATCCACACTATTTTTCACCCATTCTCAGTAATAAGGCCCAATTCACTATTTCAAGATGATGAAAAATAAAAGTCTTGCAAGCAATGAACTTCTGGTATTTTCAGAGACTGGACATATCAGAAGATTCAGAAACAACAAAATTATTAACACCAATTGATTATTTTGGTTGTAATTTCACTTTATTGTTACATACATACCATTTGTATTTAAATGAGTTGATATTTACGTGACCGTAGTTAAAGTTCATCATATTCTTACCAGGTAGTAGTATTTATATGTTTATTATGCTTGAACATTAGGTTACATTGTTATTAATTTAAAAATGTGCCTTGAGACCACTTCGGCATATCGAAATGATAATGACGATGTTTGTAGTCTACAGAAATTAAAGTATTTTTACGCAAAAATACAATAAATTTATTTCTGTATTCTCAAGTTGGTAACAGAAACAAAATTTCAAACAGGTAGTCATTAATCAACACTCAAATCAAAATGCAAATATGTCTTGATGAAATTGCTAACCAAAAGAACTGTACAAAACTTATTATCTTCAAGATAATTTTCACTTAAGTAAACAGTGTATTCGGTAACGTATGTAGCACCTCTAGATGACTTTGAGTCAATATAAAGACAGCTAAATTATATTATATTACAAATTATTAACTCTTGTTTTCCATAATAAAATTGTAAAACTTATCAATAGAACACATGATATTGGTATATATTCACTTTTCTAGCGAAATGACAAAAACTATTTATCGGTAACGTATGTAACAGTTTAACCGATAATAAGATTATGTACATGGTATCGTTTACAATGAAGTCTTCAATTTCTTTATTAAGACAACAAGAGATATAAAGCCTTTAAAATTATCAATTATCACGATGTAAATGTTCACTTTTCTAGTGACAAAAATAATTAAGTAAGTAACGTATGTAACTGTTTAGTCACGTATGTAACAATTACATACTGGGGTTTAAAACTTCTTCACTCAGTGACATGTCCTCCTTTAAAGAAATTCAATAAAATATACCCGAGTTACATTCTAAAAAACAAGGCTAATGGAATGAGAAAGTCTTAATTGCTGATTAAAATGTCATATCTTTAAAGGAACCACTGTCTGTATTTTTCTCTCCAGTAGTACTTTTCATATTTAGTTTTTAAACCTGAAATCTGGACTTATCCTTTATTTCTAACAACTTTTTTCTCCACCCGATTGGTTATACTGTTTCTAAATTCAGGATAGACTGAAAAATCTTACATGCTATGTGCCTTTTACAAACATTTACTGTCTATACCAGTCAATTTATTTAAAGTCGATCTCTTTTTCTTCTAATTATCTTTTAATCAATCATGTGACTTAAAATGTCTCTCATACCGATCCATGCCAATTTCATAATCCCAAAGCAGAGAACAAACGTTGAAAATTTGCAAATAAAGTTAAACACACGAACTTTCACCAGGAAAGTGAGAACAAATCAACAATGTCCATTGTATTTTGGTATTAGTAATCAAGCAGTTTGCTTCGTTTTATAAAGTCCACGTGGGTGCCATAGTTGAGGTACAAGTCCCAATATGAAGCAGAACATGAAGGATCAGTTGTATCTTTTATTTCAATATCCTTAAGATAGATGACATTCACAAAAGCCTTCGAATTTAGAATTATAAAATCCTATACCAGACATCATGTATCTGTATATATGTGGAGTTAAATGGTTTTGTTACAGTCATCCTTCAAGTTAAAAACGGTTTTACATAAATTCTGCTGCAATATGAAATAAATCAGCCAGCAATGATGCACAGTTTAGGCCCATTACCGATTATTGTTGGAAAATTATATTGCTAAACATAACATGTATATGGTGTCTTTCAAAATCACTCATATTTTGTTGTTGATTCTATCACTATACATGTATTTAATATTTGTCAATAAGGTGTTACCAAGAAGAACTTTTTCTTGCTGAGCTTCGCTTGTTGGGTGTCAAGTCAATAATGGATACATCACTTTCTGTTTGCTTTCATAATGTTAACTTCTCATTTGAAAATGTAACTCTTTTATCCTTTCTAATATGAAAGTTTTCTATCTGAAATTTCTTTCTCATGATTTATCTTTTAAAATTTTAACGTCTTTAGATACATTACATTAAGCTTCCCTCTTAGCTTCTTGTCAGAACTTGTATAGTTTTTACCCCTAGTTTAAATAGAAGGTAACCTAAAACTAAGAAGAGTATGACCACTGTTGTTAATGACGTAACAGGGACTGGTTCCAAAGAGACATAACCACTATCTGAAACATCCTTGGCGGCTATCTGTTCTGGAAGTTCATGTGTTTAACTTAACTTGTCAGTTTCAAAGTTTTCACTTTGCTTCTGGATTTGTGATTCGGACACATGGAATAGTAGGTTTGTTTTTTCAGTTTAATTCTTAGTTTCTCTTCAATTTAGAACTCCGATCATATCCCATTTTCTTTATCTCTGTAATTTGACTGAATTTCAAGACATGATTTATCCATCATGAAACATTAGACAGCAACTGTGTTTGTAATTCAGACCAGTAACGTAGATACCAATACTTACGTTACCTGGGGGTCTGCAGATATATGGATGTATATTGACCACCCATTTGACCATTGAAGTTTTGTTTTACGCTGCATTTACACTTTCATAATCAGAATTTATGAAATTGCAGGTATTTGATTTGTATGTATAACAAATATTAAAATGAACAATGTTGTATTCAAATCTATGAGAAAATTATCCAAATAAATTAGACCAGTGACATCTATCGTTTCAAAATCCAATTTGAAGTTGAAAATTGTTTAATTTCTCTACACGTAACTAAACTAGAAACTTTAAGTGTTTGTTTATTGTTGTATCTAATGACAGTTTGCTTAACTATTTCATTGTAATTGAAATGAAAGTACTGATACATACGTTACTTGTGTTAATTACATACGTTACCTATAGTAACGTATATATCATTTTTTGGAAAATGAATTCCAGACTATGGATCAAGGGTAGACATACCATCATGGGTTTGATGGAAATGACAAGGTTTATTATCTATATAGTCAGATGTATTATTTCAAATTGAAATTTTTGAATGGATTCTTGCCATCCAAAGAGGTCACCTTCGACTGTTTCACTTTTGCTTGAGAATTTTTATTTTAACAACAATCGATGTGGTTAAAACTTCACATGCACACTTCTATAATTTAAATCTAAACTATACAAATTATAGTGGTCACTTGACGTGATTTAGGTGTATTTTCAAATGATGTTATCACGTATGTATCGGTAACGTATGTATTTTTTTCAACTGTTACAATATGTGGTTTAAATAATAGGAACTTGTGCGGAATAAAGATGATATATTTTAAATATTATATCAAAGTACTTCGTTTGACAATATATTAATTTTGACTTGGATAAAATATTTAACCATATGAATGACGTAACGTAAGTAGATGAAAATAAAACCTTCCATTCAATTTTGTGTCATGCTTGTTCAGGCCCAATAGCGACTGTTAAGTTGAAAATTTTATTGTTCCGTTAAGTATGCGTAAGATAAGCTTCAATTTGCCCACGTCAGTGGTAAGTATGACATTAATATATGATAACCATGGAGACAGTTTTATATGTGGTAACGTTTGTATCCGACAGCTGGTAACACATCTTTATTTGGCACCAGATTTTACCAATAGCTTGCATTGTCATCAGAAACCAGTTTTAGATATGACAACAATGCAGCATTAACAAAAGCAATTCTTTAAATTTTTGTTACTTTCCAAATATTGAAGATTTGGCGATTTAAAACATAAAAACCTTACCCGGTAACAGTAACGTTTGTATCATTTTGAAGGTTTATGAGATTAGAAAATAATCAAATACATGGATTAACTAGAAAACTGTTATTGATAATTGTAGATATAATGTGTAGTTTCTGTTGGTACATTTATTCTTTGGTCTTTTCCAAAGCCAATTCATTATACTGTAATATAACACTATTTGGGCCTTATTACTGAGAATGGGTGTTTTACGAAGATCGAAAAGGTAATAAATGTTTATTGTAATTTGTATCATTACGAAATCTTAATTCGGTTTTAAAATTAATTATTGATTTATGGATATTTTAAACTTGCTGTAATAAAAAACGAACATACTACTCCATGTCCAAACCACAACCCCAAAAGCAAAGTAAAAACTTTGAAACTGGCAAATTAGGTTTAACACCCATACTTTCACAAGAGAAGTGAGACCGGGTGCCCCAGAAGGATTAGCAACCCCTGTTTAGCAAACTTCAGACGTCATGTGTGTAATAAAAATTTGCAATAAAAAGAACATGGAAGTATGAGACGCCAAATATATCCAGGGTAATTTTGGATACAAAGACATTATACTTATCAACAATATTGTGATAACGACCATAACACTTTTTTGAGGGTCTTGAAAAAAAAACCTAATCAAGCTATAAACAAAATACAATGTGTTTCATTAGTCCCGAAATTCGATGTATAAAGAAATTAATAGCACAGTCGTTTTGAAATTATAGAAATTTCTGAGTACAAAATTGAAAAAAAAAAATCATCGTCACTTTATAAATTTTTGAATTCTCAGAAAATATAATACGACAATTTTCTGTCTTTAATAGTTTTCAAGACATAACTCTTAAGATAATAAGAGAAAATTAAAAAAATATGTATACATGTTGTATATATGACAGTACTTTCAAAAGTACAGGAAGATGTAACCCATTTTACCTCGACATGTTATCGCAAACACTGAAAACCATTGGTTTAAATATGTCCTTATAATGAGGAAAAATATAATTTACCTAATAAAAGTGGTACAATTTGATTTTTAAAATAGTTTACAAAATATTCAATTTTTCAAAATAATACACATAATGTTCCTTTAAAAACACTACTAACCAAATGAAATGGATGTGACTATTTACAATGTCAATAACTGATACACAAAATCCTTATAATTAGTCGGATACATGTCTCAGTTAAATATTTTAAATAATTAATTAATTATAAATAATTATAAATAAAACTTTTACCAAATAATACATGTTATTTTTTCCATTGAGAAAAAAGAATTACTTTCCAAGCTAAATGTATGTAACCATTTAAAATACACATAATTTGTAACGAGTTAAACGAATACTTACTTTATGTTTCTGCTGACAAGTAGTTTGTTTTGACGTTAGGCGTAAATAAATATCACAAAGATCTATTTATAGTACCGGGGGTTTCCAAGTAAAGTTACACAACCATACAGAAAAAACATTTTAATACAATAATAGGAAATTAGTCAGGTTACTTGCCATTTATCGTATGATAAGCATTCACAAATTAAAAAAAAATATATTGACATAATGAATTTAAACAGTGAAGGAAGGGTGTTCTAATTTTAGACAAGGGGAATACCACAAAATCTAGTTAACGCCGGTTAAAGCTGGTTAAGACCGGCAATCTCACATTGAGTTATTTCTCTTTAATCGTTTATAGTAATTGCTGTACGACATCAATTTTTCTATTGTCATCTTTCTTTTTTACACAGCAACATACATGTGGTATATTTGTTTCACAATCATTAGTAATACCTTATGGTAGAGCTTGTTCCCACTACGGAAACTTAATACTGAGTACAAAGAAGAAAGCTGCTTGCAAATAAAATGTATCAAGTTGCAAACCCAGCCTTATTAATTCCCTTAAAAAGTTTTATGGCCGTCATCAAAATATTCAAGGTTGATAAGTTTGATGTCTCTGTATCTAAAACTACCCTGGATATATTTGCCACCCCATAGTTCCATGTTCCTTTACACATTACACAGATGTAGCTAGCCGAAAAACAGAAAGTCCTTACCATTCCGGAGCATCTGGCCCCACTTCTCTGTTGGAAGTTTACGTGTTTAATATATTTTGCCAGTTTCAAAGTTTTTACTTTGCTTTGGGATTGTTGTATGGATATGGGTTATTATGTTTGTTTTTTATTATATTGAATAAGGCTTGATCTGTCAATAATTAGAGGTTCTAAAAAACTTGAAGGGTCGGAATCATACCAAAATTTGTACCTTGTCAGGTTTTATTGGAGATGTTCAAATAGCCGGTCACTATGAAATCTTTGATACAACCACAATAGCGCATTCAAAGTGACTAGACGCTACCAGCCTTGCAATTTGAGCTTTATATATAATCGTAAGCGAATTTTCAAACCTGATGATAAATTTTTGATTCATGTCTTGAAACTTTTCTGATTATCTCTGTGTAATAATTTACAGGGAAGACACCAATACCACCAGAAGTAGTAGCACGCTAACACTGGTTGTATTTACAGGGAAGACACCAATACCACCAGAAGTAGTAGCACGCTAACACTGGTTGTATTTACAGGGAAGACACCAATACCACCAGAAGTAGTAGCACGCTAACACTGGTTGTATTAGATCAGGTGAACTGTAAAACCCGATGGAGCGAAGGAAGTTTGAAGTTTGACTCCATACTGATCATTTAGTTTGGGATCAGCTATAGTACGAAGTCCATAAGGTGACCTGTGTAAAAAGTATTTCGTAATTTCGAAATAGCATTTCGTATACTAGTATTCGCTATAGTTATTTGGTATTTTTGAAAAACTATATTTGTTGTGCTATTTTGTTTATGCCAATTTACTATTGGAAATATATACGAAATTATGAAATAAATTTTGTTTACACATGTCACATTACGGGTCCCGTAGTTCTGATTACAAAATCTTCCATATTTTATTTCCCAGATGAGCATGCCTGACGCCCTAGACAGCTCGAGGGCTTTATAAAATGCATGTACAATGTATATAGTTTTGCAGATTTAAGGTACAAATAACAAACGTGCAAGAAAGATATTTTTCTAAAACCAGAGACACTTCTCTACAGGTATCAACCGACATCGTACACTCTTTCACTCAGTTTTTAATACACGTTCTTTTTTCTTTATATACAACTGAAAACCATGCACATGGGAACAACCAACGTAATCAAGAACACAATAAAAACAGTAAAGAACTAGTAAATAAACGACAAACAAAAAATACAAACACACATTGGAACCAATGATTGCGGACTTTGAACGGGCACTGGAACAATATATTGGATTAAACCAACCGTCTCGCTGATTGTACAGTCATTAACCCAAATATAAACAGAGTAAAACATAAAAACAAACCAAAAACAAACAACCAGTCAATAATAACTGAATTTTCAAGAAAACATAAATGTTTATTTGAATTTTAATAATACTACATGTAAATAATATTTTTTTTACAAAAATATAATTTAGATAATTATGCAATGTTCTCTACTTCTCTACAGATAAGTAAGATAAGAAGAAAAGCATAAGCCATGATCATGTTATAATATATATATATATATATATATATATATATATATTCTTTATTGCAAAAAAGCTATATGTAGCTTGTAGCACAAAACGAAATATTTTACAATGATATCGGTAGAATACAATAACATAATAATACTAAGAATAGTAGTTATAATAATAATAATACATGGTATTGATATAATATTAATCAACAGTTAATTCAGATCTTAATTTCCAGGCACCGACTAGATATTTTGATAAGCGTATCAATAATGCTTTGTTTTCGAACGATAATAAATTATAGTTTTTTTGGTAAAGTAGGCCAATGGTTGCAATACACTGGAAGATGTTTAATTCTTAAGTGTCTATAGACTGGACAAATCAAAATAAAATGGTATTCGTCTTCCGTGGCATTTAAGTTGCAGTGTGAACAGGTTCTTGCTTGTCTTGGAATGTTTGTATATCGTCCAGTCTCTACATTCTATAATGATCAATATATGAATTTGTGTGAAAAAGTCACCATAGACGTGCTAATCCTAACGATGAAGAAAAAATCTAACTTGAAAATAAAAAGAAGCAATAATACCAGCAAGTAAAAAGCAAAACTTAATCCTACTCTTATTTCGCCTGTGATGATGATGATGATGATGATGATGATGATGATGATGATGATGATGATGATGATGATGATGATGATGATTATTATTATTATTTTAAAGACGCAAAGAAGAATAACAGAGCAGATAAAAGAGTACATATATATTCCTGTTTAAAACACACGATTTTTTCACTTCGTGAAAGCGTCCAATTGGGCTATATACGCAATACTAGATCCTATCCTTGTAATACTTATGGAGTGTAAAGAAGTATCTGGCAAGTCGTTTGTCAAAATATGCATCAAGAAAGGGTTGGATTGGTAATTGGTAGTAGTAGTAGTAGTAGTAGAAGTAGTAAAAATTAAAAAAAGATAACAACAAAAAATCATACCAGCACAACGGATGGAAGCTGGGACACGAAAAATATGTCATTGTCCACTCAGTAAAACTGTTAAATTAAGTTATGAATCGAACATTTCTTGAACAGAAAAGAAAGAATAAGAACATTAAGAAGAACAATAACAACAAAAAGACACACAAACAGATAGAAGCGCAACAAGTATAACATTTGTCTGTTCTCCTTGATAATTTCAGTTGGTGAAAGTGTCCATTTGGGTAATGTACATTCACTGTCATCGATTCATGATTAGTTGAACTGGTTTTGTTAAGGTGGTACTGCTATTCGGCTAACTTTATCATTGGCTAATTTTTTGCGAAAATCGTCATTTCAAGATATTTGCATACCCGTTTTTAAGTGTCATTAGAATGTGAAAATGAACTTCATACATGTGACAGTGAAGAGATAGATTGGGATAATAGTGCTAGTGACATTCTGCGTAGTATGGCTGATCAACATCTTAGTGAGGACGATGACAACGATGATGATGATAAAGAGAATGACAATGTGAAGTTAATTACACGGACTGAAGCAGAAAATATGATTCTTAAACTGAAGGACTTTGCTATGTACAATGGACATTCACATATGATAACAATAATAGTAATGGACTTGGAGGAGTGTACATCGAAACTTAGTTCCGAAAGTTGTTGTCGGCAGTCTAAAATTAGGGACTTTTAAAGTTTAAGCTGTTTTAAGATTGAACAGTTCTAGTGCTTACACAGAGTTTAATATCTCATATAACTGAAGCTGGTTTTATCAAACAATGAAGTTTTGATAGTGTAAAGCAAATGTGAAAAATTGGTAGTGTGTAAAATTGTAATTTTTAAGATTGATTTTTAACACAAACATGTCTTTTTTGGCGTTTATTGAACAATGTTTACTGAGTTTTATAATCTTGTGCTAAGTTATTGTTTTACAAAGACATTTCACTTTATTATGAATATGAATTAATAAGTGTCTGATTATTGCCATATGTCATGTAAGGATTAAATGTTAGTGTACACACATAAGTGTAAAATTGTGTTTATTTTGGTGTTTACTGAGCTTATGTTAGTCCAGGCATAAATGTATAATATGATGATAGCGTTTTAAACACATGGGGTAGCATTACTAAGAAAACATGATTTCGCCATGTTTGAGTTGTATAGCAATTAATCCTTACTTATATAATTAAAGATGTTTAGAGAAATATTTTAATAGCTTAATAGTAGCTGGTGATTTTAATAGTAGCTTATTTAGTTCTTATTTTTTTAAATTTGTTTGAAATTTTCATTTGTTGTTTTAAATTCAGACGGTGCATGTTTAATGTTTTTTTTTAATTTAGTGTAGGATTTGAATGATTTTTCATTTCTTTAATTTTGTTTTAATTTTAATTTTTTTGTTTTAAATTCAAATGGTCTTGTTTAACTTTTTTAAGTGGTGTAGGATTTGAAAGATTTTTAATCTTATTATTGTCATAATAAATCTGAGTTTGTACGCATGAGAGTGACCCTTCGGTCTGCCAGGTGATTGAAGGTAAATGTTAAATCCTGGTAATTTTGAATAAACAAATATTTTAAAAGAGTATTGAATCTTAATTGTTTATCTTTCATTATATCAACAAAGAAAACAGCATAGAGAAAAACCAGCATATCCTCAAAAAGTTTTATGGCTGTCATTGTTGACTCATTTTTGATTACACACATGGCGGGTGTAGCTAGCTAAACAGGAGATGCTTATCCCTCTGCAGCAAACAGTCTTACTTCCCTGGTGGAAGTTCACATTATATCAACAAAGAAAAACAGCATAGAGAAAAACCAGCATACCCTAAAAAAGTTTTATGGCTGTCATCACAATATTGTTGACTCATTTTTTATTACACACAAGGCTTACCCTTCTCGGGCATTCGGTCTCAGTTCCCTCGTGGAAGTTCACATGTTTTACCTAACTTGTCAGTTTCAAAGTTTTTAATTTGCTTCTGGATTGTGTTTCAGACATGAATTAGTTTGTTTGTTTACAATACAAATCATGAATGCAATGTGTACCAAGAATAATATAATGTGTCGAAGCAGATTCGGCTTGTCCTTCAGAACCTGTCTATAAAGCCGCCTGTCTATAAAGGCCATTTTTCAAACTTCCCTTGGGTGGCCTTTATAAACAGGTTCGACTGTAGCTAAGTAATATTAAAAAAATATACGCGAAAGTTTTATTTAAAACATTTCTTGATGAACAGTATGCAATTATTTTAACACTATTGTGCATGTCCAATCACTATCTTATACATGCCCTATCTTTGATTGATTTCAAACTGGTTCAGATGTACTATTATACAATTATGGTAATATATTTATTGAAAGTGAATCTAATCTACAGTTACGTTCACACAAAAACGACATAAATGTTTAAGAACTCATTTGTATTTCTGACGAGATGAAAAAGATTTATTTCTTTAGTATCTGAAAGCAGAGTTGCCATTCTGGTTCTGCTGTCTTAACATATCACGCATACTACTATTGGATGATATGGTACCTTAAAATAAACAAAATATTTTCAATTAGAAATGAACAATGACAAAAACTCAATTTAACAAGTTGCAGATGCAGGTAACTAAACAGGGCATGCCTACTTTTCCGGAACACCCGGTCTCATTTTACAGGTGGAAGTTTACGAGTAAACGGTTTTGCTAGTTTTCAATCTTTTACTTTATTTTTTCTATATTTTGATTTCAAGAAAGTTTGATTTATTTGTTTAGAATGTGAAAGAAGAGTTACCATTCTGGTTCTGATTCTGCTGTCTTAACATAGAACGCATACTAGGGAATCCACCACTGGGGGCTGGAGTGGTAATAAAAGCTAAAAAACAAAAAAACAAAAAATTAATTACAAATGAACAATGACAACAACTCAATTTCACAACTGGCGGATGTAGCTACCTGCCGAAAGTTAAAAATGGACAATGACAACAGCCCACTTAAGACACATAGTTTTTTTTGTAAATGGTTTTCTAAGTCATTAAAACGGACCTACTTCTAACAATGTAAATAAAAACAAACATACTAATCCATCTTCAAATTTATATTGAGCTTTATACCAGGCACATACGATTAGACATTGTTATATCTCTTTCTGTTTAAAAATTTTTCTGTTTCAATCTGTTCCTATTATACAGATCTTCCGCGCATTGTATTCTCTAATATCTGGTTCTTTGTAATATTTATAACACATATGGTGGGTGTAGCAAGCTAAACAGGAGACACTTTCCCATTCTGAGTACCTGAACTCACTGCTCACGAGTTTAAGTCAGAATCTGAAAGAAGAGTTACCATTCTGATTCTGTTGCCTTAACATGGCACGCATACTATTGCTTCCACTGCCGGTGGATGATGTGGCACCAAAAGCTAAAAAATAACAAAATACTTTCAATTAGAAATGAACAACGACAACAACCAATTTTTTAACGTGGCGGGAGTAGCTAGCTAAAATGAGAAAAAAGCTTAACCGTTCCTAATCATCCAGTCTCACTACACCGGAAGTTTTCATGTTTCACTTTTTGGTCAATTCCCAAGTTTTGACTTAGCTTTGAAATTCTAATTTGGGCATGGATTGGTAAGTTTATTTTTGATGGTCCTTTTATTCTTAATTTTGATACAAACCTGGCGGGTATAGATAGCTACGAGAAGGTGTTAAGTCCCCCCAAGCACCCGAAGAATTCATTTGAAAAAAGTTTGATGATTTCTTTAAAATCAAAAAACAATGTTACCATTGTGGTTCTGTTGTCCAAACATTTCACGCATACTACGATTTTCACTGCTAGTGGCTGGAGTGGCACCAGAAGCTGAAAGTCAGAAGTAAACAATGATAATAACCCACTTAAGTTAGAGTTAGCAATGTTTGACACAACTCGCATAATTTGTTGTAACTGTGTTTTCTAAGATATTAAATTGACATACTTTTAACAATGTAAAAAAACAAACATACTAATCCATGTCTAACCTTTAAAAGTGTAAATAAAAACAGGCATACTAATCCATGTTCAAATTTATATTGTGCATTATACAAGATACATTAGACATTATTTTATCTCCTTCTGTTTTCACAATTTTCTGTTTCAATCTGTCCCTATTACACAGATCTTCCGCGCATTGTATTCTCTAATATCTGGTTCTTTGTAATATTTATAACACATGTGACAAGTGTAGCTAGCTAAACAAGAGGCTCTTATCATTTCTGAGTACCTGACCTCACTGCTCACGAGTTAGTTTTAATTTTTTAAAGTTTTCAAACTTTTCAATTTAAGTGTTTTGGAATGTGATTTGAAGAAATATTTATTTTTTTAGAATCTGAAGGAAGAGTTACCATTTTGATTCTGGTTATGTTGCCTTAACATAGCACGCATACTATTGCTTCCACTGCTGGTGGATGATGTGGCATCAAAAGCTAAAAAATAACAAAATACTTTCAAATATAATTGAACAATGGCATTAACTTATTTTCAAACATGGCGAATGTAGCTATCTAAACAAGACATGATTACCTTTCCGGGGCACCCGGTCTATATCCAAAGGTGGAAGTTTACGAGTAAAATTAATTTGCAAATTTCAAAGTTTTTACTTTGTTTTGTTTTGGATCCACATACTACGGTTTTTATTGCTAGTGGCTGGAGTGGCACCAAAAGCTGAAGGTTAGAAATTGACAGGGTTGACTGTATTGTGTAATATACCAGACACATTGGGCATTGTTTTATCTCTTTCTGTCTGTTTCTGTTATACAGATCCTCCGCTCATTGTATTCATTAATATCTGGTTCTTGGTAATATTTATTAAACACGTGTCGCGTGTAGCTAGCTAAACAGGAGGTGCTTTCCCTTTCTGAGCGCTTGACCTCACTGCTCACGAGTTAATTTGCAATTTTTCAAAGTTTTCAAACTTTTTACTTTAATTTGTTTGGATTGTGATACCTGACCTAACTACTACTCACGATTAAAATTAAAGTAAATTTTTCAAAGGTTAAACTTTTTACTTTATTTTTTTTGGGGATTGTGATTTTAAGAAAGTTTGATTTATTTTTTTAGAATTTGAAAGAAGAGTTACCATTCTGGTTCTGTTGCCTTAACATATCACACATACTATTGCTTCCACTGCTGTTGGATGATGTGGTACCAAAAGCTAACTTTCAAACGTGGCGGAATTATCTAGCTTAACAGAGAAACAAGCTTAACCGTTCCTAATCATCCGATCTCACTTCACTGGTGGAAGTTTTCGTGTTTCACTTTTTGGCCAGTTTAAACGTTTTGACTTTGCTTTGATATTCTTATTTGGACATGGATTGCTGTGTGTTTTTGATGCTCTTTTTATTCTAAATTTTGATACAAACGTGGCTGGTGTATTATACCAGACACATTAGACATTATTTTATCTCTTTCTGTTTACATAATTTTCTGTTTCTGTTACACAGATCTTCCGCGCATTGTATTCTCCGATATCTGGTTCTTTGTAATATTTATAACACATGTGGCGGGTGTAACTAGCTAAACAGGAGACACTTTCCCATTCTGAGTACCTGAACTCACTGCTCAGGAGTTTAAGTCAGAATCTGAAAGAAGAGTTACCATTCTGATTCTGTTGCCTTAACATAGCACGCATACTATTGCTTCCACTGCTGGTGGATGATGTGGCACCAAAAGCTAAAAAATTAACAAAATACTTTCAATTAGAAATGAACAACGACAACAACTAATTTTTTAACGTGGCGGGAGTAGCTAGCTAAACAGAGAAACAAGCTTAACCGTTCCTAATCATCAGGTCTCACTACACCGGAAGTTTTCATGTTTCACTTTTTGGTCAGTTCCCAAGTTTCGATTTAGCTTTGAAATTCTAATTTGGGCATGGATTGGTAAGTTTATTTTTGATGGTCCTTTTATTCTTAATTTTGATAAAACCTGGCGAGTATAGATAGCTACGAGAAGGTGTTTAGTCCCCCCCCAAGCACCCGAAGAATTTATTTGAAAAATGTTTGATGATTTCTTTAAAATCTGATAACAGTGTTACCATTGTGGTTTTGTTGTCCAAACATTTCACGCATACTACGATTTTCACTGCTAGTGGCTGGAGTGGCACCAGAAGCTGAAAGTCAAAAGTAAACAATGATAATAACCCACTTAAGTTAGAGTTAGCAATGTTTGACACAACTTGCATAATTTGTTGTAACTGTTTTTTTCTAAGATATTAAATTGACAAACTTTTAACAATGTAACTAAAAAACAAACATACTAATCCATGTCCAACCTTTAAAAGTCTCAATAAAAACAGGCATACTAATCCATGTTCAAATTTATATTGTGCATTATACAAGATACATTAGACATTATTTTATCTCCTTCTGTTTTCACAATTTTTTGTTTCAATCTGTCCCTATTATACAGATCTTCCGCTCATTGATTTCTCTAATATCTGGTTCTTTGTAATCTTTATAACACATGTGACAGGTGTAGCTAGCTAAACAGGAGGCTCTTATCATTTCTGAGTACCTGACCTCACTGCTCACGAGTTAATTTTATTTTTTAAAAGTTTTCAAACTTTTCAATTTAATTGTTTTGGATTGTGATTTGAAGAAATATTTATTTTTTTAGAATCTGAAAGAAGAGTTACCATTCTGGTTCTGTTGCCTTAACATAGCACGCATACTATTGCTTCCACTGCTGGTGGATGATGTGGCATCAAAAGCTAAAAAAATAGCAAAATACTTTCAATTAGAATTGAACAATGGCATCAACTTATTTTCAAACGTGGCGGATGTAGCTATCTAAACAAGACATGATTACCCTTCCGGGGCACCCGGTCTATTTCCAAAGGTGAAAGTTTACGAGTAAAATTAATTTGCAAGTTTCAAAGTTTTTACTTTGTTTTATTTTGGATCCACATAATCCGGTTTTTATTGCTAGTGGCTGGAGTGGCACCAAAAGCTGAAGGTTAGAAATTGACAATTATAAAAGCCCACTTAATTTACCTGGTTTGTTCTTAAGGTTTTCAAAGTCATTTAAACTGACATACTTTTAACAGTGTATATGTAGATAAAAACAAACATACTAATCCATGTTCAAATGTATACAGTCCAATCTGTCTTAAAGGCCACCTCTATATAAGGACCATCTGCTTATAAAGACCATTAGAATGGTTTCCCAATTGTTCTTGATTCATATTATTTAAACCTGTATATAAAGGTCACCTGCCCATAAAGGCCACTTTTACTGGTTCCCTTGGGTGGCCTTTATAGACAGGTTTGACTGTATTGTGTATTATACCAGACACATTGGGCATTGTTTTATCTCTTTCTGTCTGTTTCTGTTATACAGATCCTCCGCTCATTGTATTCATTAATATCTGGTTCTTTGTAATATTTATTATACACGTGTCGCGTGTAGCTAGCTAAACAGGAGGTGCTTTCCCTTTCTGAGCGCTTGACCTCACTGCTCACGAGTTAATTTGCAATTTTTCAAAGTTGTCAAACTTTTTACTTTAATGATACCTGACCTAACTACTCATGAGTTAAAGTTAAAGTAAATTTTTGAAAGGTTACACTTTTTACTTTATTTTTTTGGATTGTGATTTTAAGAAAGTTTGATTTATTTTTTTATAATCTGAAAGAAGAGTTACCATTCTGGTTCTGTTGCCTTAACATATCACACATACTATTGCTTCCAATGCTGGTGGATGATGTGGCACCAAAAGCTAACTTTCAAACGTGGCGGGATTAACTAGCTTAACAGAGAAACAAGCTTAACCGTTCCTAATCATCCGGTCTCACTTCACTGGTGGAAGTTTTCATGTTTCACTTTTTGGCCAGTTTAAACGTTTTGACTTTGCTTTGATATTCTTATTTGGACATGGATTGCTGTGTGTTTTTGATGCTCTTTTTATTCTTAATTTTGATACAAACGTGGCTGGTGTGTTATACCAGACACATTAGACATTATTTTATCTCTTTCTGTTTACATAATTTTCTGTTTCTGTTACACAGATCTTCCGCTCATTGTATTCTCTAATATCTGGTTCTCTGTAATATTTATTACTCATGTGGCGGGTGTAACTAGCTAAACAGGAGACACTTTCCCATTCTGAGTACCTGAACTCACTGCTCAGGAGTTTAAGTCAGAATCTGAAAGAAGAGTTACCATTCTGATTCTGTTGCCTTAACATAGCACGCATACTATTGCTTCCACTGCCGGTGGATGATGTGGCACCAAAAGCTAAAAATTAACAAAATACTTTCAATTAGAAATAAACAATGGCAATAACTAATTTTCAAACTTGGCGGGAGTAGCTAGCTAAACAGAGAAACAAGCTTAATCGATCCTATTCATCCGGTCTCACTTCACTTTTTGGCCAGTTTAAACGTTTTGACTTAATTTGAAATTCTAATTTGGGCATGGATTGGTGAGTTTATTTTTGATTCTTAATTTTGATACAAACGTTGGGGGTATAGATAGCTACAAGGATGTGCTACCCCCCCCCCCCCGAAGCATCCGAAGAATTTATTTGAATAAAGTTTGATTGGATTTTTTAAAATAAAAAAAAAATGTAACCATTCTGGTTCTGTTGTCCAAACATTTCACGCATACTACGGTTTTCACTGTTAGTGGCTGGAGTGGCATCAAAAGCTGAAAGTCAGAAGTAAACAATGATTATAACCCACTTAAGTTAGAGTTAGCGATGTTTGACACAACTTACATAATTTGTTGTAACTGTTTTTTCTAAGACATTAAATTGTCATACTTTTAACAATGTAAATGAAAACAAACATATTATTCCATGTTCAAACGCAAAGTAAAAGCATTGAAACTGAAACACTGACTAACTTAGAAGTACAATCGGTTCATATTGTGTATTGTACCAGGCACATTACTTGTTTTGTCTTTCTGTTTACACAATTTTGTTTCAATTTGTTTTTGTTACACAGATCTTCCACTCATTGTGTTTTTTATATCTAGTTCTGTCTGATTCTGGTTTCAATTTTAATCTCATTCTGTTTACACAGACCTGTATCAAACTCATCCCGGATTCCCGAAATCTCTGGAAAACAATCTAAATCTATTTATATCCCCGGTAGTAAATGTTTCACAGATGAGACCAGAGAAAATTGGATACACGATTCACATTGCACATGGCATGACTTCTAGTTAACCTAGCAATAAATTCACATGGAACCCACAACTATTAAACAATGAATTTACAACTCTGGCACGTAGGAAAACGTTTTATTTTTCCTTTTAAATCTAAAAACAGAATTACCATTCTGGTTCTGCTGTCTTAACATAGCACGCATACTAGGGGTTCCACTGCTAGTGTATGGAGTGGAACTCCAATCTGAAAATAAATAAAATACTTTCAATTAACAACGTAGAGCAAAAACAATTCAATTATTATAAGTGTGATGTCTCTGTTTCCAATACTACCCTGGCTATATTTGACTTCCATCATTTGCATGTTTCTTTTACTTCTATTTTTATTGAACACGCGGCGGACGTAGCTAGCTAAACAGAAGATGCTTGTGATTAGAAAAAAGTTTCAAATTGACTTAAGTCTTTATAATATACAAGAAGAGTTACCAGTCTGGTTCTGCCGTCTAAACATAGCACACACACTAAGGGTTCCACTGCTGGTGGATGATGTGACAACAAAAGCTGAAAATTAACAAAATATTTTCAATAAGAAATGAGCAACAGCAACAACTAAATTTCACATGTGGCGGGTGTTACTAATTATACCGAGACACAAACATAGCCCTTCCTAAGCACCCGGTCTCACTTCACTGGTGGAAGTATTCGTGTTCCACTTTTTGGCAAGTTTAAAAGTTTTTACTTTGCTTTGAAATTCTAATTTGGGCATGGATAGGTATGAGAAGTGTTGAATTTATAACGTAACACTGTTTATTTACAAAATCATCTTTAATAATTGAGATTTCACTGTAACAAATGTTCTATTTGTGAACCTTGGTAGAAATATACCATTCTACAACGATTTACCGAACTCGAAAGTGCCTTATGCCTTTGAAGCTCAAACTCCAGATGGATAGCTCCAATAAAACCCAACATGACAGGGCTTCGATCATTAATTTTTGGATACTTTCACCTAAGCGCATTTCTTTCTCTTTTAGTATATATAATATAACATGAGAATTATTTCCAGTTAACTCTAGACTCTCGAATTAAACATGACCGGAGAAGATTAAATCATTAATGTTTGTGATACATTCCCCTAAGCTGATAAACACAGGGAAATATAAAATCTTAAAATGCTATAAAAAAAACTGCGATTTATCCCTTGGCAGGTTTATTCAGTTATTCAGAGTGCGCAAAAATTCGTCTAATTTTGTTGCCGACCAACTCTTAAATGTTATCATTATTGTGAAGAAAACAAAGAGAAAATTAAACTTTTATTCGAGTTAACAAACAATAATACTCACGTTTGATTTAACGTTACACAGGATCGGAGTGTGTACTAAATATATAAAAAGATAGTGATATCATTCACTGATAGGAAGTCCAAATGATAACGTTTAAAGATAAAGGTAAAATCTAAACGAAATACAAGTACACACTTTTTTTTCGCTTATTTTAAAATTTTCACAAAAATCCGAAAACCGTAAAGATGTTTTGCATTTTAATGTATCATGTGACCACAATTAAAAATAGAATAAACAACTTTGTCTAGTTTTTGTCATACAATACTTTAAAATCCGAATTTTTAGCTCAACTGGCTATAGCCAGCTGAGCTTATGCCATGGTGAAGCGTGTGTGCGTGCGTGCGTGCGTCCGTGCGTAAACTTTAATCTTCTCCTCTGAAACCACTTGGCCAATTGGAACCAAATTTGGTGTGGAAAGTCCCTAGGTGGAGTAGATTAAAGTTTGTACAAATTATATTCCTGCGGCATCCAAGATGGCCGCCATTGCTATAAATAGCAAAAACCTATAAATGGTCATTACATGTTTATTTTTGGACCGATTTAGTTCAAATTTGATATTTAGAAAGTAGATGTCTAGCCATTTAACATATTTAACGGGTTTTTCTGTAACTTTTTCTGTTTGCTCGTAATTAACGGAATATGCAAATTAGATGCTAAATTTAGTTGATTCTTTGAAAATCTTCTTCTCTGAAACCACATACCCAAATGATGCCAAATATGGTGTGGAAAGTTCCTAGGTGGAGTAGATTAAAGTTTTATTCAAATCAACTTCGTGCGGCATCCAAGATGGCCGCCATTGCTATAAATAGCAAAAACCTATAAATGGTCATTACATGTTTATTTATGGACCGATTTAGTTCAAATTTGAGATTTAGAAAGTAGATGTCTAGCCATTTAATATATGTTACAGGTTTTTTGTAACTTTTTCTGTTTGCTCGTAATTAGCGGAATATGCAAATTAGATGCTAAATTTAGGCAATTCTTTAAAAATCTTCTTCTCTGAAACCACATACCCAAATGATGCCAAATTTGGTGTGGAAAGTCCCTAGGTGGAGTAGATTAAAGTTTGTACAAATCAACTTCATGGGGCATCCAAGATGGCCGCCATTGCTATAAATAGCAAAAACCTATAAATGGTCGTTACATATTTTTATTTTTGGACCGATTCAGTTCAAATTTGAGATTTAGAAAGTAGATGTCTAGCCATTTAATATATGTAACAGGTTTTTTTGTAACTTTTTCTGTTTGCTCGTAATTAGCGGAATATGCAAATTAGATGCTAAATTTAGGCAATTCTTTGAAAATCTTCTTCTCTGAAACCACATACCCAAATGATGCCAAATTTGGTGTGGAAAGTACCTAGGTGGAGTAGATTAAAGTTTGTACAAATCAACTTCATGGGGCATCCAAGATGGCCGACATTGCTATAAATAGCAAAAACCTATAAATGGTCGTTACATATTTTTATTTTTGGACCGATTCAGTTCAAATTTGAGATTTAGAAAGTAGATGTCTAGGCATTTAATATATGCAACGGATTTTTCTGTTACTTTTTCTGTTTGCTCGTAATTAGCGGAATATGCAAATTAGATGCTAAATTTAGTCGATTCTTTGAAAATCTTCTTCTCTGAAACCACATACTCAAATGATGCCAAATATGGTGTGGAAAGTCCCTAGGTGGAGTGGATTAAAGTTTTATTCAAATCAACTTCGTGTGGCAACCAAGATGGCCGCCATTGCTATAAATAGCAAAAACCTATAAATGGTCGTTACATATTTTTATTTTTGGACCGATTCAGTTCAAATTTGAGATTTAGAAAGTAGATGTCTAGCCATTTAATATATGTAACGGGTTTTTCTGTAACTTTTTCTGTTTGCTCGTAATTAGCGGAATATGCAAATTAGATGCTAAATTTAGTCGATTCTTTGAAAATCTTCTTCTCTGAAACCACATACCCAAATGATGCCAAATTTGGTGTGGAAAGTACCTAGGTGGAGTAGATTAAAGTTTGTACAAATCAACTTCATGGGGCATCCAAGATGGCCGCCATTGCTATAAATAGCAAAAACCTATAAATGGTCGTTACATATTTTTATTTTTGGACCGATTCAGTTCAAATTTGAGATTTAGAAAGTAGATGTCTAGGCATTTAATATATGCAACGGATTTTTCTGTTACTTTTTCTGTTTGCTCGTAATTAGCGGAATATGCAAATTAGATGCTAAATTTAGTCGATTCTTTGAAAATCTTCTTCTCTGAAACCACATACTCAAATGATGCCAAATATGGTGTGGAAAGTCCCTAGGTGGAGTGGATTAAAGTTTTATTCAAATCAACTTCGTGTGGCAACCAAGATGGCCGCCATTGCTATAAATAGCAAAAACCTATAAATGGTCGTTACATATTTTTATTTTTGGACCGATTCAGTTCAAATTTGAGATTTAGAAAGTAGATGTCTAGCCATTTAATATATGTAACGGGTTTTTCTGTAACTTTTTCTGTTTGCTCGGCTCGTAATTAGCGGAATATGCAAATTAGATGCTAAATTTAGTCGATTCTTTGAAAATCTTCTTCTCTGAAACCACATACCCAAATGATGCCAAATTTGGAGTGGAAAGTCCCTAGGTGGAGTAGATAAAAGTTTTTACAAATCAACTTCCTGCTTCATCCAAGATGGCCACCATTGCTATAAATAGCAAAAACCTATAAATGGTCATTACATGTTTAGTTATGGATCGATTTAGTTCAAATTTGAGAATTAGAAAGTAGATGTCTAGTTATTTAATATATGTAACAGATTTTCTGTAACTTTTCTGTTTGCTTGTAATTAGCCGAATATGCGAATTAGATGCTAAATTTAAGCGATTCTTTGAAAATCATCTTCTTTGAAACTACAAAGCCAAATGAAGCCAAATTTGTAACAGGTTTCCTGAGAAGGTTTTGTTGCCACAATTTTCAAGAATTTTGTAAATCAGGTGTAATAAAGGCACCCTTGCGCCTTCCTTACAACATAGCACTGCACCGCCAACTGTATCTCATAAAGAAAATCCCATTTTTGTGCAAACAACACGAATTTCAAAAGGAAACTTCATATAAGCACAAATAAACGTTTTCCATTTAAAATTCCAGACAGAAATTGTATGCCATAGACACATCTTGAAAACGTTAATTTTTCAATAGTCCAAGTAACCTTGTATGGAAAATCATCATAAAAAGCCATTTATACAGACTTGCATATTATTTCTCAAATATGTAATTAACTGCCAGTTGAGCTTGACAGGCCCTATTGGGCCTCTTGTTATTTCACCAAACAGTTTAACTTTGCAAGAACTGATTTATATAATAAAAACCTATTATTTACTCGGGAGCCCAGTGGTCTAAAACCATTGGTTTTTTGCGAATCTATTTAAGAAGCACTTCATTAAATTTGCGCCATTCTCAGTCAGCTCTCCAAAACCTCATGGTAGAACAAAAGTAAAATTCCCATTTTTTTATATTTACAATCTTCCAAAGACTTTTTTAACGTTTTCCTGTCAGGATGACATTAAAATTACTTGCTTAACGTCCATTAGCGGTTGCAAAAAATTAGCAAAACAACAGCTTTGATTTTGACAGACGTGAAGCCCCGCCTTCTTATCCAATCATCTTCGATGTGACAGACGTAAGACTCATCCCATATCCAATGACAATTCGAAAAGCTTGTGTTTGTGACGTAAAACTCGGCCACGTCGTGTTAGCATCTCCATGAGGTTATAAGGATTGTTTTGATAATGTGTTTCATAAAAGGATAAGTTGTAGAATTACAAAGATTAGACTGTGTGTTTTATTACTATAAACACTCGGTACCCAGTGTTATTATCATCAACTTTATAAAGGTCCTAAATTGCACAATGGATATTCAAATTGAAGGTCAAACAGCCTGAACAAACTTCACGAACAATACCAAGTGAAAACCTCTAAAATTTGTGTGAAACTGTTATTTCGATTGGGTGTAGAATCGCATTAGTTGACGTTTTACCGTAGAAACGATGTTATTATTTTGGTAATTTCTGACGTAAACGTTTTCTAAAACATCCCATGCACACGTTAAGACGTATTGATCACGCAATGTACTGATTAAATCCATTTTAGCAGAAACACATATATTTGGTACAAATCATGCCGGGTTTCTTATATTTAAACTGACCTCTCTAAAAGTGCCGTCGCGATTTGATATATCGACAAAACGACGTGGGAAGATGACTTTCGTGACGCCATCATGAACTTGCTGTAGATCTAATAATCGTTATTCAGGTGACCACTCATTTAATCATACGTCATTGTGTTAGGACTTGATTGGTCCGATAAATTGGCTAATTACACCTTACTTGATTAGTGTTTGGATGTGTTTATACATTGACACATGGTATAGAAATGGTTAAATAACACGACCTCTCGCGAAATATTCCTTCCTTTCGTGTCAGAAAAGTCGCTCATGGGCGCTAGATTGTCTAAATAGGCTGTCAATAACAGAGACAACTAAATAATGAAGTTGAGTTGACTTGAGTAATAGCGTTTGCCGTCCCAGTCAAGAATATTTCACGTTTGTCAAAACGTCGCCAGCTATAGGCGAAGGTGCAGAAATTTTGCCTGTCCGTTGCGCTGATGTCATTATACAGCAGAGTTCTTTATCGTGCCACGCTTGTCTTGCCGTGACGCAGAACCTGGTTTGTTTTAAGTACCGTGACTTTCATTTCGTAATGCCGAGTGCTTGACAAAAGAACAGTCACTACCCACTTTAAAGTATTTGCCGGGATTCGAACCCATGACCTCTCACTTACGGTGCGAGCACTCTACCATAATTGTTAAATGATAAAGTGATAAATTATCAAAATGTTCTGTCGTAATTTGAGATACAAAAGTGAATAACACCAGACTTCGTTCTATTTTTTGTACTTTTATCAATGTTTTGCAAATTCCACTGTCACCAACGGTTATCATATGAATGGTTTTGTGAAATCATTAAAATAAAATATAAAAAGTTTAAACACAATGAAACAAGGCGATGATTGTTATTGATATGTGCATTTCTTTATAACAAATATAATGTGACCTTAACGAGTTTATCGCATGTAAACTAAGTACAGGAAATTATTTTATTTCGGATTAATGTGTGCATTTTAGATAAAAATCATGACATATTTCAAGACATTGCTGATTCAAAATTGAACTCTATGTTCAACTCATTTCCATATACTGAAATTATAAAATATTGAACTAAAATTTTGTATGTAAATCATACATCATAATATATCATTAAATAGCAGTGTTCCGTATGTTTTTCTTAACACTTGCAGATACTGAATTAATGTTTGGTTTTCACTTTTTTCGAAAAAAGAAAATAAGGTTGCGAATAATATTCGGAAAATTGCGTCAAAACCGACCATATAATTACTTCAGAATGCTTTTTAGAGTATGAACAAACCCATGTGATAATTTTTCTGACATTTTTGACGAAGGAACCGTGATTAGATTACAACCTATTCCAGTTGACTTGTCATGTAATTAGAACTGTTCCGTGGCAGAAAGATGATAAAATCTTAGATATACGTGTATAATTTGCTCTTATTTTCATTTTATTTAATTCTTTGACACATAGGGTGTAAATTGTGGACTAATATAAAACAAACGGACCTTACTATACTTAATACTTTTCAGCATTTTATTGTCAAGCACACAGGGGCCAGTTATAGAATAAAATTGAAAACTTCCGATAAGTATATAAAAAAGAATAAAGGGGAACAACGAATCGGATCTTTCACTTGTAGGTGCTCCGACAAAACTCTACATTACTTTTTTAATTTGTGTCCGATCATCGTGATCTTGGTGTCATTTTGTTCCCAGATAAATATTCTTTAAGTTGGCATTCAATTTTTGGACATAATTTAAAATCTTAATAACATGTTCAAACGGAAATCACAGAAAAACATTGTAATTTTTGTCCGATGTAGCTAAGCCCGTCCATGTAAAAGTAGCTTAAAATTCGCATTATGATCATGTTTTTCACTACCAGCGTCCATGTCAACTACAAATGTGGATCAAAGAACTAAATAAAAAGCAAGAAATTTCAAAGGTAACGATGATCGGACACAAATTAAAAAAGTAATGTAGAGTTTTGTCGGAGCACCTACAAGCCAAAGACCCAATTCGTTGTTCCCCTTTACTCTTTTTTATATACTTATCGGTATTTTTTAAATTTTATTATGAAACTGGCCCCTGTGGTCAAGCACATGCAGGACCTACCACAAAGAAAACGTTTTGATATGTGCGAAAGCATAATGGGCTTGTATCGTATACAAAAAATTGTTATTCTTGCATAAACTATGCTCTTTGGTAAATGTAACCCAAACAAAAACATGGTTTCTTACAGCGATTACACAGTTACTGTGTTGATCCACTCAGGAATCATTAGGTTTCATACCAGATATATGGAAAATGTTACATAAGTATAGCTTGTCATTCTTATTGTGTGTCATACGTTTCATTCACTACCGGACAGACAAGAATGGAAAATAGTAATTGACAGTGCTCATGCGACATATGAAGATCATCAGTCTAATATTGGAACACAAAGCTGTGACTTTCAAACGTTTAGAACTTTACACTCATCTAAAACCGTAGCTTCGATTTAGAAATACCCAGAAGATAATTCTCAACCAAATCTTGCCAAATTTATTGCAAAATTATGGATTGTACCACCTGAAAAGATGATAAATACTTGTGAAATTTGTGAAAGAAACTATCGTGATTTTTATTAAGCCATAGATGTTGTGTGTTTGTCCAACATTAAACCACATCGGAGACATGTTTTGGGAAGCTATTATAGACAAATTGGATCAATCTTTATATATTGAGCTTCAAAATTGAGAGATTAACAACGTTATTACAGATTTATCGGTGTTTTACCAGATGTACTTGCTAACAGTGACAGTGAAACAGACACCGCTTACTATGACTTATCATTCCGTTTCATACAAAAGGCATCAGCTTATTTTTACAGACTCCTGAGTGGATCAACACATGTACAGTGAGTGTGTAACCGCTGTATTAAAACTATATAACTTATTTATTTATTTATTGTATACATAGTAGATTCTTTTTTTTGCTAATGTTGCTGCTATTATTGTTTGTGCTGCCATTTGCTATTTCATGTTATAATCTAAAAACCATGTCATTTATCTCTGTCAAGGAGGAAATATGTGAATGAATGAATGGGTACAAATTATTAAAATATTTTTTATCTCTATCATAAGTAGGTCACTGTAACCTAGAGGATGTTTTTATTCTCAACAAAATACAATTCAGATCTGTATGTTTTGTTCAAAGTACAGACCTGTCAAAAGTTTAACACTGAGCTAACGAAAAGACGCCGAATCTTATAAGCTTACAAGTGGCTTACAGTACAGGCCTGTTAAACAGTTAAACACTATACTAACGAATAAGTGTCGAATAGGGAGCTCATTTCGGCCCCTTATTAGCTTTACATCCCGGCAGCTGCTATCTGTCATTCGAAAATGAGTTATCCATATCTCGGTCACCTGGCAGTCGAGCTTCGACTCCTTTTCGTTAGTTCATTGTTAAACTTTCGACATGTCTGTACTGTATTCGCTAGCTCAGAATTAAACTTTCGACATGCCTGTACTGTATTCGCTAGCTCAGAATTAAACTTTCGACATGCCTGTACTGTATTCGCTAGCTCAGAATTAAACTTTAGACATGCCTGTACTGTATTCGCTAGCTCAGAATTAAACTTTCGACATGTTTGTACTGTATTCGCTAGCTCAGAATTAAACTTTCGACATGTCTGTACTGTATTCGCTAGCTCAGAATTAAACTTTCGACATGTCTGTACTGTATTCGTTAGCTCAGTGTTAAACTTTCGACATGTTTGTACTGTATTCGCTAGCTCAGTGTTAAACCTGCGACATGTTTGTACTGTATTCGCTAGCTCAGTGTTAAACCTGCGACATGCCTGTACTGTACAAAAATGTATTTGTTTAAATAATGTAACAGTGGTTTTCATGGTTTCATTTAACCTTTGATATTTAACTTGCACATAAAATTATCATGCAAAACAAATATCATCTTTCATCAGGTGATTAATTAATCAATTAACGCATAATACTTTAAATAAAACGACATATTGGCATTCTGAAATCGATTACCTTTTACAAAGCGAAATAATAAAAAAAACATATATGATTACATACTTGTATACGTCAAATTTAAACTGATGACCTTTTAATTAGCATAATTTTGTAATTAGCTATTCTGAAATAAATTGTATGTTTCAATTTCTATTTATTAATCGATACCAAAAAATGATGTAAAACAATATAATGTTTCTTCAAATGCTGTAAAAAGTATCACCCTTCCACGCGACTTTTCAAAATGTAAAAATGTTAAACTTTGAGGTCATTTGCGCCAGTTGAAAATTGTTGAGTTATGTAATATACCTGTATTTTATTAAGTTGAACAGGTATAGATCAGTGTATTATAAATTCTGAAATTATTTTATCACCAGTATGCATGACCAGACTTCCAAGTTTGATTTTTACCTGTACACATTCACGTTAAAACCGTAATATTTAGGTGTACTTTTAAGTGTGTAGCGTGGATTTATACTTTTGATACCGGCGAGAAGTTAATTATTAATTTGGGGAATTTTTTTTAGCAGTCGGATTTTATTCAGTTTGAGAGACTTGAGCTTGTCGATGCTTCATCAAAATGTCTGGAAAAATTGGTAGGTATTGGTTATTTTTCATGGTTATTTTTCATAATTATACGTACATATATATTGATTTATTAACAGGGCCGTATTAGGTAGCATATGTCAAATATATGTGGGTGGAAACAAGCGACAAGGGGGTATTTAGCGTGTCTGTAGTAGACAAACCCTTCTCATTCCTGTATCACCTACATTGGTATTACATTCCTTGTAATCTATATTATATTAGAAAACTAAATTAAAGTATAAATCTTTCTGGTTGCAAAGCTTATATTATGTCGGATCTATGCCTATTTTAGTGTTTTCTAGCAGATAATACAGACCTGGTCGTACAAAGCTAAGTCAGGTACAGGGTTCGATCTACTAGTAGTGTCTTTTACTGATATTCAGTGTTCAGTAATTCTGAAATGGTGAGGGGGGGGGGGACCGGACTTTGACAAACGTATTGACAAACTTTCTCACACTAGGATTTGTACTGTGGATGAAGCGTCGGTTGACGGACCACATCACCTGTCACCGCCTGAGTTCGAACTCGAGTTTCAGGCACTGTGATCCAAAAGTCGGTACATAAGACAAATTACAGTTTTTATATGCACGTAGTGGTCTCAAGGGGATTTTGGCGTTTTTCCCAACGGACAGAGACTGAAAACTGTAAAAGCCGTTATTTTCGCGTGGTAGAAATTTTGACAAATTTTGCGAATTGTAAAAATTCCCGACCCCCATCCCACTCGCGAATTATGATAATACCTTGTTATCGAAACAAGAATAGGTAAAATCGCGAAAACAACACCCATGCGAAATACTAACAATACCATTTCGTTAAGTTTTTCAATGACATAGGCGTTACTGTTATTGAACTAGCAGAAAATGTTTTGAAATGTTTTCCTCCATAAGGAAAGTTTTTTGATGCACCATGTTTTTTCCCGTTTACTTGCTTGGTATATTGCACCGCCAGTGTACACTAAGCTAGATGACAGCAAACGTAAAATTACATGCTTCATTTAGTCTGCATAGCGTATATTATTTACAAAATGAATCATTATTCACGACTTTACAGATACATGTCTTTTCACATCACGTGAATTAAAAACTTTAAATATTACCTGTCATTCCTGTGATAAACGAGTTAAAATTTAAATCTGAAAGTCATCATTTACACTTTTTCACAAAAAGATTACTGTTTATTTGGCTTGAGAATTAATCGGTGCGAAACAATTTTTTGTTGGTGAGATACAACGCACGTTGTTGTTGAATCACATACACAAAACTAAGCCACGGTGAATTCCTTTTCGTACATAATTCTATGTATTAGACCGAAACGAAAATAACCGGTAAACATGCAAATGCACAGTTTACCTGTAAGAAATATATACATATATTATATAACTTATATTTGTACCTTCAACACAACTATTTGGTATGCATTTATAACTGTTTATGTAATCAAATACAAACATACAAATCCGTGTTTAAATCACAGTCCCAAAATGCAAAGTCGAAACTTTGAAAACTGGGAAATTAAATTATTTGAACACGCGAACTTCCACTAGGAAAGTAAAGCCGGATGCTCCTGATATAGGTAAGCCTGTCCTGTCTATCTACAGATGCCATGTGTAAAATTGAAACTAAGAATTAACTAAGCACGACACTAATAATTATGCTTTTTTAATTATTTGAAAAAGGTGTGAATATCGTATATTATATATATTGTTGCTAAATACTTTTTTCGTTACATTAGTATTTTTTCAGCTATTCTCTTTTGAGACAATCTTTCTTTTTTATATCAAAAATTAATCACAACATAAATTTGTGCTAGTATTGTTTTTACTAGTGGACACTTATGGCAACCTTTAGAGTGCTATTTTACTATTTTTAGTCGCAGATAAACATACCAGTCACTTAAGTACATTTTACTAGTACGGAGCCAATAAGTAGAGGCCTACGGCAAGTAAAACCACTTTTTAAGTGATGTCGATCGAGGTCCAACTAACAGCTGTGAGATGCATTCGGTTTGAAGGTTACGCCTTTACCACTTGGTCATTTCGTTTTTTTCAAAGGAGAACTCGAATGCTCATTGTTTAGTTTGTCAAAGTGTAAATTAATCCCTAAAATGCTTAAAATGTTTTTTGTATTATTTCTGGATGTATTAGAGTTTAAGATACAAACATATTATGACCCGTCCCGCCCTAAGCCTAAATATCAGTAGTTAATATCTTATTTTTATGATTTACAGACACAATGGAACTCCCAGTTGCCTTCGTAAGAAGTCCAACACTAAAGTCGCCATCATCTGATTGGCGGGAAGGAAAATCGATCCCAGAAAGAAATCTGTACATGTTAAACCGCCAGATTCATTGTGACGTCACATTTGATGTTGGCGAAGACGATGCAGAATTTGGAAAAGAACGCATTAAAGCCCACTCTTTTGTCCTGATGGCTGCAAGTTCAGTTTTCTTTAATGTTTTGACAAAACTTGAAGAGCGTAAAAAGATAGCAATACAACTTCCAGATGTTAACCCTAAAGCATTTTGGCTGGTTCTAGAGTAAGTAAAAATATGCTAATAGAGTAAATTTAAAAATATATTAATACTGTCATAGATATTCAGTTTTCATAGTGTTAACCTCTACATCAGAGACCGTGCACGGGTGCGGGTAGGGCCACAGCCATTCATTAGCCGAAGGCTATAATGATCTGGGCGAATACAGAACCCCCATTGTCATGGTAACAAAACATTATATACTTGGCTATAGAACTATGTTAATAAAAATAATTACTGAATGAATATCATTTTTTCTATTTAACAGAATGTCTAGGGCTCTTGTTTTTGTATTTTTTTGTAAAGCAAGACGTATTTTTACAAAATATTTAATTATTTTTTCAATATATGCTTAAACAAGCTAAAGACGGTGTAATTACCATCGGTCACCCGGCTACTGTAAGCGAGAAAAATTTAAAGTCCGTTATTTTTCCAATGTCTTCCGCTTCTTTTATTTAGGGGTCTTCGGATCATAATCGGGCAAATGAGAATTATATTGAATTGAAATATCTCGATGTTTTGATTTCCTCATATAGATCTATACGCAAAACGGATGCGACAAATTCCTGTTCTACAGTATGTAAAATTGTATCTTTGTTGTCCCGCAGTATTATCATATTTGTTTTCATTCCGACTCTCGTTTCTTCCTCTGTTTTGACAACTGGCCTTATTATAACACCCGCAATCTAGTTTGAGGTGGTATATGGGGATCATCATTTCTGTCCTTGTCCGGGTCATTAAACTTCACATGAATAATCTTCGTGATCCAAAAGGTGTGTCATGACCTTGAACGAAGGTCATATCGTAAAGGTCAAAGTCGCGGGAAAACATTAAATGTTTGGGCTGGGGTAATGGCTCTCAAGAAACAGTTCTAGTTGATATTAGCTTGATAACTTGATTTCTGATTGTCTGCTTTTAGGTTTGCCTATACAGATAAAGTAGAAATGAGGTCAAATCTGGTATTATCCGTTATGTATGCCGCCAAAAAGTTTAAGATGGGCGGTTTAATCACACAATGTTTTGGACATCTTCAGAACAACATTACAGAAGATACCGTGTGCGATTTCCTAGAACAAGCTCAAAAATACAACCAACCAGAACTTCAACGGAAGTGTCTTCGTTATATCGACAAAGATACAGCCGCCGTGTTCTCGTCACCGTCGTTTTGTCAGCTTAGTCGTTCCTGTCTTCGTACTGTTATATCGAGGGACTCTTTGGTCGTTCGAGAGAGTGAAGTATTCGAAGCTGCAATGAAATGGGCACGACATGAATGTGATAGACAAGGTATTCCAAGGACATCAAAGAACGCCCGTGCGGTTCTAGGCGATGTGTTTATGTCAATAAGGTTTCCGGTTATGAATCCACAATATTTCGTCAGTAATGTTTCGAGATCAGATGTTCTGACGGATAAAGAAAAAGTAGATTTGTTTAAATATTTCTTTGGAGATCCACCCAAACCGAAACTTTCATTTTCGGACATGCCCAGACAATGGAACAAGAGAGCTTCCGGTATCCTCTTTATCCGACCCCATCCTGATGTGTTCGCACATTGTGATTTGAGTGGGAATCTATTTTAGAAGGAAGTTTTCCTTCTATGCTGATATTATGCTTATTTATTCATATTTGCTGCAATAGACGACAGATAGACGACTGGAGTGGATTTGTTTTTAACTTTTTATGCCGCAAAAATTAGTTTCTATTGGTGTTAGGGCTTATAGCTAAAGTTGCATTTTACTGTGGTGCTCTACCAGTAAATAGATTTTATTTAAGATCCATCAATCTTGTTAACTGGATTTTTTTTCAACAACGGACATTATTCTAAAAGCTTTAATAATTGACGAACAGCGAACTGTACGTGATGGAAATATAAAGCATGTTTTAGCAGTTTAACATGAAAAGTGACAAAAAGCATCTGAGGAAACATTAATTCATTGGACTACATGATTTAAATTTCACTACAATAATTAAACACCATAAAACAGTAACAATGAATGAGATTTACGTGCTGCAAATATTAAGCTTTATTTTAGCGTAAATTCCAACTTTTTAAAGTTGTGGGTGCAATGCAACTTGAGTATTTATAAAAACTACGGCGTGGTTAAAACGATGTCATACAGATGCCGTTTATTAAAATTCTCACGCTTGTTTTGTTTTCCACTGCTTTCTTTTTAGTACAATTTAAGCACTTCAGTTAATATGTTGCGTCAACTAGCACGTGGTTTACATCAGACGTTAAGATGATTTTCTCTTACATTTGATACCATTTTACGACATGGCACGGTATTAATTACTGGTGAAGAAAACAGGTAAACATCAAAATATTTGTGCAAAATATCAATTGTAAATAGAGAATTGGAAAATCTTATGGCATATTTATTACAAAATGGCATATTGTGTTCAAAGTATTATTATTATTATTATTATTATTATTATAATTCTAATAATGGTCAGTCTAAATTGACTTTTAGGAAAAACAATGTCACCCATTAAATGGAAACAACTGAAAACAAATGAAGCTTTGGTCTTTGTGGAAAGATAGAAAAGCAATTGTATGATCATATTTTGATAGTTGTTGTTTTGACCCTAAGACACACTTTACTGCAGTTATCACCGACCGACTTGGTTATTTTAGCGGATATATATGATATTACTGTTTCATGTTCTGAGGAAATTAAACCCTTGTACATACAGCTTGGAGTATAAAAATCAAATGTTATATAGTTGTCTAAGTATCGCTGACGCTGAGTTTCGATTTAGACTATAGTACATTGGTCATTTAGCTTGCTTTAACGATCCGATAATGAAGAAATATTTGCGCTAGAAATTGATACGTGTGTGGAAGGATTAAGCTTTTCTATTGCTTACAAATGAGAATAGGTCTCGTTTTTATGTGATGTAGGCAGCACAAAATTCTCAAAGTGTTATAATCGTCTATGATAAAAGACATCCTATCATCTTTATTTGGAAGTTTCTGTAATGACTATAGACACGTTACATGAGAATAGGTCTCGTCATAAAGTGATCTAGGCAGTGGAGAATTCACGAAGTGTTATAATTGTCAGGTTTTGTCTGTGGTACACATGCATACTATCATCTTTATTTGGAAGTTTTGTAATGACTATAGACACGTTATACAAAGATTACAAATAAGAATAGGTCTGTCTCGTCATAATGTGATACAGGCAATAGAGAATTCACGTTGTGTTATAATTGTCGTGGTTCTTCGTCCATGATACAGACATACTATCATCTTTATTTGGAAGTTTTGTAATAGATTACAAAGATTACAAATAAGAAAAGGTCTGTCTCGTCATAATGTGATATAGGCAATAGAGAATTCACGTTGTGTTATAATTGTCGTGGTTCTTCGTCTATGATACAGACATACTATCATCTTTATTTGGAAGTTTTTGTAATGACTATAAATACATAGGTTACATATGAATGAAGGTCTCATTTTATTGTGATATAGGCAGTACAAAATCCACGAAGTGTTATAATTGTCGTGGTTTTTCATGATACAGGCATACTGTCATCTTTATTTGAATGTTTATTAGATAGCCATGGTATATATACATTACAGAGGTGTCGAAAATTTAGCACTAAGCTTACGATTCGGCAGCTCATCTCGGCAACCCTTTTAAGCTATACAGTCTAACCTGCCTGAAAGGTCACATCTATATAAGGGACACCTGCTTATAAAGGCCAGTGGAATCGTATCCCAATTGTTCTTGAATCATATCATTTGAACCTGTATATAAAGACCACCTGCCTATAAATGTCACCTTTACCTTTTCCCTTGGGTGGCCTTTATAGACAGGGTTGACTGTATCTCAGCAGTTTTTCGGCAACTGCTATCTATCTCTCAGCATCTTTTTGGGTCACTTGCTATCCGTATCTCGGTCACTCTGCATCCGAACGTCGACATCTTTCGTTACCTCAGTGTTAAACTTTCGACAGGTCTGTACTGTAGACTACAGACAAACGGAGACCTTGACTCGCGACACCAGATTGTTTTAAGGACAAAATTGGTTGCTGTATCGAATAATGATTCAATGATTTACAAGGACAGATGTTCATTATTGAAACCCACATATCAGACAACCAATCACAAACATGGAGACAAAATCAAAGTGACCTATGATAAATAATTTACCATTTGACATTTGAAGATAATTATTTATAATTATTGATCACTCATGAGACATATGACACAAAAAGTTCAAGGGTTATCCTTTTACATGAATTTTGTTTTTAAGAAATATTTAAATGATAAATGCCTTTACAAAAATGCAAATAAAATATTTTATTCTTAGTGAATTGTTAATTATTGTATTGCTTGTGAATGAAGACATCTGATGGGAACAAATCGTGTTCCATTAATAAATCTGTACATATTCACCATTAAACATATATTATATGCATTAGCCACATCAATCAAAGAAAGTGTGCTCTAATTCAATTTTATTTTCTTTGGAATAAGAAATAAACGAGAATAATCATATGAATATAATTTTTCCTGAACAAAAATCTCCAAATGGTGTCCTTATGCACATTTACAAAAGAACAGTCAGACCCGTCAGGGGTTCGAACCCAATACCTCCCACATACGAAGCGAACACTACCAAATGACCTGCCGTAGTGGTGCTGGGATACTGGATAATGCATATGGTTGAAACTGTACAAATCGTAAAACTGTACTTGGGGAAATTAAATCTGGACTATGAAAATGAATGAAATACAACATACATTGGGGATTTTTTTTGTTCAAATCTAGACACCAAAAAGTACTATTTTGATTAAACAATAAGGTAAACATAATAAACAGTAAGCGTCTTTTCGTTTTTCGGCATTTTATACCCAGTAAACACGCCTAGAGAAAGATGATATTGTACAAATCGGCCGCAATACTAAAACAAATAAAATCTGGACAGCAAAATACAAAATACATTTGGGAATAATTTAGACACTAAAAAGTAATTTTTGATTAAACAATATATATATAATAAACAGCTTTAAACAATTTTTTGTTTTTCGGCTTGTTGCCCAGTATACATGCCTAGTGAAAGATGATATTGATGATATTTTACAAATCGGCCACAATACTAAAACAAATCAAATCTAGACAATAAAAATACAAACTACATTGGGGAATATTTTGCTTCTATTCTAGACAACAAAAAGTACTTTTTTGATCAAACAATATGGTAAACACAATTAATAATAAGCATCTTTTCGCTTTCGGATTTTTGTCCAGTAAACACGCCATACGGAAAGATGAAACTGTAAATACATTTGGGAATAATTTGCTTCAAATTTAGACACCAAAAGTACAAATCGGCCACAATACTTGAGAAAAATAAATCTGGCCTATGAAAATGAATGAAATACAACATACATTGGGGAATATTATGCTTATAATCTAGACACCAAAAGTGTATTTATTAAATAACAAGGTAAACACAAAAACATATTTTCGTTTTTCGACTTTTTGCCCAGTAACCACGCCTACGGAAAGGCGATATTGTACACAATACTAAAACAAATCAAATCTGGACAGCAAAATACAAACTACATTATGGAATATTTTGCTTCTAATCTAGACACCAAAAAAGTACTTTTTTGATTAAACAATATGGTAAAGACAATATATATGGTTTTATTATACGCTTCACGTAATCCATAAGAGTAAATGAATATTGTATAAAACTAAAAACAGACATGATAAATATACTCCAGCATAACTTCTGAATACAGATGCTTCTTAGATTCATAATATCGTAAATACCATAATTTTGTCTACAAGAGAGTAATAATTTACCGGCTAGATATAAAGAAATGATTTAAATCCCACAAACATGGTTGATTATCCATATAGTCGATCTTACTACCGGTATTTTATCTTTTACGGCTTTTTCGATTTATTTTATCAATTTTTTCGGTAAATTTACTTCTGTGTTTTATCAATATTTTTTGTGAGTTTTACAGCCTTGTTCTGATTTTTTGCTATCCATGAAATATATTTTCCCAATATGACCTTGACCTTTTATAATCAAACCGAAATTTGCAACTTAATCTACCGTCTTTATTTGGTGTTATGGTTATAGCAATTACGGTGAATTTGCTTATCTCCTCCATAAACTATATTCATGAACAAAGTATCCTTTCACGGTATATTTAACTAAATAAGTTGCTTTTGGAATAAGGAATTTGCGTTGCCATAGAAACAATCTCGTTACATTTCAACGGATGTATTGAAGCTAAGAGAGCAATGCTAATCTGGTCTGGTACAATTTGGAACTTCGAAAAGTAAAACCGTGTTCTTAACTGGACTGTTATCTGAAGAAGTTTTAAATGTTCACTGTTTGGATAATTAAGAGACAATTTACATAATTATTTGGTGATAATATCCAAATTATGTATCGAATTGGATTTTACATGTTGTTGGGATATGTGTACAGTGGTCAGAGTTTGGACCGGATGGAAAAGATAAGACCTAGACCGTAAGTATTTTTATCATTAATCACACAAAGCGCCCTCTCTCGGAATCAAGCTAATGGCATACGACGTTACCAGATATTCAGAAATGGTTAGCAATTAAGGGCGAAAAACTCCTAAAGAACTGAAAGAACGTTAACACAAATGGATATTATTTTGTCATCAGATCAGTTTACCCGTCTCAGAAAGTCGGGATTTTATAATCAGAAGTCCTTAACGTGTTATATTGTCTTTTTTATATAGTCCTGCTTATTTTTACTTAGGGAATGTTATATTTGGGTGTATTCAAACGGTATTATGAATAAGAGACCGAAATAGGAAATTCATTGATTTGAGAAGCCTTTTATTCCTTATTTTCATTCATAATATCGTTTGAATACACTCGCATAGAAGGTTACAATCATAAAACATTATAAGCACAACAGAAATTTAAAATTATCACTACAACAATTTGTTTTATTTAAGATTTCGATTTACGTAGGATGTATAAATAGAAGTAAAGCAACAGTGGCTTACAGTACATACCTGTCAGACACGTCTTAGATAACGAAAATTCACCGAAACTCGGCTGTCGATTGGTCGAGATATAAAGCTAGTGGCTAAAACACTGCCGAGAGATAGATAGCAGCAGCAGACAATCGAGATATAGCTAGCAGGGGTCCAGGATCAGGCTCTAATTTGTAATGTTAGTGTTAAACTACCGTCAGGCCTGTACTGTAGGTTAGAAGCAATGTGTATAGCGTAATAGGATCATAATACTTTGTGACGTATTCGAATAGTTTAACGTTGTATTCCACACCCCAAAATGCTTAGTAACAGAAAAGAAAAGTATTTGGAAACGACAGCGTCTCTCTTTCCTAGTTAAAGTTCACGTGTTTAACTTAGTTTGCAAGTTTTTTAAGGTTTTAAAGCTTTCACTTTGCTTTGGTATTGTGATTTTTTCATAGATTGTTATGATTGTTTTTTATTTAACCGGCCCATCGCTTTGGATCACGAGAAACATTATAGCAGAACTATGTTCAGACATCGAAAAATGGAAACACAACTGTCCACTGGATTCACTTCATAGTTATTATGTTTCAAATATCATATCGTTTCCAAAAGAAATCGAAATTGATTATTGGCTTTTGAAAAATAAATCATTAAACTTTGTAAAATAAAACTCAAGATTTTGTATGCGAAATTCCGAAACCAAAGCATTCAAACATGAAATGTCCACTATTAATTTGCATTTTGACACTCTATTTAAGCGCTATCAATGAACGGACCATCTGGATATTTATAAGTTCTATATTCTTGACTGAGACGTAAAACACATTTATTCCATCACATTTGACTTCTAAATCCCACAATATACATTTTGATTTAAAAATGCAGCTCAAAATTCTTTTTTTTGGGTTATTTTGTCCCTCGGCATAGATCATTGTTCGTGAATACGAAATACGAATACGAATCAAACATAAGTCGAACTGAAATATCTAAAAAAAAAACCAAGTCTATTAAAAACTTTTCACAAAATTAATTTCTATCCAAATTAATAGCAACAATCAGTAAAGACGTTTTAACACTTGAATCTTTTTGAATCTTTTGAACGTAATTCTTCATAAAGTTTTATGACCGTCATCACAGTATTGTTGATAAGTTTGATGTCTCTTAGTCCAGGATTCCCCTGGATATATTTCCATGTTCCTTTCACTCAATTTTAATCACATGCGTGACGGGTGTAGCTAGCTAAACAAGAGGTATTACCCTTTCGGAGCAACCAGACTCAATTCCCTGGTGGACATTCATGAGTCAGTTTCAAAAATTTAACTTTTGCTTCTGGATTGTGATTCGAACATGAATTATATGTTTCAAAGTTTTAAATTTGCTTTTGGGATTGTGATTTGGACATGGACCCGTATGTTTGTGTTTGATTTGAGTGATAGATGTAGGTGGATATGTCAATGTCATGCTCTTTCTGATCAGTGCATTCTGCATTGCTATAAAGTGATAAAAAACCGTGAAGTATAATTGTTAAGATTCTGATTTCGCGAGAGCTCTATTTTTGTAAGGTACAAATGAATCACGGGATTTATGTGCACATAGAACAATATTTGAATGCTTCTTTGTGCCAGGCATTGTGATTGGTTAGATCTGTTCTGTTATGTTTGCATTAATGAACTGACATCCAGTGACGCCATCTTATTATGGACAAAGCACAGGAATTTAAATTCCTACGCCAGAGTGATGATACTTGCTACGGCTATATAGTGTTGTTTAGGTTGTTGATTTGTTGATGGGAAATTTCAATTAATTTTTTTATACTTCCATAACAAAATGAAAAACTAATTGAACCTCACTTTCATGGAGTTCTGACTTTGGTTTTGAGACTGCGATTTGAACATGGAGCGGTATCTTTGAGTCATTATGGTAAATGTTGAAAAACAGTAAGAAATCATACTGTTTTAATAACAACGATATTTGTGTCGAAAACATATCATTATTGAGACATCAAATATATATCAGAAATATACAACAGGAGGTAATATATACAATTCCAGACTATCTCTATATAAGGGCCACCAGCTTATAAAGACCAGTATAATTGTATCCCACTTGTTCTTTATTCATAATATTTGAACCTGCATATAAAAGTCATGCTCTTTTACTGGGTCCCTTTGATGGCCTTTATCGGCAGGATTGACTTATGTACACTGACTACTTTTTCCGTTGTCTAGAAGATCTAATGTCTAAAGCTGGGATTTATATATACACAAATGTTTCTAAATACTTCAATTTTTTGTCTTTTTTGTGTTAAAAGAAACAAATGATGCAGAAATGTTGACTGAGTGTTTTCATGATGAAAAATTAGTCTATTGATTCTTTTTATAAAATTCTATATGCCTGTGTAATGTCATTGATCGATATATACTGAAAAAGTATTATGTTTCTAGACGAAAAAAACTAACGATGTTATTAACTTATATCTCTCCCTATTCAGCCATGTTCTCAACTAAGCCTACTGCTGACGTTGAAATGAATTAAACGGTGATTTTTCTTTATTTGTAACTAAACAAAATCTTTGATGAAAATAGGTTAGCCGTAATCGGTTTTTTTCACTGTTACTTATAAGTGCTTATTTGCCAGACCGACAACATTATCGAAGTAATAGGTTGTGATAGGCAATTTTAGAGAGGTTTTTTTTGTGAAAAGAAGAAAAAAATAAAATAGAAAAAAAATTAACTGAAAAATATGTACAATGCACTTTGCATCAGCCAATGCAACCAATAACACAAGGCAATAAACAGACAACATACATTGGAATTAGAAGAAACATATGCCTTTTTGTAAATTATTTATTTTATAAAGAATTGAAAAATACAATATATGTTTAATGACACTTCATTTTTGTAGTCAAATGCTGGTATATTTGTTAAGTAAAATCTCCATTTACACATTGGTTAAGACGATATATAATTATCTCTTTGCGTAAATGTATCCAGATCACAATAATATATATTTTATTTCCAAACTTTATGCGTTTAAATATATTATATTGCAGATTCTGTCTTGAAACCACACATTTTTTATTTTTTTTTTTTAAATTTTAAAGCAACTATGCGAAGTAGTATCAGTAGTAATATCCCGTTTAAAGTTTATTTAATATTTATAGTATTTTAAAATCACAGGTGTTGACATACCTGTGCAAATATTGCGATGTCAATTTTGTAAATACAGGTTGATTTATGTACTAAAGAATCAGTAAGGTAGTTTTTCTAATAGAGTACAGACCTGTCGAACGTTTTTACACCGATACAACGAAAAGGAGTCGAAGCTCGGGTGCTTAACAATGAGCAAGCAACAAATGATTCGATGTGGCTGAATTATGGGTATCTAGTGATTGAAAAGGTGACGACAGATAGATAGGGACTGCCAAATACAAATGCAAATAAAAGTACAAGGATTGCCCTGGATATATTTGACGTCTCATAGTTTCATGCTTCTTTCACACAATTTTGATTGGCGGGTGTAGCTAGCTAAACAGGAGGTGCTTACCCTTCCGGAGCACCCGGCCTCACTTCCCTGGTGGAAGTCTAACCTAACTTGTCAGTTCCAAAGTTTTTACTTCTCTTCTGGATTGTGATTCGGACATGGATTAGTATGTTTGTTTTTGATATACCTTTAGAGATATGGCTTACAAGAGGCCGAGATAAGCTGCACTAATTTGTTAGTTTACTGTTAAATTCCGACAGGTCTGTACTGTAAATTAATTAATGTTCTGGACAATATGACACGTCATTTATAACATTTATAAAGATAACATTTTTATAAAGTTTAAATTCCTTTAACCTTTGAGAATAATGTCAGTATCAATAAGTGTAGGAGTTTAATTATATGTACTGTAAAATCATTTATTATTGCGGTGTCCAAATTTTAGTGGTTTTAGGTTAAAATGCCACTCTGCGGAGGTGTAAATTCGTGCTTTGTTGTTTCCGTTGAAGCAAATGTCTAATATACTATAGTATAATAAATTTCTTGTTTAACGTAAGTTGTGTAATGCAGTCCAACCTGCCTTAAAGGTGACCTTTATAGACAGGTTTCACTGTATACACCATTTTGTTGACATGTAATTCCATAACTTTGATAACTTTGAAAATTTCCACACAATATTGAAACTTTTTTTGTTTGTCTTATTGAGAAATATTATGTCATAAAGTTAATGTAATAAATATGATATAAATATTGCGATTACTATAGATTACTGGATTGCATGTAGACAGACCGTTAAATCAGAATGCACATTAAATGGAAAGAATCAATCTAAATTACAGAATATCACGCGTTAACAAGTCATGTTTGTTACGTAAGAATTGGCTTTTAATTTTTTCGGGTACATCGATTGATGAACCCATTTGGTGATTTCGAAAACTGAATGAACTGCTGCTTTGCAAGCAAAACTCAATAGGAACTGACTGTAGAAATTCAGTCCTGGCTTTCAGTAGCACCGTAATTGAATAACAGACTTTAGACCACTAGACCACTGCTTATTAACCAGTAGATTGGTTCAAAAATCATGAAATCATACAAAACGATTGTATTTTATTTATGAGTTTGATTATCTCTGCTCAGATATACCATTCACTAATTGCACCATTACCATTTCAATTAGATATAACAGACTGGCTCAAATAGAAGCCAAACTGTCACAGAATTCGATTAAACGGGGCATTTAAACCTTTATATCTATATAACAGATTATATTAAATCAAAAGAATCGAAGTTTTTCTCTATCTTGTGTACTTATGTGTCTGGAAATTACATAACAAAACACATACTGTGTTGGGAATTGATTAAAAACATATTTATTTACTGTCAGTGAGATGTATTGAGATTCGATACTGCTTTTCTGAGAAAAATGTATCCCAGCAATTTATATACAACTTCATGTCAAAACAAACTAAAATGTCATAATCAATTTCTACAGTCATACGAGAATATTTATGTTAAAAGAGAAGAAATGTGCTTTATTTCTGGGTGTCCGGTGTTATTAGTTATGTGATTTGGTATACAGCCACTTGTGAAAATCGGATCTAACGGATAGAGTTCTTTGGTAGCTTTTATCGTTGCAACGGATATATGTTTAGGAAGCTTTACCTGTTGGCCAATCATCATCATCATCATCATCATCATCATCATCATCATCATCATCATCATCATCATCATCAGTTAAGAGTAGAAAATATCAACTTTACGTATCCAAAGTCTTATGGAGAGTTATATCCATCACATTGCGGCTCATTGGCACTTAAGCTCATCTTTCTAGAGAATATTTCTTTTAGTGTAAATTACTATCCTAACATTGGTACATTTGGCAGGTATATGGATTTGATAAAGTTCAAAGACAAGCATACCGATCCATGTCCAAATCACAATCCCAAAGTAAAGTTAAAACTTTGAAACTGAGAAACAAAATAAAACACTTGATCTTCCACCAATGAAGTGAGACCGGATGCCCCTAAATGATAAGCAGATACTGTCTAGCTAGCTACTCCCACCGAAGGCAAAAGCAAAATCGAGAATGAAAGGAATGTAGAACAACTATGGGAAGTCAAATATATTTAGGATAACTTATATCAATATTTAACTTCGTTTTATTTGGAAATAAATTTGCTTTTTGAAAAAGGTTTTAAAATCAACAAACATCAATTCTGATTAACTTGATTTAATAAACCACGGCTAAATGTGAATTGTGCAATACAGAAAAGAACAATGCAAAACGAGAAAATTCAGATTAAAAAATATACAGATAAGTACTTGCACCCTTCTTATTCACTTTATGTTGAACATAATAAAATACGCCAAAACCTGAAAAATCTAATAAGAAATAGAAAATCGTTAACAAAAATCTTACGATTACAAAAATGATAATGATGGTTCTGACACCCTGTCCTTTAACTCCCATTGCTGCAAAATATGTTTTACTTAACAATGATTCCCATGAGATACCCTTCTGTATAAAACCCACTTCAAATAGGAAGTAACCATTTTGTACAAAATTAACCGTTTGTAGTCTGAACAAAGGATTCAACAGACTCAATCAAATTCTTTCGCATTCATAAATCATCAGTGTAATGGCTAACTGGACATTTATATCTAAACATAAGGCCGAGTTCCAATATCCATAAGTAAAATGTCGAAGCAATATATTCCTGAAATTATAGATAAGATAAGGTCTGTTTGCCAACATTTTCTGAATGTACACAAATTGATTATAAATAAATAACAATTTCATATCTTATCGTATTTACGACGGAATTTATTCTTAGTTTGTTTTGTTAATTTTTTCTTGAAATATGGAAACAGGTGCTGAATGATCGGAGTAAAGTAATCGAAAAACTTCAGAATCTAACATGAATTTTAAGGACAAATCTAATTGATACGTTGAAAAACACATATATACATAAATATCATGTAAATATATTATTGAGTTAAAACATTGAAATTCGTACAACTGATTACAAATTATTGACTTACAACCGCAGAACCACCGATTCTATCCCTTACCGTAGCATAATTTATCGCTAACTTTCAATTTTCCTAATGATTATTTAAGCAACTTGCATGAAATCTTTCATTGCAAAACTATTTAACAACTCAAGAGGGGTTACGGTGGTCAAGTTGTCTAAAGTACCGGGTTACAGACGAAAGTGCCTCTTATTGTCTTGGCTTTGCTACCGCTGGGACAAATCCTCATTTGAAGAGTTTTGCCAGTCCTTTTCCTACATCATCCCAGAATTGACTGATTCGATTAAAGTAAAAATATGCGAAAGCATCATTAACCAACTAAAAACTCTTTCATACTTGCACCAAAAATAGAGAACTCCTCCACATTAAATTGTGATTGAAAATGCCATAGAAACTAACCGAAACGAAATTAAGGCAGTTGCGAAATAAGCAAAAATACGTAAAAGCATTAACATTAATTCCAGTTATCAAAACATGTACGAAGCAAACGTAAAAGGAATCCGTTACCGTATTTAAAATATGTCACTGTGTTTTTAATGATATGCCACGTTGTGAAATATTGTAGATGAATAATGCAGGTTTCAATGGAATTCTGATGGGTATAAATATAATACAGATCTGTCGAAAGTTTAACACTTAGCTAACGAAATTTCGAGAAGATACATGGTTGTATTAAATAGATCCGCATACTGGATATATGTTGGATACTGATATTACTAAATCATGAATTTTTTCCCAAATTAAAAAATGTGGTAAACAAGTCTCAAATATTGGTAAAATCACCCTTCATTCTTTTCCATTCACTATACCTTTTTGTGCATTTTTTATCATTATATCCCCAAGAGATATCAATCTTTCAATTAAGATGTTTTTAATTAAAAGGCCACTTCGATTTTGTACTTCAAATTGACTGTTTGTGAAACTGGATATTTCATCCCGTCTTATTTCATAAATCACCAGTACAATGGCTTACTGGACATTTATTTATAAATAAGATCCGGCATCCAATATACACAACAGAATGTCGAAGCAATATATTCCTCAAATCATAGATAAGATGAAGTCTGTTTGGCAAAATTATCTGAATGTACACCAATTGATAACAAATAAACAACAATTTCATTTCTTTCTTGATTTGCGGCAATGTTTGTCCTTTGTTGTTGGTGTAAATAACCTCGTAGTACTAACAGGCCTAAGTTGGACTGGACACAGATGTATAAAGCTCTGTTAGCTAAACATAATGGTTAAATCCAAACTGTTATTAAATTAAAAATAGATGATTTATAAATACAGCGTTGACTTGATCTAATTTTATTTGAGCATAAATTTTAGGTATATTGCCTTAAGCATCAAATACACATTTTAGCTTACAAACTGGTAGAGCTAACGGAGCCTTGATGCCTGAATAGGAAATGAGAAAAACTACTAGTTTATTTATTTTCGATGCCAAGGTAACCGTTAAGAATACAAATTTGTAAAAAAAAAATGACGATGATCAAGAACGACAGCTAAAATGTAAACCAAATATCTTACCAACTCTGGTTTGATTCGAGAGGATTATCTAGTCAGTCATTATGAAACCTTTAATACACTTAAGTGAGTCCTATACAAGCGACTAGACGCCTCCAGCCTGACAAGTAAATCAGAATTGTGAAATTGTACGATACGAAATGTATGTGAAATGCAAATTACTTATATATAGACAGGACAACGAAAAATTAATAATAATAATAATAATAATAATAATGATAATTATGATGATGATGATGATGTTGCGAGAAAATACACCAAGCAGAAAGATTTAATTCTTTTAATCAAAACATGTGCTAAATAGCTATATAGGTCATCATCCATGCTTTAATTGTGACATTTTCTTTGTAACGATCTGTCATTTTGTTGTATCTTTTAGATGAAAAATATAGGCTTCAATGGATTTAATTGTTTTATATATATTTATGTTTGTGTAGATTTATCACCTATACTTAAACATTGTTTCATAACAAGTGGATTGTCAAAAATTGATTCCTATACGGGTTTAAAGCATCAGGTTATCTAGAATATGTACAGACACTACCGTTATTTTAACCAATGCCTTTTCTCGAATTTTGTCACATTCTCATGTTTTATATACTGATGTGTTCAGAATAACTTTTAGATATATTATATATATATATATATATATATATATATATATATAATAATATATATATATATATATATATATCCAACATTTAATACTTATAGCGACTTACAAAAAATCTTTGAAACAGAGATATTGCAGACCTCGGTTAATTATGGTCCTCAGAAAGTTTTATGGCCACCTACACTTTTGTTTATAGGTATGATGTCTCTTTGTTCAAAATGATCCTGGATATGTTGACGACCCATAGTTCCATGTTTAATTTATTCTCAAAGTTAATTTTACACGTTATGGATGTCACCGATACGTTTTATACAGCATATTGTCTATACGTTTTTGTAAATTTGTGATAGGCTTCACAAACGTTTACTTTCACAAAACGTAAAACAACGGAGTACCATTTTACAAAGCGATGCACTCATGTCTTCATTTAAATATTGATAGATAGAAAAATCGTGCTATTTTAGAATTGTGATGAAACAAGTGTAACGTTCTTTCAAAAAGCAAACATATAACCTTCTCAGACTAGGAATCATGTATGGGATTTCAAACACCAACCGGCGTGTAAGCTAGCTGGTGCTTGACACAGTTTGGCCATCTAGATCTCTGCTTTTGAAATAATAGATTGGTTTCACCATACAAAGTGGTTGTACCTTATTTATGAATTTCTAAAATATTTTAAGGAAATCAGAGTTACAGGGAACCGTCTGTGGGATTTCATTCTTGGCGTTCAGAGGGGCGTTGTGATCATGTAGCCGATCCTTTAGACAACTTGGAAACATATGCCCTGGCGATGGAATTCAAAGTTTTACATTGATTCGCAATCACAATTTATACAAAATGATTGTAGGTCATTAAAAATTTTCTAGAAGGGTGGGGAAACAACAGCAAACAAACCACACTTGGAAGAACTGTCTTTTGGATTTTAATTCTAGCGTTCCGAGGCACCGTAATTGACTAGACAGCACTTCAGACTACTGGGCCAACAAGGTTCCTCTTTGTAAAAAAGTAGATTTGTTCGATCATCAAATGTCATGCAAAACGGTTGTATGTTATTTATTAGTTTGATAACCACTGCTCAGATATGCCATTCACTAATTGCATCATTACAATTTCAATCAGATGTAACAAACTGGCTAAAATAGAAGCCAATCTGTCAAGAGAATTCGATTAAACGGGGCATTTAGACCTTTATATCTATATCACAGATTATATTAAATCAATAGAATCCAGTTTTTCTCTATCTTGTATACTTTTGTGTCTGGAAATTACATAACAAAATACATACTGTGTAGGGAATTGATTTAAAACATATTTATTTACTGTCAGTAAAATGTATTGGGATTCGATACTGTCTTTCTGACAAAAACATATTCGTGTAATTTATATATATCTTCATATCAAAACAAAGTAAAGTGTCATAAACAATCTCTATAGACAGACGAGGATGAGAATGTGTTAGGCTGGAGGAGACATTTTCTTCATTTATAGGTTTCCCGAATAGACGAGAATGTTTTAAAGTTCAAGAAGAAAATTTCGCTTCATTTCTAGATGTCCGGAGTCTAGGATAATCTGTCATGTGATGCCATATAGATCTGTCGTCGATTAGAGTTCCCCGGGGTGATTTACTGGTTGCATCCTAAGAGTTCTCCAATATCTCTATTCGTTAAGTTTTAACGATTAGATTTCTTTATAGTTTCACCTGTGAATGGCCACTAAAGAACAAAATATGTATAGATTAGGAGAATTCAGACTGTGTCATCACTTTAATTACGCATTCATCTTGACTAAATTAAAGATATTTGACCATTTTGGACACTCCCAACTAACCGACCCTTTTTATTGGCACTGTAGTGTAATTTTACTTACTTTGACATCACCACCACCACCATCATCATCATCATCATCATCATCTCATTATTTACACGATTTTAAGGAAGATAGTTTGATAACGGTTAAGTCAATTGAATACTAACACTTTCTACCTAGGGCACACTTTTGGATTTGATATAAGCGATTTTTATCAAAGAAAAGAACAATAGACAACAAGAATCTTTTGATATGCAAAAATGATTAGAGAGACGTATCAATTAACGTCCTTTCCTGTCCTCCAAGTCTTCAAAACATGTTTACTTACCCAACAATAATTCCCAGGAGATAACCATCTATTCATTAAACCCCATCTCTAATTGAAAGAAACATAATTGTACAAAATTAACCGTTTGTAATCCGGACAAGAGCCACAACATACTCAATCAAATTCTCTCGCATTTCATAAACCATCAGTGGACATTTATATCTAAATATAAAGCCGAGTTCAAATATCCATAAGTAAAATGTCAAAGCAATTTATTCTTCAAATTATAAATAAGATTAGGTCTGTTTGGCAACATTTTCTGAATGTACACAAATTGATTACAAATAAATAACAATGTCATATCATCTCGTATTTACGATGGGATTTGTCCTTGGTTTGTTTTGTCAGTTTTTTCTTGGAATATGGAAACAGGTGCTTAAAGGTCGAAGTGAAATTAGTCGTAGTATTGAGGAAAGAACATAGAGAACCTAACATGGGTTTTTCGACATGTCTTCTATTACGATTAGTGATGTCAAAGTATAATCCATGGCAGTGTCAAAACAGATCATTATACGCTGTATACTGGTAAAACTAAATCTTGGAATAATTTTTTACCAATTAAAAAAAATGTGATAAACAAGTCTTAAATATAATTCTTCATTCAGTATTTTCCATCAATTGCGTCTTTTAACGGATTTTTTATCATTATTACCTCAAGAAAAGCCTTGCGATCAAAATAAACTTAATAAAAGGATTTTTTGTACTCCAAATTGACCGTTTGTTAAACTGAACATTTCATCTCATCCGATTTCATGAATCACCACTACAATGGCTAACTGGACATTTATTTATAAATAAGATCGGACATCTAATATACACAGCAGAATGTCGACGCAATATATTCCCCAAATCACAGATAAGATTAGATCTGTTTGGCAACATTTTCTGAATGTACACAAATTGATTACAAATAAATAACAATTTCATATCTTCCCTGATTTACGGCACTATTTATCCTTGGTTGTTGCTGTAAATAACCTCACGGTACTAACCAGCCTAAGCTTGATTGGACGCACATGTATAAAGCTCTGTTAGCTTAACCAAATGATTAGTAAAAATAAAACTTTTATTAAAATAAAAAGTAGGTAATTTACATATACAGCTTTGACTTATTCTAGAGTTATTCTATTTGTTCAAAACAACTGTGTGCATTGATTTTTGAGCAGAAATTTCAGGTATATTTCCCAGAGCATAGGATACACATTTTGGCTAACGAACTGGTTATGTTTACGGAGCTTTGATCAACCGATCCCTGAATGAAAATGAGATCTACTAGTTTATCATTTTTTATGCCAATGTAACCATTAAGAAAACAAATTTCTAAAAAAATGTTGATGGTCAAGAACGACAGCTAAAATATAAAGTATTTCCTTAGCTTAATTTGGTAAAATATATTTTGGTCTTTGGGTAGCTTTTCAACACCTTAAATAATTTTGGTTTCATAATTTTGGTCCAAGCACTACTGATGAGGAATTGTATTCCGAAACGGCCGTCCAGTGATGTAAAATTAAAACTGGTATAATATGTATTCTAATTCATTCTGTATGTAACTCGTTTCATTGGCTGACGTCAACAATTTGCGACATATAACCACCGATATACTGTCGCAAATTCCGACAGTAAAACCACAATATACTGCTTCAAATTTTTCGGGTACTTGCACGTGCGCATTCGGTACCAAACCATGGATTAATGGAACCTTACACAGGGTATGACAGAGATACATCAATCGAGGATGAATATTTTCCTGTCATTGAAAGTATTACACTGTTAGTGGTGAAGGATTCTTTTACTCAGACGCCAAAACTCGATTTGTAAACAAATATTTGCATCAGATCATGCCACCATCCGTGTCTTCGGAAAATGAGTCATCAAAGTTTGTTGACGTTCTTGCGTAAAATGATTATGACGTCATCAATGTAGTGTCTGTAAGTGATCGTGTCTCACCCGGAAGGCACTTTACTTTTTCATAGAATCAGATTCAAAAGTCAGAGAAATCCAATAAATGCGGGAAATGGTTCGTGTGATCTGTCTCAACCAGTGCAAATGGATTTGGAAAATCCCCGAGTTATTTATAGTATCGTTTTCAGAAAATGCTTACTAGATCCTTTAAAGTATGTTTTGAATCAGAATAGAATAGGGCTCCGCTGACGCATCGCCAATAAAACTAATTTGCGACAGTATAACCACCGATATACGTCTGCAAATCGAAAATTACAAGACAGTTATCCCCTGAATTTAAACCCCTGAGCCGATATCTCTGCTGTGGCTGGTGCCCCGAGGATATCAAAAACTCAGTAGGCAATAATTTCGTATTATTGTCAGAAAATATTATAATTGTCTAAATTTCCTGCAAGTTAAAATTTGAAATTTCTCAAAAACTAAGGTATACTCTCATGCAAAGTATTTCCTTAGCTTAATTTGGTAAAATATATTTTGGTCCTTTGGGTAGCTTTTCAACATCTTCAAATAATTTTGGTTTCATAATTTTGGTCCAAGCAACTGATGAGGAATTGTATTCTGAAAGGACCGTCTAGTGCTGTAAAAAAACTGGTATAATATGTAATTACCAACTCTGGTTTGATTCGGGAAATTATCTAGTCAGTCACAATGAAACTTTAATACACCTAGGTTAATCCTATAAAAGCGACTAAACACCTCAGGCCTTGCAAGGTAATCAGAATGGTAAAATTGAACGATACGATAAGTATGTGAAATGTAAATTACTTACAATAGACAGGAAACAAGAATTAATGATAATAACAATAATAATAATTTATTAATTAACAACATGTGTTATTGATAGAATACGTAAAAATCTGTCTCGCCAATAAATTCACAAAAATGGGCCAATATGAGATAAACTGGGCCAATATGAAAAAAACTGGGTCAATATGAAAAAAAAACCGATTAATAATATAATAAAATATAATAATAAAAATGATGATGCTGCGAGAAAATACACCAAGCATTAAATTTTATTCTTTTAATCAAAACATAGTTATAAAGTTCATTTTCCATGCATTAGTTGGACATTGTCTTTGTAACTATCTGTCATGTTGTTGTATCTTTAAGGTGAAAAATACAGCTTAGTGGATTCAATGTTTTTCTGTTGAAGTTATATATATTTATGTGCGTAAATTTATCACCTATACTAAACGTTGTGTCATAACAAGCTGGATTGTCAAAAATTGATTCCTATATGGATTTAAAACATCAGGTTATGTAGGATATTTGCAGACACTACCATTATTTTAACTAATGCCTTTTCGAAGCTTGTCATGTTTAAGATATTTATACTTTAAGAGGTATAGTAATATTTTATACTTTTAGTGCTGTTTAAGGTTTCCAAAGAGTTTTACCATCGTCCATACAATATTGTTAATGCATATGATATATTTGTATTCAAAATAATCCTGGATATATTTGACGTCCAACAGTTTCATGTTCAATTTATTCTAAATGTTAATTTACACAGTGCAGATGTCGCCTATACGCATTTATACACCGTTTTGTCTAAACGTTTACCTATATTGGTAATAGGATCCATAAACATTTACTTTCACAAAACGTAGAACTATAGTTTTTGGAGAACGAAATTATAAAGCGACACACTCGTGTCTTCATTTAAATATTGATAGATAGAACAATCATATTAGTTTAAGAATTGTGTGTAAACAACAATAATATACATTCAGAAAGCGAATGTATAACTTTTTAGACTAGGAACCGTATATGGTAATTCAGCAATTCCTTGTAGAGGCGTCGTGATAAACTAGACGAGGTTTTACATCATTTGGTCACCTAGTTTGTAAAATAGTACACTGGTTTTATAATTAAAAGTCATACATAACAATTGTTTCTTATCTATGAGTTTAATTTGAGCGAAATCAAGCCAACCATACTAGAATGTCTGTGCGATTTCAATTCAGACATTTAGGGCACCGTGACGGACTAGCCGGTGATTTAGACTACTTGATCACCTATGCTCTGGCGATGGGTTGTAAAATTGGAACGGCAATAAAAAAGTCATAGAAAACGATTGAAGTTTCTAGAATAGTGAGGAAACCATAGTTACAGACTTTCATTAAGCCAATCACACTAGAAACTGTGGGATTTCAAATTTTAATCCTGACGTTTAGAGGCACCGTGACTTGCTTTTTCCTTTAGACCACTCGGTCACCAAGGCCCGTGCTTGTAAAGCAGTAATTGGTTCTACAGTCAAAAGTCATACAAAACGATTGTACCTTATTTATGGGTCTGATTATCTCTGCTCATTGATATACCATTGACTAATTGTACCATTACCATTTCAATCAGATATAACAGACTGGCTAAAATAGAAGTCAATATGTCACAGAATGCGATTAAACGGGATATTTAGACCTTTATATCTATATCACAGATTATATTGAATCAAAAGAATCAAGTTTTTCCCTATCTCTTGTACTTATGCGTCTGGAAATTACATAACAAAACACATACTGTGTTGGGAATAGATTAAAAACATATTTACTTACTGTCAGTAAAATGTATTGAAATTCGATACTGCTTTCCTTAGAAAAACATATTCGTGCAATTTGTATACAGCTTCATATCAAAACAAACTAAAATGTCATAAACAATCTCTATAGACAGACGAGGATGAGAATGTGTTAGGCTGAAGGAGACGTTTTCTTCATTTATAGGTTTCCCGAATAGACGAGGATGTTTTAAAGTTAGAAGAAAATTTCGCTTCATTTTTAGATGTCCGGAGTCTAGGATAATCTGTCATGTGATGCCGTATAGATCTTTCGTCGATTAGAGTTCTTCGGGGTGATTTACTGGTTGAATCCTTAGAGTTCTCTAATATCTCTATTCGTTAAGTTTTAACGATTAGATTTCTTTATAGTTTTACCTGTCAACACATATGAATGGCCATTGAATGACAAAATATAGATTAGGAGAATTCAGACTGTATAATCACTTAAATTACGCATTCATCTTGACTAAACTAAAGAAATATAACCATTTTGGACACTCCCAACTAACCGACCACTTTTATTGCCACTGTAGTGCAATTTTACTTATTTCGACATCACCACCATCATCATCATCATCATGCACACGATTTTCAGGAAGATTGTTCGATAACGGTTAAGTCATACTTTATACTCATACTGTGTAAAACATTAGAATACTAACATTTTCTACCTAGGGCACATCTTCTGATTTGATATAAGCGATTTTTATGAAAATTCCTTAACTTTCTTTGTAGAACAGTCTGGAAAATGTTTGAAACATCAGCAATGTCAAATTATGTTGAACTTGAATGACCCACGGAAGAACAAACCTAAATAATGTGATTTAGAAAAGAACAATGGACAACAAGAATATGCAAAAATGATTAGGGAGACGTATTTACGCCCTTCCTGTCCTCTGAGGCTTCAAAAATATCTTTACTTACCCAACAACGATTCCCATTTAATACCCATCTTTTTATTAAGCCCCATCTTTGATTGAAAAACCCCCAAAAATTGTACAAAATTGACCGTTTGTAATCCGGTCAAGGGCTACAACAGACTCAATCATATTCTCTCGCATTAATAATTCACCAGTGTAATGGCTAACTTGACATTTATATCTAAATATAAAGCCGAGTTCCAATGTCCATAAGTAAAATGTCGAAGCAATAAATTCCTCAAATTATATATAAGATTAGGTCTGTTTTGTAACATTTTCTGAATATACACAAATTGATTACAAATAAAAAACAATTTCATATCTTCTCGTATATACGACGAGATTTGTCCTTGGTTTGATTTGTTAGTTTTTCATTGGAATATGGAAACAGGTGCATAAAGGTCGAAGTGAAGTGAGTCGGAGTATTTGGGAAATAAAATAGAGAACCTAACGTGATTTTTTGGACATATCTTATACTACGATAAGTGATGCGTTATTAAATATGAATATACATGCATTGCCATATACTTAGTAACTAGTAACTTAGAAAATGCATAGATTTTGTATGCTTATTATGCTTCTATAAGATTGAAATCGTGTGGTCAATGCTGCCGGTCAGAAAACCTACGTTACCGGTCTGATATCTGTATCAGGTCTCGTCCAAAGTTGGACCTTAATCGTTATTGGTGTTAAGATTTATTCTAATATGATCTGTATTGTCCTTTATATGAGACAAGAAGATAGCCAACCGTGGTAAATCAAATGATAATCCGTTTTAATGACGTCCTCTCTTACTAGCCTTGTGGCGTCATTCTTGTCGCCGCCTTGCAGATATAAACTCCGGTCCATGTTTTATTCTACGATATATACCACGGGTAAATGTTGACTATTTCCTAAATATTTTATCCGTTTATTGTGTTACTATTGTATTTTTATTCTTATAATTGGACAGTGTATTTAGTTTACTGTGAACAATACGCTCTGCTTATTTCAACCCTAACTTTAAATTTTTATAATGATGATTAAGGAGACTTACATGCAATGTTTCATTTCAAAAAAGGGACTTTCAAACGACCGGCTTACAGATCATATCGCCTCTCACGGCCCAGGTTCTAATACAGTTCAGACTGATTCTTATTTGAGAAATTTCGTTTGTCGAAGGTCAGTTGTTTTCTCTGGTGCTCCGGTTTTCTCTACCACCCAACTAATCGCCGCCTTATAAGTAAAATAATTGTTAAAAATCATTGCCCATATCTAAACTCTTTGACACTTGTTACATTTTTAATTGTGATTGGCAAGGTCATAGAAACTAACTAAAAATAAATTATATATGTTGCGAAAAAAAAACAAAAATACGTAAAAGCAATAACATTAATTTCATTTATCAAAACATGTACAAAGCGAACTTAAAAGGAATCCGTTACCATACTTGACACTGTGTTTGTAATGATCTGTCATTTTGTTAAATGTCTTTGATGAATAATGCAGGTTTTAGTGGAATTCTGATGCAGATAGATACAAGATGAGACCCGTCAAAGTTCAACACTAATCTAACAAAAATAAATCAAAGCTAGTGGCAAAATAATAATAATAATAATAAAAAAAAACCTGCCGAGAGAATGACAACGGAAGCTGAAAATCAGTTGAGATTTAGTTGACGAGGAACCTAAGTGAGCTGCAGATTCAGCATCAATTCGTTAGCTTAGTGTTTAATTTTCGAGAGACCTGTACTGTACATGTTTGAATTTATCCTTTGACTAATATATTATTTCATAACAAACTCTGATGTCAAAGTATAATCCATGGCTGTATTATCATACAGAATATATGCTGGTTACTGGTAAAACTAAATCATAGAATATTTTTTTCCAAATTAAAAAATGTGAAAAACAAGTCTAAAATATTCTTCATTAATACTTTCCCATCAATTGTGCCTGTTTGTGGATTTTCTATCATTATTACCTCAGGAGAAGTCTTGTGATCAAAATGTACTTAATTAAAGGGCTGCTTTGTACTCCAAATTGAGCGTTTGTTAGACTGGACATTTCATCTCGTCTGATTTCATAAACCACCGATACAAGGGCTATCTGGATATTTATTTATAAATGAAATCGGACATCTAATATACACAACATAATGTCGAAGCAATATATTCCTCAAAACATAGATAAGATTAGGTCTGTTTGGCAACATTTTCTGAATGAACACAAATTGATTACAAATACAATTTGATATCTTCCCTGGTTTACGGCACTGTTCATCCTTGGTTATTGGTGTTTATAACCTCATGGTACTTCAACGTCGAAGTTGTTCTGGACCAGTTGTTAAAAGCTCTTTAATCCTAACCACGGGATTAGTAAAAATTAAAAATCTTATTAAATTAAAAATATTTAATATAAAAATAGGTTTCACTTTAGCTAATTCTATTTGTTCATAACAGTTATGTGCATTAACGTTTGAGCTGACAATATGTTTGTAATGATCTGTTATTGCTAATATTTACAAACATAATAATATGGATAAAAATATCGGGACAAAGCTTGAAGGCTGAACAATCAAACAATACAACACGTAATGTGATGACATTCTTTGATGTCATTGGATAGTTAAACTTTACGTCATCACAGGTCATGACTCACACAGTATTCGTGAGCAATTGATTGCCAGCAAAAATAGGTTCATCTAAAGAAGGTCAATTCGAAACATAAATATTAGGATACGAATTAATGGTTTAAAAACGTTTTCACTAGGAAGATGAGCCTCAAGTTGACGGAAATAGCTCCACATAAGACTTTTGATATTTTAGATTTTAATTTATCACTCTTTATTGATGATGATGATGATGATGATGATGATGATGATGATAAAAAGGGTCGATTAGAGACGAATGTCCTGATTTAATTAGAATAAATTTTAGATCAATGCGAAAAGTCAAAACACCGATTCTAAATGTCTCGTAAGCTAGATATGTTCTGTCCTTTAGTGGTCATCTCTACGCGTTGCTGATAGGTAAAATTATAAACAAATCTAATAGTGGAAATTTCACGAATAGAGGTCGTGGAGCACTCTAAGGATGCAACAACGAGTAGTTTACCTCGGGGGACTTTAATCTACGAAAGATCTATATGGCATCACATTACCCTAGACTCCAGATATTTAAAAAGAAACCAAAATTTTCTTCTAACCTCAAAACACCCTCGGCTGTAGAAATTGATTATGACATTTCTACTGACAGTAAATAAATATGTTTTTAATCAATTCCCAACATAGTATGTGTTTTGTTATGTAATTGCCAGACACATAAGTACACAAGATAGATAGAAACTTGATTCTTTTGATTCAATATAATCTGTGATATAGATATAAAGGTCTAAATGTCCCGTTTAATCGAATTCTGTGACAGATTGGCTTCTATTCAAGCCAGTCTGTTATATCTGATTGAAATGGTAATGGTGCAATTAGTGAATTGTATATCTTAGCAGAGATAATCGAAATTATAAATAAAGTACGACCGTTTTCTATGACTTTTGTCTGTAGAACCAATTGCTGTTTTTACAAGCAGGGGCCTTGGTGACCAAGTGCTCTAACGCGATGGCTAGCCATGGTGCCTCTAAACGTGAGCTTTTGAGAACATTTTCGTAAAAAATCTGAAACATGACATGCTTCAATAAAAAGCATTAGTGGAACTAATGATAGTGTCTGCACATATCCTATAGAAAGCGATGATTTGAATCCAGTAAAGGGATCATATTTTGACAATCCAACTTCTCATGTTTCAGTATAGGAAAAATGACAGATCGTTACAAAGACAATGTCACAGCTAAGCATGGAGTGTGAGTGTTATATATTACCAAATGCAAGCCATGCAAGTTTTAATTAAAAAATTATTTTTATTATATATATATATATATATTTAAGTTCTTAAGGTATCTTTTTAACATCTTGAAAACAATTTGGGTTTGATAATTTTGGTCCAGGCATAATTGATGAGGAATTGGATTCCGAAACGGCCGTCTACTGCTGTAACATTAAAATGGTATAATATGTTGTATGTAATTTTAGCTTTACCTAATATTTTTGCTCAAAAGAAAATGCACATTGCCGTAATGAGTAAAGTCATAAATATTTTATTATCAAATAATTTTAATTTTAATAACATTTTCAATTTCACTAATCATTTGGGTCAGATAATAAAGCTTTTTACATTTGTTTCCAATCCAACTTAGGCTTGTTAGTACCGTGAGGTTATTTACAGAACCAACCAAGGACAAACAGTGTCGTAAATCGGGGAAGAAATGAAATTGTTATTTATTTGTTATCAATTTGTGTACATTCAGGAAATGTTGCCAAACAGACCAAATCTAATCTGTGATTTGAGGAATATATTGCTTCGACATTATGTTGTGTATATTAGATGGCCGATCTTATTTATAAAAAAATGTCAAGATAGCCATTGTACTGGTGATTTATGAAATCATTCGAGATGAAATGTCGAGTTTAACAAACGGCCAATTTGGAGTACAAAGTAGCCTTTTAATTAAGTACATTTTGATCGCAAGACTTATACTAAGTTAATAATGATAGAAAAGCCACCAAAAGGCACAATTGATGGAAAAGAATGAATGAAGAATGATATTGAGACTTGTTTATCACATTTTTTATAATTTAGAAGAAATTATTCCATGATTTAGTTTTACCGGTATCCCGCATATATCTTGTATCATAATCTGTTATGATACTGCCATGGATTATATTTTGACATCACGGCTTGTTATCAAATAATATATTAGTCAAAAGATAAATTCACATGTACAATTCAGACATGTCGAAACTTAAATACTGAGCTAACGTATTAGTGCTGAATCTCAAGCTCATCTGCGACCCCTCGTCAACTATATCTCGATAGATTTTCAGTCACTGCTACCTATCTCTCGGAAGCTGTTTTGGACACAAGTTATTATTAATATCTCTTTTAATTGACAACGATCTTCGACTCATTTTCGTTAACTCAATTCTGAACCTTCAACGGGTCTGTTCTGTATCTATCATCATCAGAATTCCATTGAAACCTGCATTATTCATTAAAAGAATTTAACAAAATGACAGATCATTACAAACACAGTGTCATATTTTAAGTATGGTAACGGATCTCTTTTACGTGTGCTTCATACATGTTTTGATAACTTGAATTAATGTTAATGCTTTTACGTGTTTTTGTTTATTTCGCAACTGAAATATTTCTTTTCGGTTAGTTTTTCGTGAATTCTCACTATTTCTTACGTGTCAAAAAATTTAGAGTCGGGTAATGATGCTTTAATGTTATTTTACTTAAATTGAGAGTCAGTTCTGGGATTGCCGTAGGAAGCCACTTAACTTTGTCAAGCGGCTTGGCAAAACCGTCAAATAGATTTGCATTTAAACATTTCATGTAAGTCGCCAAAAATAATCATTATGAAAATTGCAAGTTAACAATAAACTTTGAAAACTTACAAATCAAAACCGACACTAGGATAAGTGTTCGAATTAGTGGTTTTATGGTTGTTAGTCAATATTTTGTAGTTAGAAATTTCAATTTGCTACTATGTATTGTGTTTCATTTGTCCTCCTTCAGATGTTAACTCAATGATACATTTACATGTAATTTACGGTAAAATTAGATTTGCCGAAATATTCGTGTTAGGTTCTGTAGTTTTTCCAATCTTTTCGACCTTTCAGCACCTGTTTCCATATTCCAAGAAAAAACTAACAAAACAAGCCAAGGACAAATTACGTCGTAAATACGAGATGATATGAATTTGTTATTTATTTGTTATCAATTTGTGCGCATTCAGAAAATGTTACTAAACAGACCTAATCTTATCTATAATTTGAGGAATATATTGCTTCGACATTTTACTTATGGATATTGGAACTTGGCTTTATATTTAGGTATAAATGTCCAGTTAGCCATTACACTGATGATTTATGAATGCGAGAGAATTTGATTATGTCTGTTGAATCCCTTGTCATGATAACAAACTGTAAATTAGGCAATTTTTTTTCTCAATTAGAGACGGGTTGTATGAATAGATAGGTGTCTGGTTTGAATAATTGTTAAGTAAGAAGGAAACATATTGGAGCAATAGGGGTTAAAGGGGCGGGTTTATGTGTTACAATGTATTATGTTTCATTTGTTCTTGTTCATAACTCAATAATATATTCTCATGTAATTTACGGTAATATTAGATTTGTCCAACAATTTATGTTAGTTCAACAGTTTTTCATTTTTCTACGACCTTTAAGCACCTGTTTCTATATTCTTAGAAAAAAAAACTAACAAAACAAACCAAGGACAAATCTCGTCGTAAATACGAGACGATATGTAATTGTTATTTATTTATTATCAATGTGTGTACATTCAGAAAATGTTGCCAAACTGATCTAATCTTATCTATAATTTGAGAAATATTTTGCTTTGACATTTTATTAATGGATATTGGAACCCGGCTTTTTATTTAGATATAAATGTCTAGTTAGCCATTACACTGATGATTTATGAATGCGAGAGAATTTGATTGTGTCTGTTGAATCCCTTGTTATGATTACAAACGGTAAATTTAGTACATTTTTTTCAATTAGAGACGGGTTGTATGAATAGATAGGTGTCTCATAGGAATCCTTGTTAAGTAAGAAGGAAACATATTAAAGCAATAGGGGTGAAAGGGGCGGGGTATCCGCTTCTATGTATTGTGTTTCATTTGTTCTTGTTCAGTTTTAACTCAATAATATATTCTCATGTAATTTATGGTAATATTAGATTTGTTCAAAACTTTATGTAAGATTCTATAGTTTTTCTAATCTTTTCGACCTTTAAGCACCTGTTTCCAAATTCCAAGAAAAAACCTAACAAAACAAACCAAGGACAAATTCCGCCGTAAATATGAGAAGCTATGAATTTGTTATTTATTTGTGTACATTCAGAAAATGTTACCAAATAGATCTAATCTTATCTATAATTTAAGGAATATATTGCTTCGACATTTTACTTATGGATATTGGAACTCGGCTTTATGTTTAGACATAAATGCCTAGTTAGCCATTACACTGATGATTTATGAATGCGATAGAATTTGATTGAGTCTGTTAAAGTCTGAATTTTGTACAAAATGGTTACTTTAAAATGTGGATGGGGTTTAATTAACAGATGGGGTTTTTGTTAAGTAAGATAACATATTTTTGGAGCAGGGGAGGGAGAGGGCAGGATGTCAAAACCTTCGTAATCATTTTTTGAGAATCTAAAGGTACTATTGCTGATTAATTTTATATTGCATTATTTAGGTTTTAACGCGATTCTATTTAATGTAAACATAAAGGGAATAGAAACGGTGTAAGTACCTGCCTAGTCTGAAGTCTTGCCGCGCATTGTTTTTTTTTCATTATCGCACTATTCAGGTTTGTTTTTTCGTGGTTTATTCAAGTTCAACATATTTTTACATTGGTGATTTTTAAAACATTTTTTTCAAACCAGTAAATTCCTTTCTGAAAAGAACGATAAGGAATATTGACAAAATTTTCTATATCAAATCTGAAAATGTGTCAAAGGTAGTACTGATGTTAGCATTCTATGATACTTTACAGAGAGACTAAATACAGTAATTACTGACAATCGGTATTGAACTATCTTACTGAAAATCGGGTACAATAAGTGAAGTCATTGTCAGCTGTTAGTCATTTAGATGGTAGTTTGTTAGCACCGAGCGCGGACAAGTATGTATTTTAGTTTTTTCTAGGAGAGTCAACTTGTCTTATTTTGACGGACAGAGCTCTCCTTAGCCGATTGATGCATTGGTATTTACCACTCTCTGTAGTTTTGTTGTTGTTGTTGATAATCATGGTACTGCTGGTGCTGCTGCTGATGATGATGATGGCGTCAAAATAAGTAAAATTGAACTACGGTGACAATAGAAAGGGTCGATTAGCTGTGAGTCTCCGAAATGGTCAATCAAAACATACACCAGGTAGCTAAATACCACTCACACTCCATGCTTAGTTGTTACATTGTCTTTGTAACGATCTGTCATTTTGTTGTATCTTTTAGATGAAAAATACAGGCTTCAATGGATTTAATGGATTTCTGTTAAAGTTATATATAAAATTATGTGTAAATTTATCCACTTACTAAGGCATTGTTTCATAACAGGTTAGGTTGTCAAAAAATTATCCCTATACGGAATTAAATCATCGCTTTTTGTAGGATATGTGCATACAATATCATTAGTTTAACTAATACTTTCCTTGAAGCTTGTCATGTTTTTAGTTTTTTATATATGGAGGTATCCAGAAATGCTGTGATACCTTGAAAGATTTAAAATATCACGTTCTGTAGGATATGTGCAGACGCTATCATTAGTTTAACTAATGCTTTAACTTGAATCTTGTCATGTTTCAGATGTTATACGAGTGTCAAAATTAGCTTCAAGACATATATCAATGATTTTATATTAGCTGGTTACAAATGGTTGAATCATGGATGTTGTAGGCCCATGTGTATGTACATTTAAGTTTTATAGCTGTCATCACAATATTGCAGACGAGTATGCAAAATAGTCCTGGATTTAATGCCTTCTTGTTCCAGTTATATGTACATTGTATGTGAATTTATCCCGTATAATAAATTATTGTTTTATAATAAGATGAATTGTCAAAATATGATCCCTATACGAATTTAAAACATTGTTTTTTGTAGGATGTGCAGACAATATCATTAGTTGAACTAATGCCTTTTCTTGAAACTTGTCATGTTTTCATATTTTTATTCTGAGGTGTCCAGATACGCTGCGACTGATCCTTTTAAAGGTTTGAAAATCACGATCTATAGGAAATGTGCAGACAATATCATTTGGTTAATGCTTTTTTGATTGTTATTGTGTTGTCATGTTTCAGTTTTTATACAGAAGTATTCAGAAAAAAATGTTGTGACCGTCATTGCAATATTATAGATAATTATGATGTTACCGTATCTGTATATTTGACGACAAATAGTTCCATTTTTCTATTATTCTCAATTTCGATTCTACAAGTGATGAGTGGAGCTAGCTAAAAAGAAGGAGCTTTCCTTTCCGGCGCACACTATCTCGATTTCCTGATGAATTTCGCGTGAAAACTTAATTTACCAGTTTTCAAAGTTCTAACTTAGCTTTTGAGATTGTGAATTGGACATGTTTCATGATTTGTTGATCATAATTTTGCTAATCTTGCAAAGTCTGATCTTCCGCATTTGCACTTTCTTTGACATCTTCGTTCGTATATGGATCATTTAATATTTGCTGCCTTGATTAGATTAACTCCCGGTATAGTAAAATTCTATCGAAAAAGATGTGAATTTTATTACATTTTCATTTTTTCACAAACACAGAAAAGAGAATAATTTAAACATGGATTAGTATGTTTGTTTTTGATTAACTCGGCATTAAAATGTGAGATTCACAATTAAGTAACACGATCTGATAACAGGTTCTCAGGATCGCAATAGGCACACTGGCAACGGTGTTTCTACAGAGGTCACTTTTGTGTCCTTATGTGTCAAAAACTTCACAATGCTCGTAGAAGGTTGCGTATGCTATTTTCCACTTCAGTCACGTTTTTTCTATTGTTTTGAGCTACTTGATTGTTACTTTGTATTATAAAAATAACGAATATATTCAAACTCGTAGACAAACAACTAGCACACCTTATGCCCATGTTCTTCGCGACAATGCCAGGCGCATAAATTAGTTGTAGTGGCCAGGTATTTGAGTTTCTCGTATTATATCATTACATGACGGTATCTTAGTACATTAGAACTGGTTTCGTGTGAGTTGGTGGAAGAACCTAAATTTTTGACATGCACATGCTTATTTGTGTGCTTAAATGCTTTCTCAGAAACGCTATAAATGTGCAACTTGCTTTAATAATACTTTTAAGAAATGGATTAATATACTATTGTTTATTATTTATTTTGACATTCAATCACCCCTCATGAAAATGAAGGTACATTTTGTAAATGAACTCAAGATTAGCTAATATAAAAAAGAAAAGAAAATGTTATAAAAAATAAATTAGCAAAAACAACACAAAACTATTAATTAAAACCAGGTTGCAGTATTATGTAAAAAAAAGATGAAAACAGCGAACAGGTCTCAAATATTTTCTGAACACCACTGTATAATAAACTGTTAGAAAACCAAAACTACTTATAAAGAATCAGAGCGCAAACACGGTATTTATTTCTGATGGTTAGCTAAAAATCTCGAGGGTTTCTAAAGCCTCTTATCTTCTATTATTTCAGTATCTTAAGTCATGCAATTTTAAGATTTTTGTCAAATCTTTAGGAAAATTTTATCGGCTTAGTTTGGTATTTTCTGTCTTTAATTATTCATCGTTTAAATATAACTAGACATACGTTCTCTATAATTCCTGATAAATACATGGTTTTCTTCTGAAGTATTTTCTCAATCCTATTAAGATACTGTAGCACAGTTGTCTACTTATTCTCTTTGTTTTCTTTATTCCCCAAAAATCGTTTGTTCTAGCAGTAAATCCACTTATGTATTTTAGTAACCCTACGGCCCATTTACACTGTGTGGGAACGGAAGTTGAGTCAAACTGTACAGTTTTCGGTAGCTCTGTTCATTGAAGCGAGAGACGAAATAAAAACAATATGTCTGAAACGGTTGGTGGGTACTTTTTAACTTGTATTAAGCATAAAGTGCAAGATCTGGATAGAAATTTAAATGGAGAAATTTGACGATGAAAATTATTTACCATTTTAAGAATTCGTTGTCACTTATATCTTTATACACTCGACAATAATAACACTTGAACACGAGACAGTGAGATAAAATACATCGACTTGTAGCGAAAAATGCGTAAATTCTCTAGCGTGATGAATTTTCTAGTGTAACAAACAATACTTAAGACAACTTTTAATATAAAGTTACACATAAATTAAGATGACATCACCCTCCTTTAAATAGTTATTGTTATAAATAAGATTTTTCTTCGCACCTTGGAGATTTTTTACTGTACAGGTAGCTCGAAAAATACTGTACAGGTAGCTCTAAATATCTGTAATTTTTCTGTACAGGTAGCTCAAAATTAGAACAAAATAATTCAAGGTTTAATGCATTATTATACCCCCCGCAAACGAAGTTCAGGGGGTATATAGAAATAACCCTGTCTGTCCGTCAGTCTATTCGTCCGTTCGTGCATCCGTCTGATTGTCTGTTTCAATATCGTGTCCTCTCCATATATTTCATGTCTATCAATGGATTTTGATCAAACTTGGAACAGATGTAAAACAACATGAACCGATGTGTCGGGTACCGAATTTATGTACATAGATCAAAGGTCAATGTCATGAGGTCAAATATTAGTTTTTTCGTCACAATATTGTGCCCGCCCCATATCTTCCACGTCTATCGATGGATTTTGATCAAACTTTGCACAAATGTAAACCAACATGAGACGATGTGTTGCATAAGGTCAAGGTCATGAGGTCAAATTTTAGTTTTTCCGTCACAATATCGTGTCCTCTGAAATGTTACTTTTATTCTTATTTTTTCTGCGGGTCGGGGCTATTAGTCACCTTTAGACAGTTCTGGTTTATTTAAATTTTTTGCAACATTTTCATATACATGTATATTATTGCAACATTTTCTTAATTTCAGAAGTTAAAAAAACGCTGAAACAATTCCATTGTTAATACTGCAAAAGTAAAGCAAAATTAAATTTTTCTAGGTTGTCGACCATTGTATAATATTTCACAAGGATTTGGAACTGAAATTTAATAAACAGACCTCAATCAAGGAGATATTCGAATTAAAAATTTCCAAATCATCCCAAGGGAATACGATAAAGACAACAAAATTCTTATACCAAACGAATAAACTGAGAAAAAAATTCAAAACGCTCAAACGATTCTCCATTCCAAACACCAAAGAAAATTTTGTTACACTCTACGCCTACAATTTGTAATCATTATGAAAGATGTAAAATTGTGCATTTAAACAACCATAATGAGTCCCATCGCGGAAAAACAGGTTTAAGTATGAAAGCTGAACGAAATTTACCAATCAATGGCCAAATAAACAGTCTAGAACGTAACGTTGTTTATTTTGTTTGAAACAAATTTGAGGCTTTATGATATTCAGAAAATTTATGCCATAGATCTACGATTCAGATGTCTTCTAAAAATGCGTTACCCAGGCGTGATTCTTCACATTATAAGATTATATCTATATCCTTTCACTATTTTAGAGACATAATAGTATTCAGTTGTATATTGTTCATAATATACGGTATTTGCCTTCATTTATATAGAACAGTATTGTCTGACAATGTCATTTTTATGACTTGATGTATTTTAGATCGTTGATGACCTTAGAATATGAATGTCACGCCTGATACACGCATTTTAGATAGCAACCCTACGTTTATACCCCTGAAGCCCAAATAAAAAAAATCAAACCTTGTTTTTTTTAAATTAATCGTGATACATACATTTCTATTAAATGAAAGCGTTCCTTATACTTTCTATACTTTGAATCTGAATACCAGTTGTGAACTACCTGTACAGTGCAATGTTATAAAATGTGAGCTACCTGTACAGTAAACAGAAAACCACACAGTCCAATAAAATCGTGTTTTGAAGTTTTCTCCAAACTTCTACGTACTGTAATATGTCACAAGTTATTTTTAACATTCATAGCTTGCAAACTGTCTTCATAATGGTATTAAATAGAATAGTAATATAGAGAAAATTGAGAATAAATCGTGAATTCATAACAATTCCGCTGTGATCTATCTTGTTCAACAAACGAATAAAAGTTTTAGGCTCGATTTTTCTCAAAATGTGCTGGATAATTAAAAATTGCATTAACATAGTGATATCCATGTACCTATGAAAAATCTCACAACACTTTATAACAACAATAATTTTACATATTTTTACTTACGTTTGACTCCACTGTTTTTATTCCTCGCTTCGATTAACAGAGCTACCGACAACTGTACAGTTTGACTCAACTTCCGTTCCCACACTGTGATTTAAGTAAGTTATGTGTTACAAAAAGTCTATGATTAAAAATGACGAGAATTAGTTGTTAAACTTACTTATTCTTTCCTGTGGAAAATTTCTAGTTAAGCACAAAGCAGCAACTAATAAATTACAAAAGCCCGGACCCATCGGAGCAAAAAAAAACCCACTCGCGTTATCTAAAAGTGCTTTTTACCTGGCTCTTACGCATTTGTTTGCAAGCTGTCTACACAACAACCTACATCAGTGTAAACGGACTTTTCAATCAAAAAACTCAGGCTCCAGTTTTATAGGCATACCTTAGGATAAACCTTGCAGTTTTTACAAAATTTATGACACTACATGTACAAACAAAAGGGTCAACAAAACTGGAACCGAAACGTTTCAAATTAAAACATAATATTCGAAAGTATCTTGAAAATAAAAAAATCAAATTCGCCAGATTCAAAATTACACATTAAATTCAAGAATATCCCTAAAAAATAAAATAAATATTCAAATTTGCCAGTTTTATTTCAAGGAAATCTTGTTTAAGGAATGATTGTGGAACTGGGACCAGTATACATTAGTTTTAAGGTTAAAAAAATATGTATAGATAAATCAAAGTATTTTTATGGCAACAAATGGAAGCCGTACACACATGCCTTATGTCATGTATCGAACAGGGACAAAACACATCTATAAGAATCCTTTTCTCTTCAGCAATGATTGACAAGACAGAAACACATTTTGACACGTGTCTATAATACAATAAGAGGCAGATTTACGGCCTTTCGGATCGAGTTATTGCAGTATTGATCCGAGAGAATCGTACCGTTATACCTTCCGCCTTTTCCTATAAATCAAATATTTTATGTACGGCTTAACGCTTTATCCCTTTGATCAGTTTATTAAAACATTTTTCCTATATTTAGCATTATTTTCCGAGTTTACAACATATTACAGTTTTCATACTAAGGCTAGATAGATAACGGTCTCTGTCTGTGAGAGTATCTATAACAACACTTAGTCGTGATTTACCAAGTTTGAGAGAAAAAAATGATATGTTTTATGGTTGGTTCATAAACGCTGATCTACCACTAACGTTTCTCTTTTGAAGTTATTAACACTGTTGGAATTTCCGAAAAGCTGAAAAAAGATTGATTTTTGTGGTTTAATTCATAAATTCTGAACAATCTTCTCTCATTTGAAGTTATTAACACTGTGTTGGAATTTCTGAAAAGCAGAAAAAATGATTTTGTGGTTAATCCTTATATTTCAAATTATTCCCTTTTGAAGTTAGTAACACTGTAGTTGAGTTTCTCAAAAGCAGAAATATAATTGGTTTTGTGGTTTACTTAATAAATTCTAAATAATCTTCTCTCTTTTGAAGTTATTAGCACGCACTGTGTAGGAACACTGAAAAGCAGAAAAAATGATTTTGTGGTTAATTTTTATATTTTGAATAATTTTCTTTTGAAGTAAGTAACACTGTAGTGGTTTTTCTGAAACGCAGAAAAATGATTGGTTTCTATATGATGTACTTAATAAATTTTGAATAATCATCTCTCTTTGGAAGTTATTAGTACTGTGTAGGAACATTGAAAAGCAGCAAAATGATTTTGTTGTTCAACTCTTATATATTTCAAACAACTCTCTTTTGAAGTTATTAACACCTTAGTGGAATTTCAGAAAAACAGTAAAACGATTGGTTTTGTGGTTTAAATAATAATTTCTCTGATTAATTTCTCTTTTGAAGTCATTAGTACTGTGTTGGAACGCTGAAAAGCAGATAATTGATTTTGTTGTTTAATTCTTATATTTTGAATATATATCTTTTGAAGTTATTAACACCGTAGTGGAAGTTTTGAAAAGTTGAAAATAATGGTTTTGTGGTTTAATTTATAAATACTGAACAACTGCTTTTGATTCATTAACACGATGTTGGAATTTCTGTAAAACAAAAAAGTTGTTATATTGTCTCACAATCCTGGAGGAAATTAATTTAATGTGTTGGAAATACGAATTTCTAAACTATAGAAAAAAAGCTTTATGATCGTATTTATAAATTCTAATGGAAATTCATTTACATGTGTCGAATTTCTCTGGGAAATTACTATCATAACTTAGCGGTTTAATGTGATTTAACTGTCACTTTATATCTCCTCAAAGTGTCAAGTAATTCTCCCATTGTTATTATCCAAGGAGCAGTTTTCTGATAAGTGCCGCTTCATATTCAATTTTCTTGATGGCGGTTTTTTCTTGGAAATAGATATTAACACAGCATTTTGACTGGTTAATTTGATAATGTTGTTGAAGTATAAAAAGCAACGTGACAGGAATATCTTATATAGAAAGAGTTGGTTAGACCAGTTTCCATTATTGTTTAAATAGGAAATTAAGCACTCGTTGATAAAGAATGACATTTACTTCTCTTTAGGGAGCTAGCTGAAATATAATATGCCATCAACGAACTTATAAAAATGTGCAGAATTCGGAATTGACGTTCCGTGTTATCCTAAAAGAAGTGTAATTTAAACACATTCAAAACTAAAAAGATATAACACTATTTGGGGTGTGATGGTGATTTATTTCATGTTTTTGAATTACAAAGAAAGAATTAAACTCGAAATGTTGAAGTGTTTTGAAAGTGTCCTCTAAGTGTGCTTATCATGCGAAGGTTTTTACATAAATTTTCATTAATATGTATGGAACATATCAAAATAACTAGAACCATGTGTTCTCAGAGGAACAAGAAGAATTATTTGGTAATGAAAAGTTTTTGACATATGGAGAAAAAGTGAATATTGAATATTGGATTTCTGACATATTTCCAACTTAGTGTGTGTATGTATAGCTAAGTATACATTTCTATGAAATAAACACTTGCAGACAAGATGTTGTTACAAGGAACTCCGAGGCTTTATTCTGTGATTGTCTTCATCATTTTCGTTTGTTTTCGGTAAGTAACTCTTACATTGTTTTTCTGTTTCATCATTGCTTACTAGTTTTCAAATGTGTGTTTTAAAAGCCATTCGTTGTAACTAAGATGAGATAGTTTTTGAAAGATATGACCACACCACTGGGTATTCTTTTGGCATTAAATGCAGTACCTCCAAAAGTCGAGAGTTTTATGATCATTTGTGTCTTTTGTATTTTTGGTTTGCCTTGTCGATTTGCCTGTTTCTTACATAACTTATTTCGTGTTCTTGCTCCAATGACCACTGCTAAGTACATAATTTTTCTTTGAATTTTGTTATTAAGTATTGCTTTTTCTTCTATTGAATTCTATTATATTCACATACTAATAGTCAAATTTTTGAATACATCTTTGGGAACTCTAAAACAATTTAAGAGGAATAATGTCAATCACGAAATTAAAAAATTATTGGTATCATTAGATAAGAAATATTTTTAATTATAGCGAGATAAAATGCACTATAAGCTAATTTACAGAATCGTAAACTTAATATGTAAATCGCTAATGTCAGTTAATAGTGATTCCATTATTTTTTTATACTTGCTATTTTTTGGTTTAGATTGTTATATTCTTTTTTGGACCTAAATTTAAAACAAATGCGCTCTTTTCGTATCCATTATACTATCTTTTCTGGTAGATACATCTTTTTTCAATTGTTTTATTGGGTACAAATTTCCTAAATGACGTGCCAAATGTTTTCATGTTCAACACAGCATTACTATCAGCATTTTGTGAAATAAACCATAAAAGAACTATTATATATATGACTTCAATTTTTCTATTTTCAATTTTCTCTTTCTAAGCAGCAATACACCTGCTTCTCCTGCTTGTGTTGTATTTCTTTCATAATTAATGCGCTATGGTAGAGCTTATTCTCACTACGGAAACTTTATAGCTAACAAACAAATTGTTGACTCAATGATATTGCAAACCTAGTATTATCAGGTCCCTAAAAAGTACTATGACCGTCATTACAATATTGTTTATAAGTATGATGTCTATGTTTCAAGGATTACTTTGGATATATTTCACGTCCCATAGTTCCATGTTCCTTTCACTCTCAATTTTGATAACACTTGGCGGGTGTAGCTAGCTTAATAGAAGGTACCCTTCCGGAGCACCAGGTCTCGCTTCCCTGGTGGATGTTCACATGTTTTACTACTTTGCTTTGGAATTGATTTGGTGTTTGATTTTGATATATAGCAAAAAGAACGTTATGTTTTTTAAGTCTTATCGTTTGAGGTAAATAACATCGGATTACAAAATGAAATAAAAGTTGGGGCTTTCTACAAGTCCTGAACATGTGTGATTGAATAAACCATTATTCCATACAAAATTCTGAAGCAAACATATCGGTCCATTTCAAAATTACAGTCCCAAATACAGAGTAAAAACAATGAACACTACCAAAGTAAGCGAAACACGTGAGCCTCCTCTGAAACGTGAGACCGGGTGCTTCAGAAGGGTAAACACCTCCTGGTTAGCAAACTAAATCCGTGACATTTAAAATCGAAATTGAGAATGAAAGGAACATGGAACTATAAGATGTCAAATATCTCCAGGTGATTTTTTTGGATATAGAGACATCATACAATTCACAATATTGTGATGACGGCTATAAAACTTACTAAAAATTATTATTTCTAATAGATAATCATCTAGCACTATAATTTTGCGTTCTTAAGTATAACTTTGTTCAGATAATGTTATGGTGGGCCTTGTATTGGTCAAGGTAGTATGTCCTATGTAGCTACAAAATTAATGTTAATTAGAAGAGCAATATTTGTAACTTAAAAGCATGCACTTTGGCACATGACAAAATACCAGTTAGTTACCGAAATAGTCAAACCAGACAAGACAAGACGTAAAAAGACAAACAGACACATTTTCTACTTTGGAAATCATTTGAGATAATGTTTAGTAATGTGATTTGTGTATTATTGGAGGGTCCTTAATCACTCCACCTACTATGGATATACAACTATTGGATGGTCCTCAGTGTTCTAAAATAGTCATAATTGTAAATAAGATTTATCTACCAAAAATACAAAACCGATATGTTTTCGATACAAAATTAAAATTTTATTACAGAAAGCTGACAATACTAAAACTGTTTGTTTCAATTTCCGGTAACATCAGATTCATTGTAAGTAATTTTTAATGCGCATTTAGGGGTCGCTGGATTAGGGCTGCAAAAGTACCCAAACCATACCGTGAGAAACTATTTTGTCATTATAATCAGGTGTTCGTTTCAATGGCGATTTATAGTGAATGGTCTCAATGTGTATTGATATGTCATCAAACGATAAGGGAACATTAAGCGTTTACTATCTTGACACTTTTTGGACACCGTTTAACCGATCTTTATAAATTTTCACAGGAACAGACTTTGGGTAGAGCAGATGTACAAGTGACCATTCGTGCTTTGATCATGCACATGATTTCTGCTTTCCAAGTTTGGGGAGGGGGCGCTTTTGAAATGACATCCTATTTCAGTTTTAGATTATGTTTTTCTTTTATTTAGTATTATACGTTTGTTGCCTGGTGTTATTTTGTGACTTGACTATAACCAATAGCAAGTTCAGGTTTTTCAGAAACAAAGGATTTTACTACACCTAAAATGTTCCAGTTAGAACTGATATGGACTATGTTACAATTAAACCTATCAGAAATACATTGAGACGTGTACAATATCGTCACAGTCATTTGGTATATATACGGGTCATATAAGCCAGTTGTGGTACCCCTATGTAGTAACTACCACAAATGTAGTAACGGTAACAAATGTAATAAAATAGTGTCACATATGTAGTAACGAACCACAAATGTAGTAAGGTTCGTCACAAATGTACTAAATACATGTGTATACATATGTAGCAACATTTTTATAACAAATGTAGCAACAAAATTTTACTACAAATGTAGTAAAATTAAAAAAATTATGAAATATATAATATTTTTCACAATGGATAATATCTCGGCTAGTTTTTTGTAATGCCGAGCATTGTGGTTTCTCAGTCCGACAATTTTAAGGAATGTCTGTCGGGTATTTTAAGGAATGAAACCCAAACCCCCGGTTTCACGGCGATTTCAAACATGTCTAGTCTGAGTTTAAGCGTCAAATGCAAGTAGATTTTTAGTCAGTCAAAGTTATCCATAAAGATGTGGAAAGTCACGGTTCATGTTCATGTGAACAGTCATATTCAGCTATGATCACTGATGACAATACCACAAGGCAGTACCGAGATGAATTTCACATCCCGACGACATTTATGAGTGATATTATTTTTATATTTTTTATTGGTCACACCCCATCTTCGATTGGTTGAATTTTATTTATTTGTTATGGGTTGTTTATTATTCTTAAAAATGAAGTTTTTAAATGAAAGCAATTAGGGTAATTTAGATAAGACATCAAAATCGATGCCCCATGTCGACACAGGTGTGGCAAGTTAAAGAACGCTCATTTCACTGCACTCCATGGGTCAAACTTTCTGTCACTTCGTATAGATGGTGAAGTCTTGATATAAGTGGAATAAACACTCAAATACCGGATCGATACTCTCGCAAATTACATTGTGTTTGTATGTTAATTAAAAGTCTTTAAAAAGTGTAACATTTGTACAAATAAAAATGGACAATTTGGAGCCTGAATACAGACCGATCTTCGTGGACGTGTGGGTGTGTGTGTGTGTGGGGGGGGGGGGGGTAGATGCTATATAACTAGACAATAACAAAATAAAAAATTCTGAAGTTGGCAATTGAATGACAATTACGACTTAAAAAAAATTGGAAAATGCCAAATTGCTCATCATCTTTTTTAATTCTCCATCTAGTCGGTCAAATTGTAATCTTCAATAGGCACCTATAAGTGCATTTCGTAGCAGGCAATTGGACTCTCATAGCTATGCAATTTAATTATAATTGTTAGCTAAGAGTTTAGAACATAATAAAACTTTTTTGAATCGTTTGTACACTTCCGCATAATTAACTGCAGACAAAAGAGAAAACATTAAAGAAGTAATCACACTATGATCTGTCCCTAGCGGATTAGTTACGACTCAGGTTGTGAGAAGCGCACCTAAGACCACTAAATAGCTAGGGCACAAGAAATATCATACTGAAGGAAATAACAAATCTTATAAAATGCAGTTCATTGACTTTTATAACGATATTTATAATAAGTATTGTAAACACACACACACACACACACACACACACACACACACACACACACCTATATATCATAAAAATCAGCAAATATTAACAAAAAAATTTGTGAGCGACCTCACATACCTCACGCTCCTACATATTGGACCAAGTCAATTAAGTGCTTTCATAACCGTAAACACGTACATTTGAAACGCGAACAGTTTAAGAATTAAGGAAAGAAGTGTGGAAAACTGTTGTTGCAGTCGAATTATAAAATACCAAGAGTCGTAATTTTTATAAAAGCAACAGAGCGGAACGAAACGATAACTCGTTCTGTAACTCATTGTGGCCAGTACACTTTTATATACATACCAAATATCATGATCATATCCCCAAGCTTTTAGAAAAAAGAATTGCAGAAAACTGTTATTTCAGTCAAATTATCAAAGACAAAGGGAACAACATAATACCTCCTGCAACATGAGTTGCGTGAAGTATAATAATAAATACTCTTAAATACTTCAATCTGCCAAAATACAGTGTACATCTAAAACTGAATGTACTTTACAAACCGAAGTACAGTGAAAACAAGAGTCCAATGGGCCGTATCGCTGATCACATAATACATTAACTTTGAAAGATTTGGTTTCGTATTTAAAAAAGTCGCTTTTATTGAAATGAGTCCGGCACTTCTATCGTCAATTCTAATGCGTTAAAAGTCACTTCTATCGGAATAGGAGTCACTTCTATTGAGCTAAAATTCACTTTTACCAGGTTTAAAGTCACTTCTCACACGTCAAAAGTCACTTTTATCGGGATAAAATTCACTTCTATTGGGTTAGAACGTACCTTAAATGTTGGTTTCTGACGCTTAAGTTTCAAGAATTTCGTTACTACATATAGCGGTTTTCATTTACTACATTTGTGTTAAAAAATTTTTGACTACATTTATGGTAACGGTCGTTACTACATTTGTAGTACGTTACTACATATGTGACAAACCTTACTACATTTGTAGTACGTTACTACATATGTGACACTATTTTATTACATTTGTGACCGTTACTACATTTGTGACCGTTACTACATATACGGTTCCCACACCAGTATCTATATGAATTATATTTTTATCACAATAACGATGTTCCAAAAGTACACAAGAATTAGTAGAGGCAATTTTTATGTTTGTATTTGGATAACAATGATATTTCCAATATATAGGAACATCTTAATTTAAAGGCCGTTGTTACACATGCATGAGACTTATCTGAGTAAGTTTTTATGATAACAATGATATTTTTCAATGTACAGGGTCATTTTAATTTAAGGCTAGTCGTTACATTCACGTAATTTTCTTTTTCATTTATGAGAAAAAATAATAGCATGTCTTGTAACAATGGTTGAGATCTTGCTGATGCTTAGGAAAATTCCTTAAAAGGACGTTAGTTCTCCTTATTCAATAAAAGACTTCACATGTATTACTGAAAAATTCACAGCAAAATGTCTGTATATAAATTAATCCCTGGTGCCATTTTGTACCGTTATGTACGGTCTGATGAAACTATAATGGTGTTATACAGACAACGTGATAAGACACAATAAAGCGTGGAGAAATGCTTAATTCCAAGCCGAAGATACGGCATAGCCCCATAAAGCTGAAATAAAATCACCATTATGGTTTGGTATAATGGGACCAAACAGAGTCAATATTCTTCAAGTCGACAACAAGATCAATTTATATACAATATTAACTTGACAACGACTTTATTTTTATTTCTTTTATATTGCCACGTCTTTATCAAAAACAATATTAGTTCCCTAAGTTTTACAGACTAAGAGCGTTGATTTTCGGATTTTGTTTGTTTGTTTGTTTGAGAGAGAGAGAGAGAGAGAGAGAGAGAGAGAGAGAGTTTGTGCCTTATTCGTTCATTGTATCAGAGAGAGAGAGAGAGAGAGAGCGAGCGAGCAAGCATGAATCCGTTACTTATATCAAAGACATGGATGGAAAGAGAGAATTTGTTCGCTACGATGTAAACGGTTCATTTTATTATTCAATTAATAAGTCGCAATTTCGTTTTTAATTTATACCCATTAAAAACGTTTGCCCGTCTCCTGTGATGTCTTAATATAAACGTGAAAGATTTGGTTGTAAGAAATCAACAAAATTCTGAGAAAAGTAATTTAGACAGAAGGCTATATAAAGCTAATTTATTCACAATCTCTTCTATCGACTGTTATTTCTTTCTCTTAATCAACTCTAGCAGTATTTAAGTGCCGATAAGAAATCTATGGGATTTTCATTATCGGAACATTTGCTGCAATTTACGGAGACTCTGAAGGGTCACACTAACATGTCAATATGAAGCTGCGGTCGAAACAGATGCTGCATTTTACGGAGACCCTGAAAGGTCACAGTAACATGTCGGTATTGAAGCTATGGTCGGAAAATTTGCTGTAATTTATGGAAACTCTGAAGGATCACAATAACATGTCAGTTTTGAAGTTGTGGTTGGAACATTTGCTGTAATTTACGACAACCATGAAGGGTCAAAATAACATGTCGATAATGAAGTTACAACCGGAAACATGTGATCATTGGATTTCTAATTATTGAAATATGTGTCTTGTCGTAAATATGGATGCTCTTAAAGGTCATAATTAAATATAAGTATATGAAAATTGGTATAAATTCTTTTTGTTTTGATTAAAAAATCTCTGATGTCGAATAATGATATTTTGTATTTAAAAAAGAAGAAGAATAAAAAAACCCGCACCCGTCCATACACGAATTACATTCCCAAAAGAAAGTTAAAACTTTGAAATCTGACAAATAAAGTTAAACTCCGGAAGAGTACGCATGGTAACACGGAACTGAGAGACGTTTTTTATATCCAGGATAATATTGGATACAGAGACTTCTTGTCAACAATTTTGAAAATGGTTAATATACGTACATGTTTTCTTCAATGGACATGAATGTGATGCACGAATATATTCATTTGTTATTTGTGGTAAAATGGTTTACATTAGTGACTTAAGTAATGTTGAACTTTCAACCAGCAACCGTTGATATCTCGAGTTCATTAAAACGTTCAGTTTTGCTTTACTACGTCATATTGCCCTTTGAATTGCAAATCTGTTGTTGCTGTGTTAAAGACTTATTTATAACACAGGTGGATTTAACGGTTGTTGTAAACATAGTTTAAATACACAATTTTACTATTTATTTATCACGTCAAGCGTTTTATGTAGAAGTTTTAAAATCAACTATTTCAATATGTTTGTTTGTCGCGTGTATTCCTTCAGATTTAGCTGTTCATGTTCAAATCACAGTGCCAAAACATGCAACAGCAAAGTAAAAAACTTTGAAAACTGGCGCGATTTCCACTAGGGAGTAAGGTCGGGTGCTCCGCAGGATTAAGCGACTGTTTAGCTGCTACGCTTGTCATATATGAAAACAATTAGGGAATGGAAGTAAACATATAACTACTAGTATTTAAAGTCAAAATATCCAAGACAATCTTAGATACAGAGACATCTTGCACCTTGGGGTATTGTAGTCTTGGCTTTTATTGCTTTTTCGAAGTATATGCAATTACTATTATGTCTTTTTTATTTTCCTAAACTGAATATCATAATCTTGTATACAGCATAACCTATAAAATCCTAACAGAATAGTGATTTTGATAAGGCTTTAGAGCAAACGAACTCATAACATAAAAAGTTGGCCTTATAACTCAATAAAAAGTATAGTGCGTCAAGTTTGACCTGGCCGTTTGACCTTTAATTTGAATATTAGAGTTGGGTAATAGGTAAGCCAGCACATTTATTTACCATAAACACCCGGTACTCAATATTACTATTGTCTATCCTTATATCAACTTGATATAATGTCACTATGATAAGGCTATAGCACCTTAATTACACAATGGATATATTTGTTTGAATATTCAAATTAAAGGTCAAACGACCAGGTCAAACTTGACGCACTATATACTAAATAAGTGGCTTTATCGATAATATTTTGATACCGGCGCCCAATTGCTTCCTTTACAGGGTAAAATACACAATTTGACACGGATGATGAGTAGCTTTTCCTACAAGATGTTATCTGTCTTTTTCATCAAACGGAAAATAATAGCATTCTCCGGACTTAGTAACATGCGGTTCAATAACAGGCGTTGAATCATAAAAGGCCATGAAATATGACAATTTAGAAGAATTTGTAAATTTCCACTTAGTTTTCATTATCAACTCACGATGAAGTCGCAAAAATCGATATTTTGAATTCAATTTAATATCTTTGTTACGGTTTTCGTTTTGTAATTTATAATGCAACGCTAATAAATTTCAGTGAAAATACAGGAAGATGTCAATAGAAGGACCGGATGGAGAAAATTTAGTGTTCCTAGAAAATGTTTTGTCGTATTAAAGGCGTTTTGAGTAAACAGGCGATCCGTTTAAAAGTAGAAACTGGATATCAATACTAGTAATTCATCATTTTATTGTTGACGTGAAATTCTTTTAAGTTTCAAGTTGATGTGTAGAATACATCACATCAAATTTGAATAGTAACAGTTACTCATCAGGCCTAGTGCTGGTGGAACAAAAATTGCATGTAATGTACTTTAAAAACAAAATCTGCCTATATATCACATAATCAAATACACACAAGAATGTAGTGGATTCGAAAGGGTATAAATCAAAGCTTCGATTTATTTTGTAAGGGACATGATAATATCATGTGTACCCTATTTCTTCCGTCAACATGTTGAATGTACTTTTCTCGATAACTCTTTAACGGGAATAGTTTTTGGGTGTTGTGTATTTTGTATTTTTATAACGCATATTGCTATTTTGGAATGTGTGTCGTTGTAGACCGTTGGTTGTTAACCAAGTTAGTGGTCAGGAACAATACTAAAGTACTATAAATATGTACGCTAGATATTGACCTTACAAAGTCGGAGATTTTATAATCAGTGGTCCTAATGTGTGTTTGTCTGATATTGTCTTTTCGTCAGTGTTTTCTATTGTTTTAAATTACCGAGTTACAATAAAATCAACCCAAACACTATCATGCAACAGGCAACAATCATTTACCCAAACAAAAACGCAGATATGACTTTATTTTGAAACTCAACCATTAAATTTTTTGAAACTATTTTTCACAGAAATATTCTCAATGCCTTCATTTCGCCATGTTTAGCTTCATCACCTTCTAATACAGTGTGTTTGTTTGTGCGTTCGTGCATACGTGCGTTTGTGTGTGTGTGTGTGGAGAGAGAGAGAGAGAGAGAGAGAGAGAGAGAGGAGAGAGAGGAGAGAGAGAGAGCAACACATGTGCAAATACAACCCTCCAAATTATTGTTCGGAATTCTAATTTGTGTATTTACAGGTTGGTCCAAACTTTATCGCCAATGGAAAATGTTACTCGGCTTCTGGATGAATTACTCAGAAACTATAAGAAAGAAGTTAGACCCGGGTTAGGAGGTAATATGTTTGTTAAACGTTTGTATAAAGATATCATAGTCACCAACTAGATGAACATCTTCAAACAAACCAGAGATAATAAGGTGTTTTAAAATTGTTACTTATGTGTGATAGAATGTCATTTTATGTAGTTAATTTTGATTGATAAATTGAATGGAGTTGTACGCCCCAATCAAGAGTAATTAACTTATAACGAGATGTCACCAGCTATAGGCGAAGTGGTGAAGATAAGTTAAGACCGATGCATTTATAAACAGGTAAGCTAAGTGTAATGTGCTACTCAGTTTGAATGCATTATGTACAGAGCCTAGCAATAGTTAAAGAACAAATTGTTAACTGTTGACTTATAGACTAGCGGCTGTTTTGCAAGTTTTATTGAGTCACACAGAGAAAATATACCAAATTATTCATTAAAAAACAAAATTTTGATGAAATAAAAATTGCTTTCAGCTCATAATGTAAGCAACAGGACGTTCCGTGTTTAGTTATCATCGGTCCGTTTTCCCTTTGACTATTACATGTATGTTTATGCTTCCGGTTTGTATTTACGTTCCTTTCTGTTATTGTTGAACACCGAATATCGATGAAGTGTGGCTGTTTGATGAACAAGTAATCATTCAATATTTGCGCAGCTTCCATCTTCATCTTTATGTTTATATCATCAAATATAAGTGATTGAATCTATTTGTTTGTTGATATATTCATTAATGATTTATTATCTCTAAAATATAATTAACGACATCACACATATCTTTATTTTTTCATTAATCAACAGTATAATAGATGCCTACCTCTCGTATTAATGAACTTCTGAATGCAGCAATAAAGTCTTCTCTTTAGCTATTTTAGTAGTAGTAGACTAAATGTAATCTAAAGAGGTGAATTCTGCAAATTTAACATTTGGGAAGTAAAGAATATCAGTAGTTAAATATCAATTTTCCTAACTATTATTTTGCATCTTATTTAAACAAACAAATTTCAATTAACGAAACAGAAAATAATTTATTAATTAAATTACAATTTAAATGAAATAATCAAACTATGGAAACCAAAAGAATGGTATTCATTTAAATGTTACAGGGAATGTATCACAACAAAGAGTTCTAATTTAACCGATATTTATAAAAATGGGATATTTTTTTTTAAAAACTAGAAATAAAGATGAGTTTTTCATACCTTACTGGTTCAATTTCACAGATGAAATGAGAAATAACTCATTCAGAAAGTAAACAGTGTAAGGTTGATTTAAAGTCTTAATTTAATTTAAATTTAAGTCAGTTTAAGTTTCAATTTGTGTAACGCCTTTAGCTATATAATCTGCTGTCAGTTCATTTTATGGGTAAATACGGCTTAATTTTAAGTTAAGACGCGCATATTTATGGAAACTAGTTTGAAAACAAGTGGGATAATAGGTGGTTCTAAAACAGTATTATAGCAACACCACTGAAAATTCAATCTGCCTGTCCAAAGTAGGGGGTCGTGCAAGAACATGTGTTTCACTTGCAATCAGATTCCGTTGTTACAACGTACTCTACCATCCAAGAAAACAATGGTTGTTCTGTAAGTCATATAGTTGAAACGCTTTTACTTAACACCAGAATTAGTTTCTATATCCGAAGTTATCTTGGATATATTTAACGTTCCATAGTTATATGTCATTTTCATTCTCAACCTTAATCCTAAACTTGACTGGTAAAGCTGCCTAACAGAAGGCGATAACCCTTCCAGAGCAGAGCACCCGACCTCTCTTTTCTTGGTGGAAGTTCAAAGATTGTCATTTTTTAAAACTTTTTACTTTGAGATAATAATCTGGACAAAGATGGACATGTTTGCGTTTGATTTATATGGTTCGCTAATTGTTTTGTGTTGTTGGTTATCATTGTTTGTCAACGTTATGGAACCCTTGAGGGGACATTGAAATACATTTTTGATTGCGTTCACATGCAAATATAATTCGTTGCCAAAGTACATGGTTTTTCTGTTACAAATAACTTTATTCCATTTTAAAAAAAACAATCTTCATCAAATTGACATCCAAATATCACGGGGGAATTTTCTATTTAATCATAGATTGAGAAACAATTAATTTGAAATTAAATCGCTTCGCAAAGAAGTAAATCAAATTATTTTCCCTGTCTATCGGTTTAATCTGTTTATACCTTCAGATATTGTTAAAATATCAAATGATTGAAAGCAGTGAATCGAAATTATAGAGTTCCCAACTATAGAGTACACGTGAACGTTGTCTAAAAACGACACTTCATACAGCAAAGCAAGCTGCTAACAAATGAAGTGATGATTTGAGGAAATTGCAAGTCCAGGCTTATTAAGGACCTCAAAAAGCTTATAACCGTCATCACAATATTATTGATAAGTGTGATATCTCTGTACCACAAAGTATCCTGGATATATTTGACGTCCCATAGTTCAATATTCCTTTTTATTCTGAATTTTGATTTTACAACATGAAATATTTGCAGGATTACTTTGGATACAGAGACATACTCATAAAAAAATTGCGATGACGACCAAACGTTTTGAGGGCATTGAGTTAACCATTTTTTGTAAGCAGCTTGCCTCTTTGCATAAAGTTTCCACAGTTTGAACAGATTCTACCATAGCGTACTTACTGTGAAACAAAAACACGATTTACAAGAAAAGCATGTATATTGTTGCATAGAAGAAAAAAGTTGACAATAGACAAATTGAAGTCATCAAGTTTGTCATACAACCTTTCGTGGGTATGATAATTAAGGTAACAGTCACATGAATTTTTCTTTTAGCATCTGTTTTCAGATGTCTGATAGTTTTTTAGTGAGATGTATTTTTATCGCTCGCCATACACTCTTCCAGGTGATTTCATGGCATGGTGTTGGGTTCAGACATGTCTATTTCAACGTACTTAAATTCATTTTATTTTTGTCTATAGGAATATGTGTCAGTTTGCAATAGGCATTTGTAAATAGATTTAAGTTTCAATTCTCTCTACATGAATGGAAAAGAAAATTGCATTATTGTACTGCAGTCAAATAAAATAAACCCCCTAATTTTTGCTTCATAATAATAATTACATTACTACATGTATGAAATAACACATTGCATATATGCCCCTAAGTTAAGACTGTAAAATGTTTCAGTTGCATAAATCACTCAACTTACGATATCTGTCTGTCAGTCAAAATAAAAGATTATTTTTTTTTTTTTGGGGGGGGGGGGTTGTTTCGGAGAATGCCAATATTAACCTTTTGCATTTGCAATAAATAAAACTAAAATCTAAACACTACTGAACATATAAACGATCTTTAATAGTATTAAAGCAGTTCCTTGTATCCTTGAAAAATCATTTGATGGTATTACACAGTAACCTTTCGTTCTGTGGTCTGCAGTGACATAATCCGTTATAAAATAACGATTTTGTTACTACAGATACACAGTTCCTCATGTCAAAACCTGACAATACATCAGCCTTTCCATTATATAAAATTGAAATTCTACCATAAATAAATTGAACTAAATATAGAGCATTTTTCCAGTAAACGTTTTTGACATTGTGCATATTGCTTAATATTTGTTTGTTCCATATAAATTGTATACGAGGAAGCATTCGCGTCAAAATATCAGTGATTGTCACAGTGATTATTTTACCGCGAATTTATTTTCTTGGCAAATTGTTTTTTGTTTCTCTTAGTTCACTTTCCCTACAGACGCAGCCGTGTGGATTTCCTACTGCGAAATAAATAAGGGAATCAAAACCAGGAAGGTTTCTTACCGTTAATTTTTCTTCTTATAGACTAGTTGTTGTGAACAATGCATCCATTGTAAAACTTGAACTTTCCTGGGAGTTCACAATAATGTTATTGTTCTCATTGGATCAATTTATTTTTAACTTTCTTGTCGTTTTTCTTTGATAGTTTGTTGCCAGTTTTACATTTCATTAGATTTGCCGGGTTCCAAAATCTGGTTAATACTTGAATAACCAGAAAAAATCAATTTAATTTTTATATTTACAATATATTCTTTTCTTCATTCATGAATTAAATTACTAATTCCTTCAAACAAAAAGACATTAAGATGATTCTAAAAGGAAATTCAAATGGATCAGCCGATCAGTCATACTTGTAATTACGCCCCGCCTTCTTTTCAGTGACACATAGAACTGCCCAAAGAACCAAAAAAGTCTTCAATTAAGAAAAAGTAATATTTCAATTTTTTAGCAACGTTTAAAATATAATGTTCAACTCATCGTCAGTTTAGAGTTGTAGAAGTCTCCACGTGGTTTTGTATGATAAAAATGGATTTTAATACACATAGCTTAAAAAGGACTTTTAGAGTGCATTCTTACTCGGTGTAAAAGCAATGACAATTTAACCAGATTTTAGAATCGGGATTAAACTTTGGAATCAACTATATTTTGTAAAATATTTAACTATAAAATACTTTTATAATTTTTGTTATTTGTTCTCTATTAGGGGGGTTTATACAATGAAGGAAGTTTATTACAAATAAATTGACTATGAAATATTGCAGACCTGGCTCATAAAAGCTTATAAAAACTTATATGGTCGTCATTACAGTATTGTTCATAAGTATGATGTCTCTGTATCTAAATTATTTTGTACTTATTTGACGTTCAATAAATTAGTTTGTCCAAGCACTATTGATGAGGAATTGTATCCTGAAACGGCCGTCTAGTGCTGCAAAATTAAAACTGGTATAATATGTAATTTAAACCCCTGAGCCGATATCTCTGCTGGTGGCTGATACCCCAAAGATATCACAAACTCAGTAGGCAATAATTTCGTATTTTTGTCAGAAATATACTATAATTGTCTAAATTTCCTGCAAGTTAAAATTTGAAATTTCTCAAAAACTAAGGTATACTCACTCATGCAAAGTATTTCCTTAGCTTAATTTGGTAAAATATATATAAATTGTATTCCGAAAAGGTCGTCTAGAGCTGCAAAATTAAAACTGGTATAATATGTGATTTGCAAGTTTTTAATGTTTTTACTTTACTTTTAAGATTGTGACTTAAACAATAAAACCAAAATATTTGTGTTTCCATGATAACAATGACGTAGTCACTACATCCTGACGGTTTCGTTAGTGATGATCTATACAGAATACCACATGACAAATTTTAAAAGAACGTTTCCATTATCTCAGTTTAGATAGTAACATCAGTCAATGACTTAAATACATTAAATTACTAATAGGTACAGGACACACCAGTAGACGATTAATTTTATTTTTTAGAAACCATATTGCGCGTTTTTCAGCATTGTGACTGCTTCTTATATTGAAAAAAAAAACATTTCTTTTGCAAAAATTGATTTTACTAGGATTTGACAAAAATATTTTTATTAAAATCATTGAAGAAAATATGTTTAGGTTTTGAACTCATTTATCTTATTCAAGTCATGTTCAAAACCAACACATATGAGATACTCGACACACTAAGTTAAAATGTTGAAAAAATTCACTGGTGGAAGTTTACGTGTCTAACCTTACTTGTCAGTTCCAAAGTTTTATATTTTGCTCCTGTATTGTGACATGGATTATTATGCTTGTTTTTGATTATGTGTTTTTATCCCACATTTTGAACATTTAACACATCAAATTCGGAACCCTTGTTTTTAATAGCGACTAAATGCTTTTCGTACAGAAAAATATTAAATTCTAACCTACTAAACTATGTAAGATTTTAAACTCAAACGCGATAATCGACTTATCGTGACGTGAACTTCAATAATAATTCTATCTACAATATAAGATTTCATTACTACACATACAAAATATCACATTGCATCTATGACCCCAAGGTGAAACAGTAACATCATTTAGTAGCTGAAATCAATCAAACTTAGAACATAGCATCATCCCGATGGAAGATTAATTTCTAACTCTTTAAACATTTCATCTTGGCTCATTCTTATAAGTTCTGACCTTACAGGAACCAAAAGACCGATACGAATTCCGACCTTATATTTATACTTAGACTCTTGTTATTAATCACAAACAAATAACGAGTTCTGTACCGCTGATGATAAACTCTAAAGTACTTGCTTTTCGTCTAAATAGCGATTTAATTACGTCATTGTTGTCATTACAGTATTGCTGATAAGTATAATGTCGCTAATAAAAATATTCTGATAAAATGTGTAAATAGCGATTTAATTACGACACTGACACCACCACTGTATTGCTGATAAGTAATGTCGCTATAAAATTAGCATGGATATATGTGACGTCCTATAGTTTCATGTTCTTTTTATTTTAAATTTTTATTTAAAACGTGACGAGTGTAACTACCTAAACAGGATGTGCTAACCCTGTTGGAGCACCAGCCCTAATTTTCCTTTTAAAGGTAACATGTTTAATATGAATGTAATTTCCCAGTTTTTAAAGTTTTTAATTTGAAATAAAATGATATTGAAGGTGCGATTGTATTCGATTCTCTAATATTTAAATCAAAACGTCGGCCATACTAAAATCCTGTTTAAACTCAAACAAGAAGTAAGCGTTAATCGAATCAAGCTAGTGTGAATTTTAATTATATTTTTGCTACAAAATGACATTTCGTTGCTACATATACAACATATCACATTGCATCTATGAACCAAAGTTTAAACAGTAACATCATTTAGTAGCTTAAATCAATCAAACTTAGGACATAGCATCATCCAGATAGAAGATTTATTAAAATTCTTTAAACATTAAATCTTAGCTTATTCTGACCTTCCAGGAACCAAAAGACCGATACAAAATCCGATCTTATATTGAAACTTAGATTATTGTAAGTATTCAGAAATAAATAACGGTTTCTGTACCGCTGATGATAAACTATAAAGTACTCATTTTTCGTCTCAATAGCGATTAAATTATGTCATTGTTACCACTACGGTATTCCTAATAAGCATGATGTCGCTGATAAAAATATCCTTGATAAATGTGACGTACGATAGTTTCGGGTTATATTTATTCTAATTTTGATTTTAAATGTGGCGGGTGTAACCAAGAAAACAGGAGGTGCTTACACCCGGTCTCACTTCCCTGGTGGAAGTTCACGTGTCTAACCTAACTTGTCAGTTCCAAAGTTTTTACTTTGCTTCTGGATTGTGATTCGAACATGGATTAGTATGTTTGTTTTTGATTACCCAGCTGGTACACTAACATTCTCTTTCGTGTGAAAGGTAACGTGTTTAATTTAATTGCCAGTTTTCAAAGTTTTAATTTGATTTAAAAATGATATTGAATATAGAAAGGTGCAATTGTATTCGATTCTCTAATAATTAATTCAAAACGTCGGACATGCTAACATCCTGTTTAAACTCAAACAATGAGCGTTAATCGAATCAAGCTAGCGTGAATTTTAATTATATTTTTACTACAAAATGACATTTCATTGCTACATCTACAACATATCACATTACATCTATGACCCCAAGGTGAAACAGTAACATCATTTAGTAGCTTAAATCAATCAAACTTAGAACATAGCATCATCCAGATAGAAGATTATTTTCTCACTCTTTAAACATTTCATTTTGGCTTATTCTGACCTTACGGGAACCAAAAGACCGATACGAAATCAATCTGATCTTATATTGAAACTTAAATTATAGTTTATATTCCGAAATAAATAACAATTTCTGTACCGTTGATAATAAACTATAAAGACCTCATTTTTCGTCTAAATAATGATATAATAACGCCATTGTTGCCACCACAGTATTGCTAATAAGTAATGTCGCTTATAAAGATATCCTGAATAAATGTGACGTACGATAGTTTCGGGTTGTATTCATTCTAAATTTTGATTTTAAATGTGGCGGGTTTAATCACGAAAACAGGAGGTGCTCACCCAGCTGGAGCACTAACCCTCATTTTCCTGTTAAAGGTAACACATTAAACTTAATTTACCAGTTTTCAATGTTTATAATTTGATTTTAAAATGCTATTGAGCATGGACAGGTATGATTATATTTGTTTTTCTAACAATTAATTCTAAACGTCGGACATACTAAAATACTGTAGGAGTTTAAACTCAAACAATCATTAAGCGTTAATCGACTCAAACTAGCGTGAATTTCAATTATAATTTTTGCAACAAATTACATTTCATTGCTACATATACAACATATGATATTGCATCTATGACCCAAAGTTGAAACAGTAACATTATTTAGTAGCTTAAATCAATCAAACTAAGGACAAGCATCATCCCGATGGAAGATTAATTTCTAACTGTTTAAACATTTCATCTTAGCTCATTCCTATTCGTTCTGACCTTACAGGAATCAAAAGACCGATACGAAATCCGACCTTATATTTATACTTAGATTTTTCTTATTAATCACAAATTGAAATAGCCAATATCTCTCATCAGACATAAAAGATCTAAAAGGGCGAAAAATCATTAAACAATTTCCGAAAGATTGAAAGTCAATATGCATGTGACATCAACAAATCGTTTGCTTGCGAGATGCCGTCTGCTGATTACAGGAAATACACCAGGATGGGTGTCATTATCGTCTGATGCGTGACTAACAGCGAGCTATTGCGAAATAGCATGCATATGGTTAGACTTTGAAAGAAAAATAATAATTTTGGGTGAAAAATACATTTCCCCTCAGAAATAACGATACAACTATGTCTATTTTAATATCAAAAATGGATGCGTAAGTTTGAAATGCTTCAAAGATGACCACTAAGAATTTGTTACATTTTGAACAATAAAAATCGAACTAGGAGTCCTTTTTAATCATAACGGCTTTTGAACTTTGAACTTTACATTTTGTTCATCTCATTTGGCACTAAAAAGGAGCGTTGACATACTACATTTTCAAATCGTGAAAAACTTTATCAGTCAGTAATACGTCGACTGCATCTTCTATTACGAAAGATACATTTACATTGTTATTAATGTCATACCTTGAAGAATGATACCAGACCTTGCATTCTCTTCATTTCATTAATACAACGCATTATACTTAGTTTTTGATCTGATTGTTGTGTGAATGTAATTGATTCATTGCATAAGTAAGGGAGCAAATGAAACGCAAACATACAGATCAGTGTCCAAATCAAAAGCCAAATACTTAATAAAAACATTAAGACTGGGCAAACTAAGTTAAACATATGAATTTCAAAAGGAAAATGAGGTCGGGTACTTTAGAAGAATGGGCAAAAATATGCCGTTACATTGTTTCATTTCATCAATATGGATCACAAACAAAACAACAGATACCATTGTTTGTTCAATTCATTCGAGCAGTCCAGCCTTAATATGCCACACAATAATGATTTGGTCTTCAGGAGAACCTGGCCGAGTAGGAGTTCACGTATTAAACTAATGTTGCCAAATTATCCCATTTTTTGTTTTGGGATTGAATTATGATTTTGACATGGATCAGTATGTATGTATTTATTTTATTGATACAGATAAAATGATATACTGAACTATGTCAAACATAAACCAAGTCCTTCTGGGTTCAGCCTCCCTGCGATCTAAGTTCAAGCAATAAAATTACTAAGTATCCTTCATTGCCAGAAAATGGAAGATACCATGTGTTTTTTATGCACTCTTAAACATAATTAAAATTCTTAGTAATCTCAAGAGTAAAAGAACAAAATCATTTACATTCTTAAATAAATCAACCCTTGTACAGAGCATAACTCCAATAAAAAATTAAATTCTATCTCTTTAAAGATTTCATAAATTTTCATCTGGATTTAGTATCGTCTGACCTTACAAAGAACTAAAAGATCGGTAAATTATTATCGTAAATTGTTCATTGAAATAGCAAAAATATCCTATCAGACATAAAACACCAAAGAAAAAGGAAAATGATTAAACAATTCCCATTTGATTGAAAGTCAATTTCAAAGTAACACCAGTAAGACCAGCAAAACGTTTGCCCGCGAGATGCAATCTGTTGATTACAGGAAATACACCGCAATTGGTTTTTTGATCGTCTGCAGGGTGAGGGCGATGACCCATTGAGAAATACCACTTAAATGGCTATATTTTGTTAGGATTTAAAGACGTTGATTGATAGTGGACGTGCATGTCCTTTTTCTAGTGTTATCGATTTTAGTGGTCCAAAGACTGCTTGTGTCAAAATCATTTGAAAAATGAAAAAAGAATTATCGAGTTTTTGTGTTTGTTTGCGAGTTTGTGATTCCCCTGGTCAACTAATCTGTTCAATCAATATAATATCGTCTATGTCCTTTACTTTATTAGTCTGTTTGTTTGAATTGTGAAGATTGCTTTTCAGAAGAAGGAAGATAAAGATTCGGTCGTATTTCTTATAATTGATAAAACCTCTATTACGATCTAAAGATGTCTAATAAATCACAATGAAAAGATGTACGTATTATTATTTATTATTGGCTTTATGAGAGAATTTACCACTGTATATAGGAATTTATTCTATTATTTATTTATTTGTTTATATTTTTGGCTTATGCGTAGCTGCTTATAAAAGTGCATTATCAACATTCACGTTTTAAAGTCTCAAAATTAAATGTGTGGTGGGTAGGAAGGGGATGGGGCTCGGGCTGGTTGGATGGTGAGAGCGCGCTAATGGATGACGGCGGCCCCATCTCATCCTAGGTTGGAAAGCAACATAGTGAAGGTCCTAGTGTGAGAAATATTGTCAGTTCGTTTGTCAATGACCAGAAGTCTCTCTATGCTATTCCAGGATCAACCTCATAAGAAAAAAAATTATGATTTATGATTGCATGGGGCATGAAACTCAATTACTTCATTTCACTCTTATAAAGGTTTATGGATATCTTAAATGACAACTTAAAATTCTGAATATATTGAAAACTAACAAAATAATTAAGAATTAAAATTTGCCAAATTAAGTAAGGGAATTTTTTTAGGAATGATTTTAAAAGCGGGACCTGTTCAATCCGTATTCAAACACTTCCTTAAGGGTTCTTGCTAAAATATAATATCTTCAATCGATGTTTATATTATGGCCATTAATTGTACTAAACAGTTAATTATACTGATACCAGGTGAACAAGTAAAGGCCTTCGACAAGAAAAGTAATCACTTTCCCAAATGTGGTCTGTATATGACATTTGTGTTAACATTTACGCCCTTCCATTCTTGAAAACCCTTTTGACATAAAACTTACGAGACAAGTGTTCATTTCCTAAGTGTGTATTACGTTTACTTATGTTGTTGAAATAAAATACCATAGTTCATATTACCAATACAGACCCCAGATGATCAACTGTATATTACAGAAGTTCGCTGTTTAATTAAAACTGTATTATGATATTATAGTATCATATTATATCACTTTAATTAAAACATCTATGTTTCCTGTGTTAGAAATGTAATTAAAATAACGTACAACATCATCAAACGCGAATTATTACCTAGATTAACTTATTTAAATCAAATATATAACTTGATTCGTTGTTGGAGATGTATACAATTGTAATCAACCGTTAATAATGAGGTGTAATGGTTTAGACGTCGAGGAGTTTAATACAATTGAACCGTTGATTTGGCCTTACAAATACTTTGCTGAAACCGAAATAATATGTTGATCAAATAACGATATGATCAAATAACGAATATCGTTATTTGTGAATTATATTGACTTATATAGTTTAAATGAATTCTGGAAGGAAAGGTTTTTTATGACATATACGTTTTATAGACGAAAAAACCATTATTGTCTTAATTTTAATCAGTACCATGGCTTATTTCTGTAAAACAATTGTTGCCTAGAAATCCTTGTCAGACACAGTAATCAAGAATCAAATGACTTTTAAATTGGCGAAATATACTAAGTGCTTTAGAGTTATAGTACGTTATAGGAATCATTAAAATAATCAAACCTGTATATGTTCAAATCACATTATCCAAGTAAACACTTTGTCAACTAGTTAATTAAGTGTAAAATGTGAACACCTACCGGGAAAGTGAGGATGGGTGCTCCGGGAAGTAAAATAAGGAACTTCTGGTAAAATGTTTATTTTGTAATAATTTCATTACTTCGTTGAACTTTAACATCATAGTTCATATTACCAATAAATACATCAGATGATGATTAATTTACATGCATCATAGTGCTCGTCTTGTAATTAAAAATTGTTGTAAGTTATTATAGTATCATCTTAAATTAAACAGCTATGTTTTGTGTGTTATAAATGTAATTCAAATAATGAAAAGCATCATCAAACGGGAGTTTATTAACTTATAAAAATCAAATATATAACTTGATTTGTTGTTTGAGATGTATACAATTGTAATCAATCGTTAATAATGATGTGTAATGGTTTAGACGTCGAAGAGTTTAATTTACATTGAACTGTTGATTAGGTCTTACAAATACATCGCCGAACTTGACCGAAGTAAAAGGTTGATAAAATAACGAATATCGTTATTTGTAAATTATATTCTGTTGTATATGCTAAATTAACTCTAGAAGAAAAGGTTTTTAATGACGTATAAATTTCTGTTGACGGAAAAAAAATAGGCTCTTAATTATAATCAGCACGATGAGCTTAATGTATGTAAAATAACTGATCGCCCGAAAATGATACTTATATAGTCGGTAGGTGAAAATAATCAAATTAATGAAATATTCCAAAGTTTGTTGTAGTAACTAATCAAACACAAACATTCGAATTTCAATCCCAAAAGCAGAGTCAAAACTTTGAAAACTTGCGAATTAAGATTTAAATGTGATCATCATCCGGGAAGTGAGGTCGAGTGGGACCTCCTTTCTAGCTAGCTACAACTGCAATGTGTGTGAAATCAAATTTTAGAAAGGAACCTGGCTCTGGTTTCACAATCATTCCTTAGCTAAGATTTTTTTATCTTAAATTAAGCAAATTTTGGTTATCTCTTTTTGAACTACTAATATATATTTGTCAAAACTAATTCAAATGTTTTAATCTAGTAATTATCTTAATATTGACACCTTAATTTTCTGAATATCTTGAAAATTAAGAAAATTATAAAAGATTTGAAATTTTGCAAGATTTAAGTTAGTTCGGGAAAATCTTAGCTAAAAATGTGTGAAATCGTGGCCTTGAACTTTGGATAAAACCAATGCTGTCTATATAAGACAAATGTTCCAGACAATTAAATTATCAGTTCTTGGAATTAGGTCAAGATCAAGAAAAAAGTGTTAAAACAAAAGTAGATAAAAAACAATTGTATAATGCAATATCAAGATTTATATACCCGCATAATTGACATCTAATGATTTTACGATGAGAATTCAATAACTTCAGTATTTGTAGACATCTTGGTGTTACCTACTTATCATTGATTCACTTTATATAACTGTTGTTTGTTGGTTGAATGTTGCTTAACGTCGCATCAGCAATTTTTCAGCTGTTCGCAACGAGATCTCTATTGATTGATCTATGTAACAAATTCGCGTATGCATTGAAGTGCAAGTGTGTTGTATGGTCTGCCTTGTACTAGCGCACACCAGGGCGACTTTGAGGTGCTAGCTTACCGAGGCAGTACGCCGAAGACAAGCGTACCATCCCAGTCCATTTTATGATACAGATACCAGGTGAACCAGTAAACCAACGGCAAGAAAAATTCACGTTCCCATTGTAGTCTGAGCAAGATTCAAACTCACAGCGTTCAGAGATCCCGAATTTGAGAATGATGTCTTATCCATTAGGATATAACTTTTGTAATGCCACCCATGTCTCTCGAAAGCCGAATTTAGTCGGTAATTAAATTACATTTTAAATAAATGCTACAGATATAAACTTAAAATGAGTTATATAAAGATTAAGATTTTTTTCTATATTCTATGTTGTTTTAGATCAAAAACATTTTTTCAATTCTTGCTTCATGTATAAGCCTTATAACAACACATTAGTTTTTTCTTTCAGGAGAACCACTCAATATTGAGACAGACATCTTGGTACGGAGTATGGGGCCAGTTATGGAGAGTGAAATGGTGGGTAATCTTGTATCCAGTGTAGTTGTTGCTTTTATACGTCTCGCCCAAGTTTCAAAATCGTTCCAGGCCGGCCGAGTAATTGACCGCGTAATTAATCCTATAGATCACTTCGTCTCGCTAAGTTAAAATCCTACTTGAACAGATGCTAGCGTTAGAAAGTCTTTCATTACGTTTGTCGAAAGTAATGGTTTTTAAAGGACACTCTGTAATTCCTAAAAGGAGATCAGTATATAAGTTAATCTGGAGAGTCAAGAACCATTACTCTATTATAATCCTATTCACAATCATTCTTTTATACATTTGTATTTTTTTCTTTAATTAAATCTGGCAATGTTGGAATCTGAATAGCTGTCTTTGTGTTTAATGTATTCAGGTTTATAAGGTGTATTCTTGAAAATGACAAATATATTCTAGTTTTGTCAAAATTTAAATTTCTGTATTTGTAAACGATTATTCTTCAAAATAAAAAAAACAAATATACTAATTACGTCTGAAACACTATCCCAGGCAAAATAAAAACTTTGGAACTGAGTAGTTAGGTTAGACACATGAACTTCATCAGGGAAATGAGGCAAGGTGTTTCAGAAGTGTTAATATCTTCCGCCCAGTCACGTACACTCGCCATGTTTGTAATCAATATTGTGTGAAAGGAACATGGAACTACGGGATTCAAATAAATCTGGGGCAATCCTGGACATTGAGACAAAATTATGAACAATACTGTGATGACGGAAATAAATTTTTTTGAGTCCCTTGATAAGTTAATTTAAGAGGAATTTCAGAGATTATCAGTATATGGTTATTGTGAAACTAACGTTGTACTTATTTTAGTGTTTACGTTTTATTTCTACACTCATAATATATCTTCGCCTTTCTTGTGTTTTATCATTCCTACAGTCCTATTCAATGCAGTGTTACCTTCGTCAGAGATGGTTTGACGACCGACTGAAGTTTAGTCTGGAAAATATATCTGAGGTAACGTTAAGTAACAGCTTTTTAAAGAACATATGGAAACCTAACACCTATTTCTTAAACGGCAGAGGGTCGACACAACACAACATGACGGTACCTAACGTATTTGTTCGGATTAGAGAAGATGGCCTTATTTATATGTCAAGAAGGTAAAATGATTTAATCAAACTTTTTTGAAAGTGCAATAATCCACGTATAAGATGCAATATTTTGTGAGTAATGTATATTTTATGGAAAAACAATGACGATCATTTTTTGACATACTACGCAACTGCAACAACTTTACCCACCGTGTGCGAGTTTTTCCCAGCTTGACTTTGAGGTTGTAATAACTATAAGGTGCAGTGGTTTGGAAATGATACTGCAACTGCAACTATTTTACTCGCAGAGTAGGATTTATTCCCCTGTATATCGCTTGCAGGCACATTAATAGTCTGTTCATCTTGAATGCATGGAGACCATAAAAATATATGAAACCTAATAAACCATATTGTACCATTATTTCAGTCAAATTGAAAGAAAAAAAGAAAAGCTTTGTGTTTGTTCCTTAAACTTGCTATAACGTCGAAATTTCTTTAACTATAAATACGTAACAAACAACGCATAAAGTCATTGAACATGTTAAATCGGTAGAATTTTGCTCAATAGAATTGTTTTCAATATATATTAATCAATCACACACGAACATACACATCCATGTCCAAATCACAATCCCAAAAGCATAGCAAAAACTTTTAAAACTGTACGTAAGCAGAATGTTACATTATTGAAATGACCAACAAAAACACATGCGTTCAATGAGAACTATTTATGACATATAAAACAGATTACAGAATATATTCATTCGATAGTCTTTAACACATTAAAACGAAATGATGACCGGAAATTTGAAATAAACCACAAATTTATAATTTCAGAATCACAATTAAGGCACTTTGTCCGATGATGTTGATGGATTACCCTATGGATCGTCCTGTGTGTCCTCTAATGATTGGCGGATGTAAGTATAAATGCATTTCTGCAATTAAAATATGAAAAATCCTCAAAAACTAAACTCTCTCATTAAAAGTATTTTCTTAGCTAAATTTTGTTAAATATATTTCGGTACTTTGAATATGTTTTCAACCCCTTGAAGAAATTATGGTTTCACAATTTTGGCCCAATCACTACTGACGAGGAATTGTATTCTGAAAAGGCCGTCTAGTGGTGTAAAATTAAAACGGGTATAATATATAATTACATACCGCATGCCACGTTATACTCACTTTCATTAGTAGAAAGGAGCTCTATTTTCACCTAACAACGTTGTTTATTAGCCAGAAATGTCAAATTCAATCGCTCTTTATCCATTGTGGATAGTTTTTCACAAACACAAGGGGAAACTATAGTTTTAACCGTTAAATAGTCACAGGCAAGTAATTTTAGCCCCCGACATAAATATGATCGTACCTATGTCTGCCCGTACGTCCCAGAATTCGTTTCCGCTCTATAACTTTTCGGAATAAAATGAGATATCAAACTGATGTTAAAAAATATATATACAGTATGGTAAGAGGACGTGCCGCGTACCAAATTGGAAACACAAAGGCCAAGGTTCCAGGTTCATAAAAACTTTGAAACTTGCACATTTTCATCTGCTTCCGCCCTATAACATTTATAACGAAAGAGGTATTTAAGTAATATTTACAAGATACACGCACTGCGTATGATTCCGCTACTTAACTTTTGTATCAAAAGAGGTATCAAAGTGATATTAACAAGATATATGCAGCATGGAAAGATAATGTGCCGCATACAAAATCAGATTCAGAAGTCAAGGACACAGGACCATAAACAGCTTTGACAGTGTACACTTTATTCAAGAAATCAATCCGCATCAAAGGAACATCTTATATTGCAAAATTTCACGTTTTTCGAAAATAAACACCATCGTTTAACAGAATTGTAAGCAATAAAGAAGTTAAAAGTTTTGAATTTTTTTAAACCAATAAGTTTGGTGTACTGTAACAAAAAGCACATTAACCTTACTTGGCACGGACGAATTCGAATGGTTTCGACTTCATACAAACCAATATCATTTTGGGATTAGAGATAACTCTGATCATCCAAACTTTCGAATTTAAATCATTAATAAAAAATAAATACCCGCTGTCTAGAATTCCATATCGCCTGGACTTACTTCCCAGGCAGAATTTCGCGTGTTTAACTAAAATATAGTTTTCAAATTTTAGGATTCGGATTTGGACATGGATCGATTTGTTTGTTTTTGATGTATTTTTTTTACTTTAAACTATATATACATATATTATTTTTGCGTAGTGTAAACAAGTTCAACTATTACGGACATTTTCATTATAGATGGATACACGACACAAGACGTGGTTTACATGTGGAAGTATGGAAACACAAATTCTGTTGACGTATACAATGACGTCACAATGTCCCAGTTTAATATGGCTACAATATTAGCACGAAACTTGACAGAAACAAACCATTTTGGTAAGTACTTTAGTTTAAAAGTCTCCTTCCCCCTCTACCTCTGTCTGCATCCGTTACCGAGATGTTTAAAGATTGTGCTTAAGGGTCACAGTGTCTCTCTCAGGCGTAGGTTCGAATCCCACTTGGGAGAGATCTTTGTGATAGAAAGTTTGCCAGATTGCTTGCCGAAGGACGGTGGTTTCCTCCACTTCCCCGGGGGACCAGAAGCGACCGCCTCGATGTAAGTGAAAGTGATTGGGACTTAAAACATCGTAATTCTTCCCTCTCGTGCCGTATCTATTACAGAAGAACACGGTTATACAACTGTTTGTTTAACTTTATCTCTTCGCTGCAAATAAGGAAAATGGCATTGATTGTTAGGACCTGTTAGAATTGTCAAAATATGTCCCGATATCATCGACTTAATTACAATATCCAGATACTCAAGTCTCGGAATGTAATGAAAACTGCTTGAAGAAGATATAATAGTGTTTTGTTGACTCTGACTATGATTGTCAACAAATCTTAACCACAACCGAACATTAAAAACTTTCATTAAGATTTTATGATTTGTTTATTTTTCGAAGGAAACGTGAAATTGTTTAAGATATTGTTGTTTAAAGAACTCTATTTTGCCCACTACAAAAAAGTCGCAAATGTTGTGGAATCGATAACCGTTAGAAATATGTATGATGGATTAAAATATTTTTTACAAAGCTGCAGTACATAAAACACTTAGCTTAAGAGTTAGCGCAGCTCCACTCGGTATTTTTGTAGCAGCTGTTCACCTTGGTAGCTTTTTGGCCACTAGTTTCCCCATGTCTCGGCCATTTTACAACAGGACTCTTAGTCCATTTTGTTAGCTCAATGTCAAACTTTCTAAAAGACTGTGCTGAAATATTTATTTTAATTCGCATTTGTATATTTTTCATAGGTGAGTTTTCAGTGTTGGAGGTATATTTTTATCTACAGCGCCATCTAGGATTTTTCTTCCTACAAACATACTTGCCTTGTTCATTAATTGTTTGTTTATCATGGGTATCGTTCTGGATAAACAGAGATGCAGCGCCAGCACGTGTTCTTCTGGGTAAGTCTCATGAATAAGTTTAAAGTTTTTTTTAAAGATTTTCAAAAAAGTATCACAAATACTTGACCTCCTCGATAAAAGCGATATTATACCTAACTGCGAGATGCTTCGGCAATCCGTGTTTCTCTCTTCTGAGTAAGTTTCAAGAATAATAATTAAAAAATGGGTTCACAATATTGGTCAAAGCACTTTCGATGAAAAATTGTATTCCGAAACGGCCGTCTAGTGCTGTAATAATTAAAACTGGTATAATATGTAATTTAAAGGTTTTATACCGTTTTCATAACATAGAAATTGAAAAATTTGACCGCCATGATATAAGCAAAAAATCCTGATTGTGGAGAAAAAAATAACAACCCAAACATCACACACCCGCAAATAAAATCCGGCATTGCGGTCCAAACAACATCAAAAATAGACAATAAGTAAGGTCCACCGGTCTCAAACAGAACTCACTTTACTAGTAATAAAACGCCTCGACTTGGAAAGCTTAAACAAAAACTCCCTACCGCGGCTTATGGTCTTTCTAAACTAATAAAAAACATACTAATCTATCTCTAAAATAATCTCAAATCAAATTAAAAACTTTGAATAGTGGCTAATGAACTTCTACAAGGGGAGTGAGACTGAGTGTTCCGGAAGGATACACAATTACTGTTTATTGTAATGCTTAGCGATTTTCCATGTTGCGTATGGCATGGTCTGTCTTGAACTAAGTGATACTTAGACATAATGGAATAATCTCCATGTATTGTTGTTGTTGTTGTTGTTTTGAGAGAAGTTATTGGATTAGATTATGATTTGTATTCTCTGTTTTTATGTACTGAATAATTGTTATCATGTATAGAGTTACTTCTCCGATTTATAGTAAATATTTATCTACACTAATGATCTGACAGACAGTGAAGAAAACGATACATTGCCGCCAAGTATAATTCAATAACTAAGATCTATATTGAATTTCCTTTCATATTGATCACTCTATAACATATTAATGTCTGGTCATCTCGGGCCATACACTGGTTTTGATTTCTTATATATCAATACTCATTAAAGGATGATTTGGTATACACTCTGTAACATCAATTTGTGTTATCAATTTCATGTTATAACGGTGATTTCTACGCACTCTGTGGCATCGTTTTGTTTGGTATACATTCCATGGCATCATAGTTTTTTGCACCATGTAGCACCACATGACTGTCTTTGGCAATCTAAAACTAAATAACTTATTTCTTGATCGAGTTTCATGAATAATTTTTAAGGTCTTGTAACCTCTTAAAATGAAATTATTAAACTTGATTACCTCGATTTGAGCAAAATAATCATTACTGGGGCGTAAAACAACTTTCCAAACGCTACTAACCCGCTAATTTAAACATGGTTTTGTATGCATTCTGTGATATATTAGTATAAATATCACATTATGTTATTTTTATGCACTCTGATACATCATTTTTCAAAGATTTCAACATGAATCACTATTTTTGTATTTGATTCTATGGCATCATGGTATGGTGCACTCTTTGAATTCATGTTTCCATGCCATCCGGCTATGTGTATATCACAGAGAACAGGTTTACCCCGAAAACTTTTCATCCTTAGATATCACAATAAAGGTTTATATTTTATAGGCGTCACAACGATCTTGTTTTAGCGGGTATCTGTATATCACAGCAAGATAGCTTACCTAGAATACTTAAAATCCTTACATATCTATCCTAACGTTTATGTTTTATTTTATAGGCGTCACAGCGATCTTGTCTAATGCAGATAGCTGTATATCACAGCGAGATGGTTTACCCAGAATACTTTCCATCCATAGATATCATTATTAAGGTTTATATTATATTTTTATAGGCGTCACAACGATCTTGTCCACTGCGGCTATCTGTATATAACAGAGAACCGGTTTATTCAGAATATAACATTAAGGTATATATTTTTATAGGCGTCACAACGATTTTTTACACTGTGGGTATCTGTATATCACATCGAGGTGGCTTACCTAGAATACTTTACATCCTTAGATATCTATCCTAACGGTTATATTTGTATTTTATAGGCGTCACAACGATCTTGTCCACAGCTGGTATTTGTATATCACAGCGAGATGGTTTACCAAGAGTTCCCTATGCCACAGCGTTAGATATCTACCTTAACGTGTGTATTGTATATAACCTAGCCGCCATGATTGAATATGCTGCTGTTAATTATTTTACAAAAGTTGTAAATAAAGACGTGGTGCAGGATAAAAATAAAGAAGGGAAAATATGTGCCGGAGAGGAAGAGGTTAAGAAAAAATATTTTTAAATATAAAATAAGATCAAACACCAACATACCGATCTATGTCCAAATCACAGCCCCAAAAGTCAGAAACAGACATACCGATCCATGTCAAAATCACAGCCCCAAATGTTAAACATAAACATGCCGGTCTATGTTTAAATTACATATTATACTAGTTTTATATTTACAGCACTAGACGGCCGTTTTGGAATACAATTCCTCATTAGTAGTGCTTGGACCAAAATTATGAAACCAAAATTATTTTGAAGATGTTGAAAAGCTACCCAAAGGACCAAAATATATTTTACCAAATTAAGCTAAGGAAATACTTTGCATGAGGGAGTATACCTTAGTTTTTGAGAAATTTCAAATTTTAACTTGCAGGAAATTTAGACAATTATAGTATATTTCTGACAATAATACGAAATTATTGCCTACTGAGTTTTTGATATCCTCAGTGCACCAGCCACCAGCAGAGATATCGGCTCAGGGGTTTAAATAACATATTATACCAGTTTTATATTTACAGCACTAGACGGCCGTTTCGGAATACAATTCCTCATCAGTAGTGCTTTGACCAAAATTATGAAACCAAAGTCGTAAGAGACAAACAAATTCTGGTTTATGTTCCAATCACAGTCGAAGCATACATGTCCATGTTCCAATCACAGTCCAAGAAATTAATCTAAAAAAAATTACTGTCTATGTCCAAGCATACATACAAGTCACAGTCCTGATAGTAAAACACAAACAACCCGGTCTACGCCCAAATCACAGTCCCAAAAGCAAAAGTTTAGAGGGGATTTCCAGATATATAGGAGGGTCAAGAGATAAACATAATACTGATATCTCGACAAAATATCCGCCATTGGATGGTGACAACTGAATTTTAGGACAATATACATTTACTGGTATATTTTTGTTTCTCAGATTAGAAGATAATTTGTAAGGTTAAAACTTTGAAAACTGGCCAGTTAAATTAGAAAGCTTTCAAGTGAAGTCAACTGAAGAGAGAGAGAGAGAGAGAGAGAGAGAGAGAGAGAGAGATGAGAAGACGCATAAAGACATTGTTGGTTTGTATCATTGGTAGTGTCAATAATTTCCAGCAAAAATGTCTCGGTCAGCGAAACAAATACATTCACACAAGTATTTTAAAATCAAATGACTTTGTCAGCAAGTGTCATTTTATATTAGAAGATTATACAATTGTGCCTTTTTGGCATATAAATAAACAACTTTCAGTTGATGTCTTCCTTGTCGTTCATGTTAAACATCTTGTGTTTGAAAATTGAAATTTGTCTTTTTCAATTTTAGATTATGTTGCTTGCGCCTCACAGACTCGTTATACCCACTACACAATCTAACGGAAGTGCTGCAATACATCACGTGACTAAAGGAAAACAGGAACCCTGTCACAGCATGTTTTGGCGGTGCTTTGTGGGCAACAGTAAATATAGAGAACAAAAGTGTAAAACAGCAGATACAATACGAGGAAACAGTGAAAGTAAAATTGACATAACAGCAAGATACGTATTCCCAGCATCCTTTGCGTTCTTTCATATTGGCTATTGGGCGTGGTTTATGAGATCTCGGTCATATGAAAGTTTTGGTAGTTTTATGTAATGATTTAATAGTGGTGTGATTTTATGTGCAAATTATTTGCGTGATTTATTAAGCTAAAATTATATGCATGTCTTGGAATCTGGGTTGAAAAAGACTCATTATTTTTATGAGATTATATTAAAATTTAAGAGTTTTAAACTAATATCACTTTTATTATCTCGGTGCGAAATAAAGAAAAAATATTTTTATAACAAAAATTGTCTAGTCAACAGTGCGTCCTCGATATTCTGAATTAGCAAATTTGAAATGTCATATTGATCGATTAGACGAACAGCTTGAATCAAACCATGGATAATAACATATATTTATAATGTTTTTATTTTTTGTAAACTCTAATTATACAATCTGAGATTTGTGCTTCAATTAAAAGCTAACATACTAATTCATGTTCGAATCACAATCAGCATAGAAAATTACAAGGAACAAGGTAAAAACTTTGAAACTGACAAGTAAATTTACTCACGTGAAACTTATCGACAATACTGTGATGACGGCCATCAAACTTTTCGAGGGTCCTGATGAGTCTAGGCTTGCAATATCTCTGAATCAACAATTTTTTCGTATGCAGCTTTTTGTGATTAAAAAAGTTCCCGGAGTTGGAACCAACTCTACATTAGCGTATTAATTAGGAAACAAATACACCATAAGCAGGAGAAATATCACTTGTTTTAAAATTAAAAATAAATGCAGAGTATAGAATTTTTCATTCCCCGTTTGTCTAGCAAACGTCTCATTTTTTAACTATTCATCTTTGAACAAAACTCAGTATATTTTGATGAATCGGCGTTTTTTCCACTATGAGAACAACGTTTAACGACCGGTAACCATAACTTGTTCATGATTCAATATATTCGACCTGGAATGTTTTTTGGATTGTTTTTTTAACATGGACCGGTATGTATGATAATGTATGTTTGTTTGATTGGTTTTGTTTTCGTTTTGACTGGATTATTATGGGAAAATGAGGATACGGAGGCCGGTGTAACTGCATCCAAGAACATGCGAATGCAACAAATTAACGAAACAAACAAAAAAGACACGCAAAATACTAGTATGTTGAGAACAACACTTTTATGAAATTAAAATTAATTGAAGGATTTAGTTAGTGTACTATTTTGATAATGAACTGGATACTGTTATACTTTGGGCGAAGAAAATTAAACAAAATTTTGACTTTTATTCAAAGTTTGTTAACTTGTGGCATTTAGTTTGTTAACTCGTGGCATTTAGTTTGTTAACTCGTGGCATTTAATCAAAATTTGTTAACTTGTGGTATCGAACTAAATAAGGTAGGTACACACAGATTTAAAGTCAACTTCACATGTCATACTTAGTGAGCCGTAAAAGAGGATATATAACAAGACTATTAAGTTATCAACTAAGACGAAACTCTGTATTAAAGGTGACAGATAATCTGTCATTGTATCGTTTTCATATTCTGTGGGATTTTACAGAAATAATAAAATTCACATGCACATGTTGATTTTTAATATATATATCAAATACTGAAAAATCTACGAAATTAAAGTAAGAAATAATTCAGTATTTATTATTTTACTTATGATAATATGACTTCAAATGAGATACAAGTATTAAATACTTCTTAATTTCTGAACTCCGATACATCATGGTTATCGACCATTCATGCATAAAACACGTGCTTCTTTGTTCGTATTGTTGTCACATGTATGCTGTATAAGGTCAAGGTAATATAAAAAAAAGCACATGACTTAAAAAGTTTTAAAAATAATTGTTTTCATAAATTTTGAAAAATAAGAAATGGATTTAGCCTTTCCTTTTTCGCTGTTATTAATTTCGAAGTATTTCGGATTAATTGATTGTTATGACCATAGCGTTAAATCAAAATGCAGTAAAGATGCTAAAGTTTGTGAATTTCATTTTAATATTGGGTATAAAGAGACAATGGTTTATTACGATTTTGACAATATGAGAGCTCATCCAGTGGTTACCATGAACAACCGGCTTTACAGTAGAACTAATTGTGATGATTATATTCCGCTTACAGAAAAGGGTACGTATGCTAATCACCCATATTTCTATGACTAAAATATTTCTGTGTGATTAGATGCCTCAGTGACCGAGTGGTCTTAAGCGCTTATGGACCACAGCGCCTCATAGAGCCGAAGTTCGAATTCCGCTCCGGTAGAGTTTTGCAGATCGCTTGCCGAAGGTCAGTGGTTTACTCCGCGCTTGCCGGTTATCTCCACCATCCCAGATTTGACAACCTCAATATAAGTTAAAGAATCATGACTGAGCGAAAAAACACCATAATTCGACTCCACTCTGCTCCATTTGTGTGTTGACATTTTGTAACTACGGTTCCCATCGTCATTCTTGGCAGCACTAAAACGGTCTCGATTTGAGATAAATCGTCTTCACTATTCAACCAGCTTAACCACTTGTACAACGCTGAATATAACCGTTGAACAGGAACTGTGTTGAAGAAATAAAGAAATAAGATAAAATATTGTTGAAAGGGACTTAACAATTTCGGATGAAAATAAAGGGTATTGTAAGCAATATGTTGAACTGATTTGGTTTTGAAATTTTTGTCTGACGCAAACAAAAGAATAAGTTTTATGCATGTACATTGTCTTGCAGAACCAACGGGTAAGTAAAACATTTGCAATATTTAAAACGAAACACAGTTACAGATGCGTGGAGCAAGGATGGTAGATGAATACGGAGTGTCCGAAAAACTACCGACTTTTAGTTACGAACTCACAAATATTCTCACACTAGAAACTTCCCGATTTGTATTCATTTCAAACTAGGTGGTAAGAGGAGTGGTGATCCGTACAAGAAGCAATGCTTAAGACACAGCGAGGCCTATGTATTTGCAGGAAAATAACATGCGGTATTAGTTTACGAAATTTGCGTGTCTTCTTGACCTGCGATAATGGTGTGTGAAAAGTTACAAAATTATTAAAAATTACTATAATGCAATATATATAGAGGATCTTAGACGAGTGGGGGTTTAATATGAAATTTATTAAACGAGTTTAATAATTAAATATGCCACGAGCCTTGGCGAGTGGCATATTTAATTATTGAACGAGTTTAATAAATTTCATATTAAACCCTCACGAGTCTAAGATTATATATATCACATAACTAAAAATACCAAGACACAATGACATGTACATATTATTTGATGCCATAAAGAAACAGATGATTTCTATCTAGGACTGACACAGTTTTTATATGACGTCATTAGGCACAACCACTACGTAAATTAGAAGCGTAATAACTGATTATGTCACAATCAAGTGATATTACATGGGTGCCTGTGTAATACGAAAAATATTACACCGTTTTAATCCATCAATAAACAGGAGGGTTATATGATATATTGCTTTATGATGCTAGGACTGGGACGTAGAACCCATTCAATCAATCAATCAAAAGCATTTTTTTAAATGGCTACGCCCATACAAACAGACACTCTTTCAGCGAAGAGAAGAGTGGGTTTGTCATCCCTTGACGGGATGGACAGATTGTCGTAATTTAAGGCCTATAGCTTCATGTAGGCTGTCGGTCAATATGCAGACCAAGAACAAGTCGATGTATGTGTGAGGTGTGCGAATGTGTTTTATGGTCTACCTTGTACTAGGGCGCAATCGAGACAACTTTAACGTGCTAGCTCACAGATTAAGTAAGCCGCAGACAAGCATACCACCCCCCCCCCCCAGTCACATTATCCAGTCCCCGGGTAAACCAGCCCATACTCTGTCCTCTTAATTCCAATCACCAGACAAGGAAGCAGTATCTAAAATTTTTAAGTCTTACCTACTCAAGGTTCAAACGCACGTCCTCTCGCTTCGATGACATGAACTATCTTATCTTTATAGGAAACGTCTTCCATATATACGTGACATGTGGACTGTCCAATAAAAATTATCATTAGAAAACATGACGTCATGCCTTCACTTTTTATGGATAAAAAAGTTTTATGCATCAAAATAGTTTATATGCATTAAAATGATGCACATCAAAAGAGAAAAAATACCACATCAAAATGATTTTATTGCATTGTGCTTTTCTAATATAGCATCATAAAGAAATATATTGTGCATTATAACATATTTCTAATATTTTTGCAACATTTCACACACCATATTCGATATCAAGATTTATTATGGATCAACACGCATAATTATATATAGGAAACACAGATATATCAATATTCTTAGTAGTACTTGATAATCAAGGGAAACAACCAAAACATTACAACAAGCCATGATGACATCACACCAATCATGATAAGATCACAGCATACCATGGCGAAACCTTGACAAAGGCTGGAACACTAAAAAACCAAGAGTAAGAAAACACATCGAGACCACTGGTTGTAACAGTTTAATTATAGGAGGAATATTTCAACAAATGCTACTACATTTTACACAAAATGTATTTAAATTAAAACACCAAAAGATGAGGCGATAAACCTTTGAAAGATAAAAGATAAAAAAAAAAGATATGTGAAAATTTTGAGTAGATTAGGTTTTGGAGAGATATCACTGTTAAGGTTGTTATTCACTTCAGGTTTTGAACAAAAACAAAAACATTTTGTACACATTCTTATACATCCTATTCTAGTAGGAATTGCCAATAGAAAGTGTGAAAACGTGTTTAACATATCTAAAAACTCGATAATTTAATTACTTTGAGGAATTTTACTCATTACAAGGTTCGTCTTGGGATTTCAAATTTACACCTGTCTAATAATAAAATGTCGAAACAAATTTACTATTATGAGATTAACACTCATACGTATAACGACTGCCAGTCAATCATATTTTTACAAACAACATAGGGAGAGAGGTCATTTGTATCGAGGGTAATACTGATCACAGCTTATTTTACCGCCTAGTTTAGAATAGTTTGTAGAGAAAGAGAACCAAATTGAACCGAAACATTGCTGAGGAAACATGAGTGTTCGGAAATAAGAACAAAATCAAAATAAATAGAAACTTACCTGGCAAGCGTATTTGACATGGATGCGGGTTCTAGTTGGTTTGGTTGGTTGGTTGTTGTTTAACGTCGCATCAGCAATTTTTCAGCTATTCGCGACGAAAACTATTTAATTAATCTCTATGGATTAATCTATGAACAATTTTGTGTATGCATGTGAAGTGCGAGTGTGTTGTATGGTCTGTCTTGTACTAGCGCGCACTCGGGGCGACTTTACCGTGCTAGCTCACAGAGTCAGTACGCCGCAGACAAGCGTACCACTCCCCCAGTCTATTATACTGATGCCAGGTGAATCAGTAAAGGTCAACGGCAAGGAAAATTCACTTTACCACATGTGGTCCTAGCGGGACTCGAACTCACAGCGGTGAGAGACCCTGGATTTGAAGACTGACGTCTTATCCATTAGGCCACCGCGCCCTCGATGCGGATTCTAGATTTTAATTATAAACCAGAAAAGCATAAAAATGGAGAGGTGTCAATGCAAAGTACGTATGTGTATTGCAACTCAGTCAAGATTTTTTCATCATTATCAATGCGGTAAATAGTGGAGGAAACCAGAGTCCTCGGCAAAACCATTTACCTTCGGCAAGCCAACTGTCTACCTTTCCACAATAAGATTTGTCTGAGTCGGGCCTATTCTGTGAGAAACGAAAAACATTTAACCATACATACATGTAATAATACCATGAACTGATGTGAATGCAATTCAACAAGTGTCATAAAACTAAAACTGCATTTTTCAAATACAAAATAATTAAACTGCTTGTGTAACATACATTCTCTCTCTCTCTCTCTCTCTCTCTCTCTCTCTCTCTCTCTCTCTCTCTCTCTCTCAAACTAGCAAATTCAGTAAATTGGGATCTTTTTTGTGTTTTGCAATTATGTTCAAAGGGCAATAAATCCCAGACAATGAGCAAACGAACTCGGGTTTATGATATGCGCATCAACTATCAATGTTTCATGAAATATTGTTTTAAAGAATTTGCGCAGACAGAATTTTCCGACGGACGGAAACTTGAATTTAATACCCACTATTTCTTCGAAACGCGGGGGAAAACAATCCAAACATATTAAATACCATAAAAATGTTTACATTGTTAATCCATTACCAATGAAGTAGTTTACAGAAAACTGCAGCTGAATGGCGTTCATTTGCATTAACCATAGCAACATAACAAATGAACGAGAAAGAAACAACATAACACAAGATAAACAAATATTAAAACAATTTATTATAAATTGAGGCGCTTCTAATACTCAATTAACATCATTATAATTTAAAATATTGAAATAAGAATGTTTAATATTTACAATCAATAATTTCTTCCTGTATAAACTTATTGGTAAGAATAATGTTTAAATTTCAGTAAACTAGCATAACCCGTCAACGTCTCGTCAAGTCTGATGTTTTGGGCGGGGATAAATGCGTTTACGGGATAAAATGACGTCAAAAAGGCGGGGCTTAACGTCCTGAAAAGAACAATGTCGCTGTTTCATTCACTGACAAAACCAGCGCATGAGAAATGAAAACCAGTGTTTTGAAATATTAAATGTTTGGCTTTTTGCAAAAATTAGCAAAAATATCAAGGATTAATATTTTAGATATAAGAAATAATTTCAATTTGTTGTGGTTTGCGGGGTATAAACAAGATTTTAAAAAGAAATTATATCCTAAATTGCTTTACAATTTTATGGAAATTGCCACTTTCAAAATCTTGTTTACCGCGTAAACCACAACAATTGAAAAATTGAAAGTTATTTCTAAAACGAATCGGATTCAGAACTGATAATGTCTATAAAGAGTCCATCTAATAGTCAATATAAAATCTTATTTGTACATTAATGTCTTTCATTCTAAGCAAATAGACGCCCTAGACAGGGCAGAGAGAGAGAGAGAGGAGAGAGAGAGAGAGAGAGAGAGAGAGAGAGAGATTGATTTCAGGGCTTTGTAAACTCCACGTCTATAGGCAAATTAATTTAAAAAACGGTATAAGAAACAATATTATATAGCTGTATAGAGCAAAGTGAAATGTATAATTATGCAGAGCCAACTTAAGTCTTAATTCTCAATTTTGATTTTACATATGACAGGTATAGCTATCTAGACACGAGGTCATTACGCAACCGAAGCAACCGGCCTCACCTCCTCCCTGGTTGAAGTTAAAGTGTTTGACTTCCGTTTCAAACGTTTACTTTATATTCGAATTGTGATTGCGATTTGGACATGAATTGTTATGTTTGTTTTTGATTTTGACACATACTAACGCTAATGATATTCTGATACATAAAACAAAAATTAAACAAAAATTTCAATAAAAAAAAACTTTTATATTGGCTTGTTATAGTCTCTGGTTATTAAATGAAATAGAGCTTTCTTCTGTAATATTGCCTCTGAGGATCAACAGGGCATCAAAATTTCATTTGGTGAAAAAAGTGTTATAATACTTTTTTGTAACAAAACTTTTCCTACACGAGAAAACAGACAGGAAAATCAAGTTTTATATTTTCAATTGCATATTAGCAACACATTATCATGTCGGTAGATCCTGGGTCTAAGATTCAGGACTAGATTACCGATGCCGTTGGTTTACCATACCTTATTAATACCATGTTTTATATTTTCAGAGCTGAATAATGTGACCACAGCTGATGGATCCAGAAAATTGATTTATTCAATAAATGGACAGCTTCCCGGACCACCGATTATAGTTTATGAAAACCAAGAGGTAAAAAGAATGATTTGAACAATCTTTCATTTTTCTATTTTGATACTGGTTTGAACATAGATTGGCGTGTCTATTATCAATTGAACTTTATTATTTCCAACAAAATCGGAGATTTTAAGGCTGGTGAAGACTAAATTTCTGCACTCACTGCATATCTCAATGTTTATACTTTTGTCTGAACGCCATAAACGGATTTCAATTGTTTTTTTAACTAAGCCTTGACACTGTTTATTCGCGTTATACAGTCAGAAGTGATTATTTTAAAACTTTTGATATAAACTAAAAGATATAAACTCAGCAATTTACTTTTAAGTGTGTAAACCACTGCAGTAGTTCAGTTGGTAGAGTGCTCACTCCCTAAGTTGGAGGTTGTGGGTTCGAACCCTGACCGGGTCTAACACAAGACTTGAAAGTGGGTAGTAATTGTTCCTTCGTCAAGCATACGGCATTACGAAATGAAAGTCGCGGTTCGTTCGAATGAGTACTTAAAATAATCCAGGTACCGCGTCACGGTAGGGTTCCACGATAAAGAACCCTGCTATATAATGCTATCAGCGCAACGCACATGCAAAATATCTGCACTTTTGCCTTTATTTGGCAACATCTCGATATAAGTGAAAAACTCTTGACTGCAGGGACGTTAAACACCATTACTCAACTGAAATCTTAGTTTCTATTTTATATCTATATTACTCTTATTTTTTATATTTCAGATCGTTGTTCATGTGAAGAATAACCTACTATCTGAGTCAGTCACTATCCATTGGCATGGGGTGTATCAGAAAGGCACACCATGGATGGACGGAGTGGCTGGTGTTAGCCAATGTCCGATCAACCCCGAAGAAACCTTTACATACCGGTACTAGAACGGTCTTTTTAGAGCCAAATATCCCCCGCACCAACATCTACGAGGGTGTTATATTTTCCCGCCACCTTGACATTTCCGATATGACATTGGTTTAAGGTCATGAGACACCTTTGGACCTGTGAAATTTTATGACAGCCGTCCAAAGCAATAATGAGATATGGAAAGGATAATATATATGCACGGACAGACAAACAGACATCGTGATTTCTATATATAGGGTATAATGAAGTGTTTCATAAAAATGCTAATTGTAAATTATTTCGAGCTATGCTTTTTACGACCCCGCAAACAAAGTGTATTGGAACATAGGAATCACCTTTTACATCTGTCTGTTCTTCCGCCAGTCTAACTGTCTCTCTGTCTGCCCGTCCCAATATGGTGTCTGTTCCATATTTTCCATGTCTATGGATAGATTTTGATTAAATTAAGCACAAATGTAAGGCAACACGAGAGGATGTTACGCATACCAAAATATAGTACCCGTCCGTCTAATCATGTTGGGGATAGAGATATTTGTCTGTCAAGATTCTGTTCTAGTTCATTTTTGTTTTACGGAAAATAAAAGCAATTTGTTAATTAGACGTTCCATTGTGATGGTATTTCTAATATATATGTACATCATTATTATGATGATAGAAAAACATGTTTAGATAGGCCTTTTATAGTCGTTATACAGGCATTTGTGTTCTAGCTATACTGATTTTTGTTGCTTGTCCACAGTAGCTCAGAAGATTGACGGATGCAGTTGTGATCAGGATGAGATCTAAAACTAGAACTCTAGTAACCGCTGCCCCGCCCCAACATCTACAAGGGTTAAATGTTTTCCACCGACCGTGGCCGTTCCGATATGACCTTGGTTCAAGGTCATGACATACCTTTAGACCATGAAGGTTATTCATGTAAAGTTTTATGACAGTCGTGCAAAGCAATCATGAGATAAGACCCGGACACGATTTTACACGGACAGACAGAGACAGACATGGTGTTTTCTATATACCCCCGCTCAAAGTAGTTTGCTGTGGGTATAATAAGTGACGGCCATTTTGTGAATTCCAGGTTTTTGGCGACGCCAGCAGGAACTAATTGGTACCATTCACATATTGGAACTCAGAGAACTGAAGGTTTAGCTGGACCACTTATCATTTTAGAAAACAAAAAGGTAACACATTTATGAAGAGAAAAGAAAAATAAATTACTAGCTATACACCAGCAGAATAGCATAACATCATGAATGACATTAGGAGTTATAGATCAAGGGCCAAGGTCACATGTATTTAAAATAAAAAATAATCAAAATAATATATTTCAAGTAATTTTATTTTTACCATTTCGTTTTGCTATTCTCTCAAAACTGAACACTTTACATTTTTGTAAAAGATTTTAAAGATGTCAACAGTTAACACAGTTGATTTAATTTTAGATTATTCTTTATTTTTGATATTTTTCCTCTCGTTCTAATTCAGTTAGCTTGTTTGCATCTTCCTTATGCATTGTTTATAACAATAAGTTTTATGCTATTACTTTTCTTATTTAAACTTACTTTTGTCAACGGGTAGCTCTTGATTTAATAGGGTATATCATTTTGGATTTGGTCGACATTTGGTTGTTCATTCCTGTGCTCTTTTTTGCAGAGAGGTGACGATGGTCGTCTGCCCGTCTTTGCAGACGACTATATTATGATGTTACAGGATTGGATGCCCGAATCATCTGACCGGATGTATTATCAACATCTTTGGAACATGGCTCGGTAAGAAATTGATGGAGGGGCATTAAAACAAGGTTATAGTGAATCATCTTCTACATCTCAAATATGGTTAAGTACAGTACAGACCTGTCGAAAGTTTAACAATAAGCTTACAAATTCTTGTCGAATCGGCGACTCATCCTTGTCCTTTGTTAGCAATATAACTCGGAAACTGCTATTTATCTCTCGGCATCATTTCGGCCATCAGCTATCCATGTCCTCAGTTCAGGTTTCACAATCATTTCTGAGCTAAGAGTTTCCTTAGTTTAAATTTAGCAAATTTTGGTAATCTCTTACTCATGATACTGATGAATATTTTTGTCAAAACTAAATTTAAACGTTTGAATATATAAGTAATCTTAAAAATGACACTTTAACTTCCTTAATATCTTAAAAATCAACAAAATTATAAAAATTTAACATTTTGCAAGATTTAAGTTAAGGAAAATCTTAGCAAAGAAATTATTGTGGAACCGGGGTCTGGTCACCAGGCAGTCTAGTTTCGACTACTCCTCTTTGTTAGCGTACCGTTAAACTTTCGACAGGTCTGTACTGTATTTGAAACTAAACATGTTTAATTGTACTTTATTTGAATAGTTTTATTAAACTTGACAAACAGCTACATGTTTTGTATTAAATCGAAGCATGCATGCTGATCATTATTGTAGGTTTTACGCAATTCTGACACAAACATAACATTAATTAGTCTTAAATTTCAGAACTTATAGTCAAGTTTATGTTGTTAAGGTTACATTATTGCGTCATGGGATATGAGAAATTTACATAAAATTGCCAGGGGGCTTTATTTGAGCGTGTTAAGAACTGTTCTATGTCTATTAAGAAGAAAATGTTAAAACGATTTTGACAACTCCGTGTTTTGTTTTAATCTCTTTCTAAGGTCTTTAAAATAAACGTTCTAAAACCGATTTTAAACACGCTAAATGCATTAAATTGTCAAATTTGAGTTCGTATATTGTCTCTGTCTACTTTAACTCGATTTACTACTGTGAAATAAAATTTTTAAAAATCAGGATTTCAAATATTTTCAAGAAAATTCGTCGAAACTTATTTTTATGTCGTTTGTTTGTCAGTCAGTCATTTATATTCATTTTCAAAGACAGGTTTTTATTTCATGTACATTTGGATGAAAAAGAAATAAAAGTATCAGGGAAAATATGTGCTTTTGACATTTTCCTTGCTAATTTGAGTCGTAGGAGGAACGTTTTTCTTGGCCATTTTGTTAAAAACTTCGCAAGTGTTAGTTTTTCAATACGGTTTAAGCTTATTCAATAATTCAAAAATTCTATTTATCTATGATATATTTAGAAATATAAACAATATGAAGCATATATATATGAATAATGAAAGAGAAATGATTTTATCCAATTACATATATCTTTATACTCATGTTCTTTATATTTCTTTTTCTGTTTTATCGTCTTGTTCGGTAGTTTATATAATGATTTGTTTTAAGTTCTTAGTTGTATTGGTCATTACTAAGTGCAGTCATATAGCTTAGTTGCAAATGTCTCTCATTTTTTGTATATATAGATTTATGCCTGGAGCAGGGTATTCAAACACAACGTGTTACAGATCTACATTACAGGTGGACTTTGCTCATATTGGAGTTGTTCCATTTACGTCAGGACTAATAAACGGGAAAGGTAACTTGACAAAATCATTTTGAAATCTTGTGATCACCCAAGTCTAATTTTTTTATGTTCTCTGACTAATGTCATCACTTTTTAATGGGGAATCGAGTTTATAAATTGTGAAATGGTGTAATAGAGTTTCACGCCACAGTCATGCTTGGTTTTCAAATTGCGTTCTGATAATAGAAAGGCTTTGTTCTGGTCTAGAAATAATAACTTTTTGTAAGTTGCATTCTGTATAATAAAAACTTAAGATAAGATAGCATATGTTTGAAAAAGTTTGATTTTTGAATATATATTATCAAGGTCACCACTATCCTGATCACAGGGATGAACCAGAAAACCTAGCGTTGCCATTTGAAACATTCACGGTTAAATACGGATCATCATACAGATTTAGAGTGATCAATGCTGGAATGATTTACGCTTTCAGAGTATCTGTAGATGAAGTAAGTTATATAAAACAAAAAATTGTCATCGTATCACCGATTTATCTGATATACAAAATACTTCTGGTTTTATCTATATTAAAACCAAAATAATTGTGTGAAATAGTTATGCAGAATTATTCTTATGTACATTGTTGTAAAACATTTTTATTTATTGAACGGTATTTCTCGCATATTAAAACAATAGTAATACCTATAACATATTTCAAATACATACCTTGTAACATACTACCTTTTATTATTGGCGATATATAACCTTCAGTAACTCTAAAAAAGGAAAAGTTCAAAGTCAATTTCATAGGTTATAAAAAGACAAGACACATAAATACATAATTGTTAAAGTTGTTTTTCTCAAAATATGCTGTATATTTTGTAGAAAAGTTGAAAGGCGGACACTTTTTTCGTAACTTTCTATCAACGCTATTCAAATTCAGAGACTCTATATTTTTATCCCCGCCTTTTTGCATAAAACTGTCTTTATGTTGAGATATTAAGTATTCATTGCCTTTTTAGCACCAAATAAAGCTGATCGCTGTCGATGGTAATGATGTGAACGTTGAAGCTGCTGAATCTATTATAGTCCAAACAGGGGAGAGAATCGACTTTATAGTTCATGCAGATGTCGCTGTGCGTAACTACTGGATACGTGCAGAAACACTGGAAGTTAGAACAACACACAGAGTAGGTTGATTCTACTTATTATTCATGTTAATGAATGCTTTGAATTTATTAGTCAATAAGATAAAAAAATGCTGTAAATTCGGCATATTCGTTATACGGTACAATCAAATTTGCTTCTTGACCTTGAACAAAAAATAATGTTTATTTCATATTATGGTTCAATTTAAAGCTAGGATAACTTAGGGTAACTAAAAAGGAATTGTTAATTTTGAAATATTTCAGTTGCATCAAGCATTTCTATTACAAATAATATATTTTATTGGTAAACTCGTCGAATAGTAGCTAATTTTTAGAATCTCTTTAATCCACAAGTTGGATAATAAAACAGAAAAAGTAACGTTGTCGTTTAAATATTTAAAATGCAATGAAACTAATAAAAAATGTCACTTTTGTACAAAAGGCAGGAAATGCCATCAGAATATCAAACTATAATATGTGATTGTATCAAGTAGAAATTGGTTGAAATTTCAATTTGTCACAAAAATATTTTTTGCCTTTAAAATATATAAAAATTCATTCTGTATCGTTTTACAAAATTTTACTTAAAAATTCTGACTAATACCAAAGTTATGATGTCATTTATGACGTAGCTTTTTACGTATCATCCAATTGTAAATGCGCGCAAAACTACTTGAATTTGCAAAAATTATCGGAAATTCTAACAATTTAGGTCCCTTAAGTCAAGTACAAATTTTCAGTCACATGCAGTATAAATGTAGTATTCATTTGCTTGTTCTATAAATTATCTGTCTATGTTGAGCACTGTGTTGTTGATAACGGCGCACAGGTACCTATTTTCACGGCAATGACCGCGGTATAAATGATGACGTCGTTATTCCAACTGTTACGTCACAATACTGAAAATGTTGTCATGGAGATTTTGACCGATTTCTACTTGATACAATCACATACGGTATATTGATTTTAACTTATTGAATTAATACTTCATTATTGTTATAATTAGGGTATTATCAATCCTGGAAAAGTTCTAGGGGTTTTACGTTATGAAGGGTCTTCAAAAAATGAAATGCCAAGATCAAACAGGAGGAAATGTTCTATAAAGCACAGGTGCAGGGTTATTAATTGTCCATTTGAGTGAGTATAATTACAGCGAATATATATACTGTAAACCAAGTAAACAGTTTTCTAAAATACTCCGACTACAATTTAATTTAAAAAATTGTGGCCAAGTGATGTTGTATTTTTTTAATTTGCGCCTAAAACGCGAAGTGTCCATTTGTTATTTAAAACTAACTAATAAATGTTTTGCTATAGACGCGAAGTGTCCATTTGTTATTTAAAACTAATAAATGTTCTGCTAAATTATTTTGATAAATTTGATTTTTTTATGAAACAGAAATTATATATCAAATCATCATTTAGCTGTCTAGAAACTATTTTCAGCAAAGTAAAATACCTTCAAAAATGTTGGCAAACATTTGTTAAAAATCCCTAAAATCGTATTGTAGATTTTGTCATCAAGTTACTTGCATATCGTCATTAAAAAGGCATGAGAACGTGATATAAAATACGAGTATATACATGTATGTAATCATGATAAAAAATGTTAATCAAGTTATTGGAACCCGTGAAGGGAAGTCATTCAGTTTTAGACAATTGAATGCATCATAATTATAAAAATTATGATTGACTTAATTTATTAGATATTACCCAAAGAAGAAATATACAGACTGCATGTCCATTGCAGATTTGAAATCGACAAATTTTGAAATAAAACAGAATCCCGTTCCGAAAATAGAAAAGGAAACGGATCTACAAGAAATCTTTTTGAATTTTCATTTTGCTTGTGAGTACTATTATTGAGTATTATGTAATTCGACTTTAATAAAAAAAAATTAACAAAATACAATCATGTTTTTTATATCAATCGATATGAAATTGGTCTTCTTGAGAGCAGAACCATACATAATCATGTTTCCAGTTAAATATTTGACACACAAATAGTTTTAAAGGAAATCAAATATGTGTATTAAATGTTCAACGTGAATGGTCAGACGACACCAGCATATTATGATTGTCACTAATTACAATATACTTGTCTTATCGGATGTAGTAAAAAGTTGGAAAGCTTAGAAGACACAAAACATCAAACAGAAAATGATAACGTAAACCAGATATTTAAATAGAGAGGAGATACAATTATTCACACCACGCAACATTTGTTGCGATTATTTGATCCAAATGATAACTTATACCAGGTAATATATGTTTCTGTTTTGTATTTTAGCTAATGATAGAATACCCTTCATTCCTTCTGTGAGCGGAAAAAGATTCAAGCGACCTACAGCTCCATTACAGGTTTTGATCATTTATTTAATTATCAAGGTTTTTGCAATTAACTTCACATCTTAGCATTTATTATATTTCAGAGATCATTATCTTAATTTAAGTTTATTTTAATTCTTTGTCATATTTTTTTTTGATTAAGGAAAGGAATAGATAACGCAAAACATAGAATTAAAATACCAATAATGTTTCATGCTTGGGTTATATCGGTATGAGAGAGAGAGAAAGAGAGAGAGAGTCCTCAACACTTTTTACGAGGTCAAATTCTATTTTTTTTTATTTTCAAGAGTCGAAAATTCATCCATATATCTTGGACTAAAAGACATTAAAATACCTTTTGCAAAATATATCAGTACTTCTTCATATCGGATAAATGTATACCATAATAAAAACTATTATTAATTGTACTGTATGGTAAAATTTTAATTTTTTCTTTTCAGAATAAAAAAAAATATTTTATTAAAATTGAAATTGAAATTATTTCTTGTTTTAGACGTACCCAGAACAAGATGGATTTTATGAGTCTTGCGAAGGAAAGAACTGTATAGATAACTGCTGTTGTACTAATATAATTAAACTTAAGAAAAACAAAACAGTTCAACTGGTGTTATACAATCAAGGTATGCATTCATTCGCGCATTTCTATCCGTAGTCAGTTTGCACAACAAAGGTTTAGAGTGGAGTGGATAGGTTGACTTTAACGTCCAAATCAATATTTTTACAGTTGGATCAAGGCGGACAGTTCGGGGTTGGTGAAGGAAAACACCCAAAGAAAACTACCGGCATTCTGACAAACTGCCTCACACTAGGATTTGTCACGAGTTTGATTCGAAAATATACGGGCGGATGTGATCAATAAGCTTGCGTTTTAGACCCCTCTTTCCGTTGCAGAGAAAGTTAAATAACTTTTAATGATTCAATTATTATACATACTGACATAAACTGTTTTTAATTCAGAGTTCACTGTGTGTAGACATTTTCGTTGCACTTGGGTGGAAAATATTTCACTGATATAATGCTGGCATGCGTGGTTTCTTATGATATAAAGAAGAGTAAAAATTGAAACAAACCTTAAATTGTCTTATTTATATTCTGCAATTTTGTACCCGGGTATGATAGTGTCCTCAAACTGTTTGACTCGAGTGAAGAAACGTTCCGTCGGTTATGTGGACTAATCAATTGTTGAGACAACCAGTTTGCAAAAATATTCCTATTGAATCATTGTAGAAAAACGACCGTGAGATCCTTTGTATTGCATCATATGGACAAAACAATCTTTTGTTTCATATTTGCATCAGAGTTAATTTATTTTGACCGGCATGGGTTATGTGTATATAATTTCTATTTAATCTTTCTTTAGACATGTTGTATGTTCTAAAACTGCAACCTAAACAAAAATTATGCAATAATCAAATAAACTTGACTCTATTAAAATGATTTTTGAAACTCAAGATCAAACTTTGAAAAGAATGTGACAATACATCACTACATTAAACTTCATAGCGGAAAAATTGGCCGTGGTACAGATATTTTCTTTTGCAATCTAGGATGCACAAGGGTTTTTTTCGTTTCCATTTTACTACAATTTGAATCATCGAATTTTTATAAATAATAGTTATTTCTTAATTCAATTTGTAAAATTTCTAATGCTCATACGTTTGATTTTTTCCAGATAACACTTTATTTGATATGCCACATCCTATACATATGCATGGGCACCAGTACCACGTGTTAAAGATGGCGTTCCCAGAATACAACAGAATCACGGGTGCAGTTGCATCAGGTTCCACGGATATAGACTGTGATACTCCATATTGTAATTACCCCACCTGGAAAAATAAAAGTTGGCATGGGGATAATATACCTGGGTTAAATCTAGTTAATCCGCCTCTAAAAGATACAGTTACTGTACCGAGAAATGGTTATGTTATCATTCGCTTCAAAGCTAATAATCCAGGTTTGTTTTCTAACTTTACATTCATTTTGCTGAAAATTTGCGTTACTGGGTGGTTTTTATATGATCACGTAAACAGGTGGAAGGAAAGATGGTCTATTAAATTGCAACCTTAAGCAAATTTAAAGTTTCCCCGAAGATATCACAAACTCATACAATACTGTTTTACTATCAGAAATATACTATTTTCTAAAATTCCTTTAAAGTAAAATATGAAAATTCTCAAAAACTAAGCTATACCTCCTTATGCAAAGTATTTCCTTAGCTAAATTTAGTTTAACATATTTTGGTCCTTTGGATATTTTTGCAACCCCATGAAGAAAATTTGTTTTCACATTTGGTCAAGGTACTAGTGATGAGGAATTGTATTCCGAAACGGCCGTCTATTGCTGTAAAATTATCACTGGTACAACATGTAATTTGTCAGTAATGTCAATACGACAGATTCAGTCAAAAGCCACAAGAATAATGAATTTTATGAAACAGAGACAATATGTTCGCCTATATTAGTCTGTTATGTACAAGTTATGATTGGAACTTCGGGGTTCATTCAATTTACGCGCGACACAAACAGTTTACACACCAATAAACTGGCAGCAATCAAATTTTATTGTTTAAATATTATTACAAGTAAAATTTAGACATTGGCATAGTTAATATTTTATAATTTTTTTTTCATTTGAAGGTTTTTGGATTATGCACTGTCACATAGAAATACACCAAGTTGAAGGCATGGCTCTTGTGTTCCAGGAAGGAGAATTATACGACATGCCGCCACTACCTGACAAATTTCACAAATGTGGAGACTTTAACTGGAGTTCAAACGCTTTCAGAAAATTTATCAACAATGATATTCTGTTTCCAGGTAATTATGACACTGTTTAAAAATTCTGGCCCTTGGCATCGTTAATCCCAACCGAAAATTGAAATCAATTTAAACAAATTAACAATTAAAATAATAATAGAAATAAAAGAAATAAATTAAAAGGTAAATTTTTCAAGTATAGCAATTTATTTCATTTCAAAGTTTGGCAATTTTTTTTATCGAAGTCGGAGGCAGGTTCTTGATTCAATATGTAGGTCTCTCCGTCTGTCCAACGGTCAGTCAGTCCGACAAATCAATTTTCCGTTTTTTATGTCATGCTTAAAGTGTTTGGTTTAAAAAAATTAATTTTAATTTAACTATACACAGTTAAAGATCAGACTCTAGTTTCATAGTCATTCCTTAAATAAGATTTTCCTCAACTTAAATTTCGTAACTTTCGACAATATTTTATAGTACTACAAATAAATCGTTTAAAAATTAGAATAAAGATGCCATTAGCTCAGAATGATATTCAAAATGACACATTTAATTCATGGATATCTTGAAAACTAACACAATTATACAGTATTCAGATTTGCCAGATTTAAGTTGAGGAAAATCTTAGTCAAAATGATTGTGAAACTAGGGCCTAGTCCTAATTACGTTCCGGTGTGGTGTTACATTATCTTCCATTGATACACTAAATTCATATTCTTCATGCTTGGAAATATCAGTTTAATGTTTGATAATTTATAGTTTAACTAGGACAAGTTACAGATCAATTTTGAATGGTTAGAGTAATTATTATCTAATGCAAAGGAATGGCGATAAATCAGGTCGGTAGAAGACTTGGTAGTTTTTCACACTTATAGAAATTACGTATGCCAACTTTCTCTTGCTTTATATTATTTTCAGAATTTATCGCAGACCCTACAGAAGTACCTGACGTTTCACGAAATGGGGATAATGGTATCTATAACAACAGAACCAAAACCCATGGATTTAGTTCTTTGGAATACTTTCTCATTGGTACGGTCTGCATAATGACCATAGCGGTTGTAATAGTTCTGTTGGTCGTTAAAAGCAAGAGTTCTCCCTCTTCAAGCAGTGATCCACAGACACAACCATTAATTTCTGATCAGTGAGCGTAAAGACAGATCTAGAGGGACAGAAACCGATATTTAATTAATCATGAAGGTAAAAAATTACGACATGGTTAATTGAAAATGCAGAATTCAATTACATTATCAAAGGCTGATATAAAACAGTCATGGACATTATGGAATAACATTCTAAGCCTAAAGTAACGTTACAACTTATTGCAATTGACAGTCTGAACACTTGGATCTACTATGACAGACTCTATCATTACTTTCGGAATGCTTGATGCATTTTCTAAACCAACAATTGATGTATGTGGCCATAATTTGTTATGACTGGTGTAAAGAAAACATTCATTTCTGAAAAGCTAAACGCTAATTATATAGAGATACATGTACATTACATCAGAAACACTTAACATCAACACCATTAAAACAATTAAAGGAGTCTGGGTAACTTACCATTCTTATAATATAATTTATCTGTCTTGGAAACAATGTTGACACCAAGTCAAAGGTAAAATATCGCTGCTGATTAAATAAAGAGATGTATTTATCAAATTATTTAAGGAAGATCTCGATAATTTCCTTGGAGATTTTTAAACCAAGAAGAAACAATATTCAATCAATAACAATAATAAGTAGACACATTTTTCATCTTTATGGTTCTGACAGCTATCCATTTTTGGGATACCGAAAAGTCACAATAAAGACCCATATTTATGGCTATATTTAAATTATAACTGTTGTTTTTAATAGCAATTAGCATTTTTGTTGTAATTTTCAAATTCATCTTTGTTAGTCGTTGTGTTAGAAAATATAGAGGCATCTGTTGTAAAAATTTCCAGTGATTGGGAAAAGGTATCCATTTTTTTGGCATGCCCCGAAGTTACATTAAGGAACCATATGTTGTTGCAGTATTTAAATTATAAATAACTAGTTCTTTTAAATAACAACAGTTAGGTCTTTTTGGTTGAAATTTTCAACTGTAATCTGAATTTATCTTTGTTAGTAGTGGTATCCGAAAATACGTAGAGGTATCCGTTGACTAGGGATATAAACCACTGGTTTATGGATCATAGTTGAAGTATCACCGGCCATGACTTTTATGTTCCGACACTGGCTGCCATCACGGCACCAAAGCAGCGCCACGGCAACAAATGACGTACTAGTGTCAGCAACGTCATTAAATGGCGCAATTCAGACCGAGTTTTCATTCTTTTTGCGTAGCATCCAGTCATTTGTCGGAACATTGTGGGCGTGGCCGGCGATCCGTCAGTTTTAAAAAAGTTTTCCGTGAAGTCCTAGTGATAAAGTTTGTCAGTATCCATGACGAAGGTTTAGGTGAAATATAAACATTGAAAATAAATGAAATCCCAAAAGTAAAGTCTTGAAACAGTCTTTTTACCGCAGAAATTCGGTAAAAACTACCAAAAAATTTTAAAATTGGCAAATAAAACTAAAATGTAAATTTCGACGAAAACTAATTTTCCACGAAATCTGTTTAAGAAATTATCTTGAGATTTGCGGAAAATAAAAATATCAAATTATCAGACAAATCGAAAAAATCTGGTGCTAACACTTCCAATTTCTCACATTTTTCCTTTACAATTCTCAAAAGAAAGACGTGAAAAAAAGTCAGTAATAAGAAATAAAAGAATTATTTGTTTACCATTTTTCCATTTTATTTAGTTATTTGAATACAAATAGCTGAGATAACCGATGAATTTGATCCCCAAAAGCATCTGTGATAGACATATATTCTTCTTTATCAAGTTATATATGGCAGTTTGTGTTTCTGTTTTAATATATTTTATATATAAATGCATTACTATTTCGATAAAGTATGTTTCTAATGTTTTACGTAGACTATATAAAATCTAATTACAGTGCATTTGTCACGTAAAATTTCATTTACTTATTGTAAAATTTGTCCTTTGGGCTTTTTTGAATAACGTTAAATTCATCCATTTGTTTTCAGTTTTACATATTCTATGTAATAAATGTCACATTGGTAGGATTAAATGGATGAAATATTTGATCATTTTTGAAAACAGGTCAGTTTATCCCAAAATTCCAATAAACCGGATAGAAAAACTATAAATTGATTTTGCACTTTGATGACTTTGGCAGTGTTAGGTATATAACTTATACCGTAATTCCAGAGGCAAAAAGACATTCTTAAGTTTCCACACGGAAACTCATAGTAATTAAATCGCATTTTTATTCCTTTCATGCAAGATAATACAATACCGATCAATGGTTTTTGTGGTAAAACTCCTGATGCAAGAAGAAATGTAATCTTTGTCATGAGGAATAAGATATTTTGTTTTTTTCTGTATGATAAACAAAATGCGATTTGGAAAAATATTTTTTTGCGTCTATCTTACATTCTCTGTCGATTATTATGTATAACAGATCCAAGCAGGAAACTAAAGCCTAAATCTTTGAAATCTCTGAAAGTACAAGGCTAAGTAAAAGGAAATTTTGCATGGAAGTTCCTTTTGTGGTAAAGATTAAACATTAAATATGGCGAATCCATTAGAAATCTTAAATGGCCGCCACTACTATAATTAGCAAAAATCTAATAAGTATATACTGATTTTGTTGAAATTTTGAACTTGAACTCGGGATAATAAGTTTATAAAAAACTTTTCTGTGTTGCCTGCAGTTTTACTCACAGATTTTTTTTTTCAATTGTATCGAGGTGTCCATGTCATGGATAGAGGAAGAAACCGAAATGCCCGTAGAAAACTATCGAACTTCGTCAAGTAAACTGATAAACCTTCTCACACTAAGATCTGTCCCTTGCATTCGAAAATAGGCTGTTAGGAGACCTGTTATCTATAAGCGCTTATTTGTACTACTCTACCACAACGGTCACAGGTCAATTAAAATATTTCAACATTTTTTAATTTTGTTTGAAATACTGCTTAACCTTCTAGTCTATGGCTTGCTATGGATATAAGTGCATAGAATATTTCAGTTACCAACCAAATGATTATTTTCAATCAAACTGAAGACAGTACTTTTGGATAACCAATGGTGCTGGTTCACCAAACATCTTTCAGAGACTTTTTATTCACGTAATAATTTGACTATTCAAGATTCACAATAGTAGTCTTTGGCCTTTTAAGCTGTCGGCAATTTCCCATAAAATTATTACCATGACCAACAAACATCAAATAAAATTGTGTCGATAAACTCGTAAAATTGGGGTCTTCGTTAATTTCTTTTTACCTATTCCCATTTTTCTAATATAAGTACATATGCATCGATTTCTAAATTGTATGGCTATTGTCATTTTGGAAGAAATCCCTGTGGACCAATGGACCGAGAATATGTAAGATATAAACATTAAATCCGAGAAATAAATAACCCATTCACACTTAACTTCTGAATTAATAAGGAATAATTTTTTTATATAATAGACCATGTAATTGAATTCAGTTTAGTATGACCGGGTCCATAACAATTTTATTGGTATGCAATCTGTAAGTTCCTTTGATCGCTGTCCGTTATATTTTTCTCTTCCAAGGCAATGTCCAAAACTAAAGAGATAAACAATATACATATTTCATAATTAACGGGTTCACATGCACACCAGCCAATTTAGTAAAACTAGCTTATAGTGAAAGTGTGTTGAAAGCAAGTGCATCTTTTCATAAGTTGTAACGTGATGATCAAAAACAAACATACTAATCCATGTCCGAATCAGAACCCAGAAGCAAAATAAAAACTTTGAAACTGAAAAGTCAGGTTAGAAACGTGAACTTCCACCAGGTAATTGAGATCGAGTACTCCGGAAGGGTAAGCACCTCCTGTTTAGCCAGCTACACTCGTCACGTGTAATCAACATTGTGTAAAAAGAACATGAAACTATGGGACGTCAAATATGTGAAACTGTTTTACCGAGGGTGATCCTTCGTAATTTGTGATACGAGAAAAAGCAAAAGCACATAGTTTTATTTTCTTTTATAAACGAGTGTGAAATATTTTCGTTTTGACTTAAATGTGTGTTTGCGTTTTAGCATTATTCTATTTTTCATCATTGTGTTTGGCAATTTAAAAAACAAAATATTCGTTCGATCAAACACAATACAACAAGGGTTTGTATATATAGTATAAACAAACGTATCGTTTTTTGTTCAAACCACAATCCCATAAGCAAAGTAAACTCTTGGAAAACTCGAAAATTAAGTGAACAATTGAACTTTCAACAGGGAAGTGATGCTTCGGAAAGACAATCACATTCTCTCTTGTCTATATCGCTTCAACAGCTTCGTGTAGAATCAACATTAAGAATGAAAAGAACAAGGACCTATTGGAAGTCAGATATTGGATATAGAGGAATCGTTTTTATCAACAATATTGTGATGACGGATAATTTTAGGGAAATGAGGAAGTAGATTTTTTAGTTTTTTTTTAATTTTAAAAACAAAACGCATATAAGGGAAAAACATGTAACACAGATAAAAAAAATAATACATAATAATATTTATTATCTAATTAAATGTTTATCAAGTGCATTACTTGACAAGAATATTGTAATATCTACCAAAAACAAACATACTAATGTAATTAAACAAAACTTATCCAATAATGTTATAGAGGTACATCTACTCGGCCAATATGACATCATTTTCAACGTACATAAATACATCATATGTCGACATGTATATGTCGTTTTGAGTAAAATAAAAATCAAACAATACATACCGGTGCATGTTTTAATCACTATCCAAAAAGTAAAGCAAAAAGCAATTAAAAAAACTAAAAAGTTAGAATCATTTATTATAGATTGTCGTCAAATCAATCAACTCCACATACAGATATATAGATAACGTTCTGTCTCTTAACAATCCTAAATTTGCGACTACTATCTATTCTAGTCAGCTTGAGATAAAATATACGACTGATTCCTCAAGCTCTAATTCATATTTAGATGTATACTATATTATGATTCACACGAAAGGCTACGTTTGAAACTTTATATCAAACGTGATTATTTCAAGTTTTCTAGTGTTAACTTTCATTTTCTATGTAGCAATATACCTGCTTCTTCTGCTTATGGTCTTTTGTTTTCCAATTAATACGCTATGGTAGAGCTTGTTCCCACAAGAGGACTTTGTACAACGAAGCAGGATGCTTGCAAATAAATAATTGCAAGCCTAGGCTTATCAAGGCCCTCAACAAATTTTATGGCCGTCAAAAAGTTTTATGTCCGGCATCACAGTATTGCTGATAAGCTTGATGGCACTGTGTCCGGGATTACTCTAGATACATTTGACGTCCTAAAGTCCCATGTTCCTTTCACACCAATTTGATTACATACATAGTCGATGCACCTAGCTAAACAGGAGGGACTTATCCTTCCGGTGCATCCGGCCTCACTTCCCTGGTAGACGATCAAATGTCTACACTGACTTGTCAGTTCTAAGGTGTTTACGTTTGCTTCTGGATTTTGATTCGGACTTGGATTATTATGTTTGTTTTTTATTAGATTTTATCGTAACCCTTATCTCTAAAACACGCGTATATATACACATATGCTCTTTCGAGCGCACCAGCTTAGAATTAATTTGGAAATCAAATACGCAGTTTCTGTACAAAACCATAAAAACACAAAACGCTATATGTCATACACTCACAAACCCTTATTATCATGACTATATTCAATAAAGCTTCACAGTCTACAGAACATGATATTAATAGCCTTAAGTAATGCAAACCATGACTATAAATATAACAACATCTTAAAAAGACACATACAACAAATAAAAAAATAAGCCGGTTGTATTATATATACTGACAAGAAGTCGATGTACCTGCCAAAAGCTTGATGACCAGAGATTGTGATAAAGCTGTAAACATTATGCATAGTGTTCCGATGGTCACAACAACTGAATGATGAGCAGTATGCTGTTTGTGTTCCCACCAAAACCTTAATGGCTGGAGATCAAGATGAAGATGTAATAGTTATGAATGGTCACAATGTTTCAATGTACAGCAGTCGTGTTCCCGCAAAAGTATTGAATTTCGTGATTAAGCTATATTATGCATACGATGTATCGATGGTAACAATAGCTGAATGGTCAGCACTCAGTTGTGTACTTAATGATTGGAGATCGTGATGTAGCTGTTATTATAAGTATTGTTTTACGTGTGTAAACATATCTATCATCATGGTTCGTACAGTAAACGCCTGTAGAAATTTTTTAACTTTGTTAACGAATAAGTGCCGAGTCGACAACTAATCTTTGCTCTATCTCGACAGCTATGTTTGGCAACTGTTTTCTATCTCTTGCAACATTTCCGTCACTATTTCAATACCTGACACATTTGGCAGTACCGCCTTGTCTACTTTTCGGTAGGGTCAGCGTTAAACTTTCGATAGGTCTGTACTGTACTTCAATGGAAAATATCTGAATGAAGATTCCTCGCGGCTTTTAAGTGTAATATGAAAATCCCCCTTTACTTACAACAGGATTAATTGATGATAAGCATGGATTTAGATCACAGCCTAAAACAAATTTGTTTCCAAATTAAAGAAACAAATGTTCCAGTATACTTTGGCCTTAATTCCCTATTGGAACTTTACGTGTTTAACTTAATTTGCCACTTTCAAAGCTTTAACTTTTCTTTGGCATTGTGATGTGAACATGTTTGTTTTTGATTGGCATTATATCCCATGCCAGTTCACAGTCGACAGTTTTCAATCATTAAAAGGTACACCCTTGTGATGGAATGTACTTAAGTGTATTAAGGATTCTGTGAATATCTCCCATCAAACCAGTGAACTTACATTACAAGTACGTTGTACTAGCTATGGTATACGAAAAGACAAGTGATAGCCGAGATAAGATAACCATTATTAGAAACAACTGATTATAACTGATATTCAAATAAGGTTCTGAAATAAAAAAAAACATGCCAATCTTTGTCCAAACTAATTTCCCAAAGGAAGGAAGGTAAATACTTTGAAGCTGAAAAAATTAGGACTTTCACCAGGGGCTAGGGAAGTGAGGCCGGGTACTCCAGAAAGTAGTATGTTGGACATTTATTGTATCTTGTTTTTGATTACTTTGGTTACAGTCGAATTACTTTCTCCGATGAAAATTGCTTTATTTTATTTTTTATTGATGTTTTAGAACTCAACCACATTCAACCACAATCATACCGATATAAATTCTAATCACAATCTTAAAAGCAAGTTAAAACATTGTCAATTGCTTAATGAAGCTAAACACGTAAACTTCCACTCGAGATGCAAGGTGCCCCAGAAAAGAAACAACTTCTGTTTAGCTAGCTACATCCACCAAACAAAATGGAAATATGGGACGTGAAATACATCCAGGATGAATGTCAGTCCAGACTTTTTTTACCAGATCTTTATATTACGGTGGCCCAATCTTTTGGCTGCACTATAAAACGCTATAAATGTGTTGGAATGTAAAAGACAAACCTTGTACTTTAAATTAATAATGAACCCATGGACCTTTTTATTTTACCTAGCAAAACTAGTTTAAGGACATTTAAAGCTAATGGCATTTCAGGAGTTTTAGTGTTTATAAATCAATGAGAATTTTTTTTTCATTTTAAACTGCCATTTTATTCTTGAATCAATACACTAGCTAGGTTTTAATAATATTGTGACCAAAACCACTATGTGAAGAGTCAGCTGATTTTTCGTCTTAAAACATTGAACTTTCGATGCCTTCGAGAGTAATGGCCTAATTAAATCCGTGATTATATAACCAACCTGTTTCTTAGCTTTCAACAAATTCCATCTTTAGAAACGTGATATTCTTCAAACAGAGTCAACTGTCTACTAATTTACTGCCAAAACGGCAAAAGAAGATTGGTAAAACTTAAATTTTCGACAATCTGAGAAAAATCTAGATAACAGTAAACTGCTTCTATGCTGGTTTGTAAATGGACAATAGTGCCATTTTACAACATACGCACAAACTAAAAGTTAAATACTATTTATCTATAAAAATCCGTTCTTGTAATATAACTATTCCGGCTGCAAATAAATTGTTGACTCAGGGATATTGGAAGCCTAGGCTTATCAAGTCCCTCTAAAAGCTTTATGGTCGTCATGACGTCATTGACGTTCCATTGTTCCATGCTCCTTTCACAAAATTTTGATTACACACGTGGCGGATGTAGTGTAACAGGAGGTGCTTACCCTTCCTGAGCACACTTCCCTGGTGGAAAGTTCACGTGGCTTACTTGACTTGTCAGTTCCAAAGTTTTTACTTTGCTTCTGTATTGTGATTCGGATATGGATAAGTATGTTTGTTTTGAATTATTTGTTCGCATTGTGTATTAAATGGAGAATGATACATGGTGAAATCCATATCGTATGCCGTATGGGACTAAGACCCTAATATCGGACAGAGGAATTTACCCTTTTTTGCGACCCCTAACTTAAGCTGCTTGTTTCCCAAACACTACAGATGTTTAACCTGGACAGTATGTAGTTCTAATGTGGAGAAATTCTTAAGCACATAATTCAACCCGCTACAACAATACGTTTGATTTTAAATATCACAAAAGCAATTCAGACTCAAAAAGTGTCGAATTAGGTGAAAACAACAAGAAAAACATAGTCATATGTTTATTTCATTGATTTTGTTTCAGAAAAAATATTTCTGAAAATATTTTTCTAACTATTAAGACTGTTATGGAAAAATATTTTCAAACGTTAGTGTGAATGTGAACAGTTCGGTCAATATATGAGGTCTTGAAAATAATCATCTTCCAAAACATTGACTGATGTGCTGACCAATTCTAACAACACAGGAAAAACTTTGAAATTTAGCAAATTAGATTAAACACGTGAACTTCCACCAGGGAAGTGAGGCCGGTTGCTATGGAAGTGTACTCAATTTTATTGTTCATTGTTCTGATTGATATGATGCCGTCGAGCAATTACCATTTAAACGAAAAGCCTAGAAGTTTTAACCGAATATCTGCAGACAGGCTTTGACCGATATATTGTTACAGAGGATTTACTTCATTGATTTAAGACTAAACTGCATTTTGAAATAAACAAATCCATTCTCTTTCTTACTTTAAATTAAAACATTAAATCTCGTGAAATGTCATTAACTTTGAAGATTCTTAGACGTGTTAGGCAGTTTATATAAATAATGTACACGTTTTTGTAACTGTCGCATTTATTTTTGAAAACCAAAACATTTTGATTGTTTTATTTGTTCACGGTACAAGCAGATAGATCGGGTAAGTTAAAACAAGAGATAAAGCAAGTTTCGTCTTTAATGGGGTTTATTTGAATTGTTAAACATTTAACTCTTTTACAACTTTAACGAGAAAACAAGTTATCTTTGCCTTGCCTGGGAATAAGAATGTTTGTGTTTGTTGTCAATGCCACAAGAGTAAATTCTTTCATACAAAAATATTAAAAACATATTGCCACTCAAAAAAAAAAAAAAAAAAAAAAAAAAAAAAAAAAAAAAACGAAACTTGAAACGAAGAACAAATGAATTATGTCTATATCAATGTTAATCCTATAAAAATCTCTTTATGCTCTTTATGGCGTTGCCTTGATCATGAGGTTGACGTCAGATCATGATACTATTTGAAAGGCTATAAAAAGCCATAATCTGAAATTCGACATAATTTTATTCATTGATATACAAATCACTGCATATTTTAAACCATGGACCAAATGATTGTGATGAATCTATTCCGAAAAAGTGACCTTCGTTGACGAGAACAGCGATATGACTCGCTGTATCTCGAACGTTTAAGGTGAAACAAACAGGTCGATTAAAATCAATTGTATTTATTAAATTATGTTAAGGTATCAAGAGTTCATTCTTTAAACCCAATATAAGTATTTTCATTTAATCGAAAGAAATAAGAATTGTTCATTTTATTGATTGCTCAATTGAACCTAGCTGTGTCCGATTTCATGATAAAGCAATGATACGAAGGTAAGCTGATGTAAGGTACTGACAACAGTAAAGTGAAAAAGAAAGTGAAAGTTAAATCACCATTTCATGAAAAACGCACACGTATATAGTTATAATGGAAGGATTTGTGTTTGATACAACAACCTGAAAAAGTTACCAATGATTACTAATCCTGTTTTACAGCACTAGACGTCTCTTTTTCAGTAAAATACCACATCAGTAATGCTCGGACAAACATTGTGGAAATCCAAATATTGTTAAGATGTTAAAATGAGAAAAATGACAAAAACAAATGTATTTTACAAAATCTAACTAAGCCATTAAACATAGCTAAGACTTTTGGGGAAAAAATTAAGAAGTAGATATTGAATCTTGGGTTAAACGACATCGTCCCTCTCCAGTGGCTGTAAATATTAATAATTATTTCAAATCACCTTTCTAAACTTTCAATTTTATCAAGATAGACTTCATTGGGAATTTGGAAAGTTCCACAATGTAATCAATAAACTACGGAATTGGTTAACAATCGTGAATGGGTCCCGGTGGCTGAATTCATTGATTGATTCGTATAAACAATAATTTCCCCTATTATCCTTGTTTGTTTATGAAGCAATAAAAATTGTTTTGGGTATTGTGGCATCAGCAACACCGCTTTGCGGAATCACCTTTTATATGTCAATAACAACAAGTTTAAGAAAGAGCGATTATTGCCTACTTCCAAAAATATGATTGGTGAATTCCTATAATTAATCAGTTGAAACATAAAATTTATCCATTTAATGATAATCATCAACCCATCTAATATTGAAAAAGAGGTTCTGAAAAGTTTACGTTGGCAGCAATATGCTGATGGATTGACAGCCCCCTTCAAGATTAGAATCGATTAATTCATTGATTTTTAGTTAAAACAACTATTTCCTCTTCTTGAGCATCCTCCTACTGATGAAATAATAATGAAAGAGATATTGTTTCTGAAACAAAAACATAAATATTTGATTATATCTTTAACCTATTTAATAATCGCAGAGAATTTCTAAATAAAAGTGTGAATTTAGTTGTAATATGCTGATGGATTGACAGTCCTTTTTAAAAATAGCATCGCCGAAGTTTAAACAATTATTTTCCGTTCTCAAGTATACTGCTCCTGATGAAATTATAATGAAAGAGATATTGTTTCTGGCAGGTTTGACGCCGGTTACAACAAGCTGAAAAAGAGTAACATATTACTTGACGATTCTCTCTAATCCAATGATTGATGAATTAATGTTACAGTTATAGGACAGATGGACATCATTTTCTAATGCGTTGTCGGTTTACAAAATTTTAAGTTTCCTCTTAAAACATCAATTTCAATTAATGATCTTATTCTGTGAACTTTTAAAGTAAACACGAACAACGTATCATCGATAAATTGTTTAAAAACAAATTATTTTTATTTCGAAGTGATGTAACATTTTAAGGTCATAATTCACGCAATATTCACCATGTTATAAAAGTTGCAACACTAGAACTCATTTGTAAAATGCAGTGACAAATAAAAGAGTTTCATATTATTAATGAAACACGTTTTATGTTAAGGGTAAAGCAGTGGTATTTATAAAATGGCGCTGGTTAAAGCAAAAGAAAAATAATAAGATCCCAACTAGACATATAAATGAACCAAGGATTTATCTACCAGTTTTGGGCAACAGAAATTTCATGAAAAAATCACACATTTTCAAATGCGCATAAACAATCGAAGCGTCAAATACCTTTGAAAAAGCGCATGGCATATGAACACATATTGAAGCTGCAGCAGAAACTTTGATAAAAAATGAAATAGCATTATGCAAACATTCATAGACAATTTAAGTTTAACAATCCCTAACAAACGCAAACATTATCGACACATACTAAAGGTACTGTGCAACTGTTAGCTTTTTTTATTGCTCGGGTAATAAAACCTACATAAAGTCATAAATCAGTATTATTACATTTGTTTGAATCGATGTTGTAAAATACTTTTATGGAATTTCTGGATCTTGTTTTACGTGAATTTTAATATTACTTAAAAAAATGGGTAAAAATGATCAAATAAAAGATTGGTTTATTACTAAATTATAGTACAATACCTGCTCTGAAATAAAAGAATTTGGCACAACTGAACTACATATTTAAACGTTTAAACCGGTGATGTCTGGTCAGTTAAGAAACAGTGTCATATTCTTACTCCAATGACAGAATCGCTGAATCCTTATAAATGATGACGTGAAACATAAAACAAACCTATTTGATGATAGCTTTTAACCTATTTAATAATCACAGAAAAGTTCAGAAAAGTTTGACGTGGATAGGAATTCACTGATTGATTGACAGAATCGCTCAATTTATTGATCATTAGTTAAACAACTACTTCCCCTTCTTGAGTATCCCGCTCGTGATCAAATGATAATTAAAGAGATGTTGTTTCTAGAAGGTTTGACGCCGGTTACAACAAGCCGAAAAAAGAGTAACATATTACTTCACGATTCTGTTTACTCCAATGATTGATGAATTAATGTTACAGCTATCGAACAGATGGACATTATTTTCTAATGCGTTGTCTCCAAACTTAATTTTTAAGTTTCGTGTTAAAACATCAGTTTTAGTTAATGTTGTAATTTTATGGATTTTAAAAACAAAAACAAACAACGGGTTATCAATAAATTGTAGAAAAACAATTTTTTTCTGAGTTATGTAATACTTTCAGGTTAAACTTCGTGAAATATTCCCCAAATTCATAAATAATTCAATATTGTTGCTTATTTGCATAAAAATGCAGTGAAAACAAAAAACAAATTATATAATTTCTTGAACATTTTAATTGTTGCAAAATTACACAGACAATTGAAGAGTTAAAAAACGTTGAGAAACGTATAAAGCATATCGGCACTTATTTAAGCTTCTAGGAAAATCCAAGCTTTATTGCACTTATAATGAATCGTTATTATTACATTAATTTTAATATGTACAGTAAAACAGTTTTAAGAAACGTATGTTACGTTTTTTTAATATCACTTATAAGAGTAGTATAATGTACCGAAATGGCACCTTTTATCGTACGCCACCAGCCAAAAATGACCTTAGTTTCCCTTTTTTTGGTGCCCTTAGAGACGGAAGTGACGTCATGGGAACTCGAAAATTCCCTTAATAGATAGGATGATGGCAGATGATTGGGCTATGATTGTAAAATAGGGAGGGTATGATGTATCAAAATTGGTTCCCCTCCAAAAATTGAAAGTAGAGCCGATCTAAGAGAGATGACCTATAATATCTTAATTGAACATTTTGTCCCTCCTCTTAATGGTGACCTTCCATCACCCTTTGTATAGGGAGGGTATGATGCATCAAAAATGGTTCCCTCTAAAAGTTAAAAGTAGAGCCGAGAGATAACTTATAATATCTTAATTGAACATTTTGTCCCTCCCTTTAATTGTGACCTTCCTCACCCTTTGTATACATTACCCAAACGTACTGGCCTTTTTTCAAACCACATTCCCAAAAAGCTATTTTTTTAAAACTGACCAAATATATTAAAACGTGATCTTCCACTAGGGAAGTGAGGTCTGGTGCTCTCTGTGCTAATTAGAATAACAACTTACAGGATTGTCACATCTGTGGAGTATATGAAAAAATAAATAACTGCAGTGTTTAGTGTTTGTTTACATACGTTTTTAATTTTACATTAAAATGTTTACAAATGAAATAAACAAAGAATTCAGATTGTTCGATTCTCTTAGTGATCTATTTATTTATAATTTGGCGAATCTGGTTTCAAATAAAAAATACGACTAATTTTTATTCAAGTTCTGCTTTATATTTGGACACGTAAAAATGACGCCAACAAAAATTACATTTCAAGCTGTATGACTTTTTCTATTGTCAAATTTTCTTTCTCTATGCAGCAATATACCTTCTTCTCCTGTTTATGGTGTATTTGTATCACAATCAATACGTTATGGTAAAGCTTGTTCCCTCTACAGGAACTGTATTCAACGAAGCAAGATGCATGCAGGTAAATTGATTGCGCGAGGATATTCGAATCTAAGTCTTATCAGAGCCCTCAAAACGGTTTATGGTCGTAATATTGTTGATAAATATGATGTTTTGTATCCAAAGTTACCTTGGATATATTCTGCGTCCTCTGAACATGTCCATGTTCGTTTCATTCCCAACTTTTGATTACACACGAGGCGGAGGTGCCATTTTGGACGGGTTTACGTGTGTGTGTGTGTGTGTGTGTGTGTGTGTGTGTGTGTGTGGTGTGTGTGTGTGTGTGGGTGTGTGTGTGTGTGCCTGCCTACCCTCCGGAGCACTCGGCCTCGCTTGTTTGGTGAAAGTCCACGTGTTCAACCTACTTTGTCAGCTTAAAAAATTTTGCTTTCCTTTGGGATAGCGTTTTGGACATCAATTGGTGTGTTTTGCTTTTGTTATTTCAACTTTGTATTTTATTCTCAAAAGATCAAGTTGTACAGAAATCATTTACTTACTGATAAACTGTTAACAAAGATTTTCTTGGTATATAAATAATGTAGTAGATGCATTAAATGCTGATATAAACCGAAACTAACATACTATCCTATGTCCGAATCACAATCCAGAAGCAAAGTAAAAACTTTAGAACTGAAAGTAAGGTTAGACACGTGTTATAAAATAACACTTAATGTCTTCATACACAAATACATATTTTATCAAGTAAAAAATCTAATAAATCAAATCAAATGTAATAACAGATAAATGAAAATTATAAATGAATTAAAAAAAACAAATGTAATAACTTAATGTGTTAAGCAAAATATGCAATTGTTGAACATAACTTCCTTTTTCTATTTGAAAAGCTGTATATCTTAGTAGTGAATAATTAAAAAAGTTACTGAAGAATCAATAACTGTGACGAATTTCAAAACAATTTACAAAGTATAATTAGTGATAATCTCATTTGATGATGTTCTAGAAAATCTACAAGAATGGCGTAAATGATTTAAATAATGATTAATAATGCCGCTAATGATTTGTTTAATTGTAGTCAGCGATAATGAAGCCAGAAAAAAACATTTTATCGAGTATCTGGTAATTTGTATAAAATACTGCTCTGTCATCAAAGCAACACGGTGCAACACGGTCATCCAAGTAGAAAGAAACTTAAAGGGCTTGAACTGCTATATTGAGAGTATTGTCTTTTGATTTCTGTGTTATCTGTATACGGTATTTTCTTGACGGATGTTTATTTTAGACAAACTATCTATAGAAGCGGATTGTGTCTCTAGGATTAAATTAATGCGACATGATTTTCAGTAATGCAGTTTAAAATTGGATTTTGCCGACTAATGACAGCTCAGTCATAAATTGACATGACAAGCTTAAAATAAAAAAAAAACCCGATTTTCTCTAATTCTATTTCATAAACGCCTCTTGTTCAGATTTACACATGGCATAGATTTCTTTATTTCCAATATTAAAATCTGTGATCTGTAAAACCACAAGCCATTGATGAAAAACACGAGATATTCATTGCAAAAACAATCGATAGCCGAAATAAACATGATACTGAAATTGATCCCCTCTTAAAAGGAAGTACATTTGGAATTCCTCTTCTTGGAAATAGACATACGAAATTGCGCATGCTCAGTGAAAAAAGTTTTTGAAGCAGAAGGCAGATACGGTTTTGCATTATTGTCAGATGTGTTCAATCTTTAAGCTGTTATATTATACAATGACATGGATATCAGTGCTGGGTTAATTTTAACAATTTTTGCTATATTTACAGTGCGTTGGTAAGTTTTTAAATATATACAATTTTTCATTGATTTTTTCCGTCTTTAAGTAACAAAGAATTTTCACTACATATCTAAGGATAAAATATATAAATACGTATTCTCTATTTGATTGATTGTAACTTTGCCAGAACTTTGTCACTTAAAGAATAAATCCAATACTGAAACACGGTGTTTCCATCAATGTAATATTCTATTCGTATTAATACCATTTTTTCTGCTTAAGTATATTTGAACATTACTCTGTTGATAGCCCTCAGACAATTTTCATCATTGACGTATATCAGCTAAAATAATTATCATTCGAATGCGTTTTGGCCATTCTTATATTAGTTTTAAAATACATGTAGTAAGATGTGTATTTATCCGATTTTTATGTTCCAATTAATGATTATTTTGTTAGTTGATAGCCTTTGGACAATTTTTCATCATAACGGTATTGACTAAAATATCATTTAAATGCGTTTTTGGCTCATTCTTCCATTAATTGTAAAATGCAAATAGCAAGATACAAATGTATTATATGATAAAATCTATTTTGTCCCACATTCTACACGATATAACTGTTATATTTCTGTGGTTGGTAAATGTCATTGAGACGTAATTCGATTGGTAACACCAAATGGCATTTATATTATAACTAGTATAGATGTATTACTTTTGAGTCAATTATGACACTTGTTGTTCCATAAAGAGTCTCACAATACTAACCATTTAACTTGTTCTGTCAAAATGACGCGGTTGATTAATTTACTAAATGGTTTTGAGCCACAAACAATCCAATTTTTATCCAGCTTTTTAGAGGCAAAAGGCAAAATAAAAGCTACCAACTAGTAAAACGTATAGTACAGACCTGTTGAAATTTTAACGCTCTGCTAACGAAAAGGAGTCGACTCGGTAGTTAAGTCACAAAAATGCTACCGAGGCATAGCAAGCACCTGCCAAAAAGCTGTTGAGCTCAGCTAACGAGGCGTCGAGATAAGCTGACGATTCGACTCAAACTTGTTAACTTAGTATCAAATGATAATTTTGCCACCTCATTTATAGCAATAGTATTTTCACGTCTTAAAGTTTATTTTTTTTCGTTATAAACCAACCTCGAATTTTAAGTTTCACTTAACTCCTTGATAACGTTAAAATTTTACTGAAAAAAATGGTAGCAATCAATCGAGGAATTACTGCACACTTTACTATTTTCAGTTTTTTTGGCGCACTGTTCTGCCATACAACAGAAGGTCACAACTGCAGATAATATCACGTATTGACTTGTTAATATCAATCAGCATTTGTAGCCTTATAACATCTAAATGTATCAAGTCTGATGACGAACCATTTAAAAAGAATATAAACTTGCTTTGTAAAAATTCAAAATACATTGACCAACATCATCTTATTTTTATGTTATGAATAAAGTTATATGAATCCCCAAATTACATGAACGTTAACCACACCGCTGGATAATTTTTTTCATCACATCCAATGGAGAGAGATTCATTATTTTTTTGCCGACGAAAATAGAAAGAGGAACTATAACTCCATTGTTCCATTGTAGAAGGGGGCAACAAACTAGATTTGCATAGATATACTCAATGAAAAAAAATGCGAAAAAGCGCCAAGCATCACAAGCTTAATCTCTTAACGCTAATGGCTAATGACTAAGGACCTTATATGTTTACCTTAAAATAAAGGGTAAAAACCACACAAACAAAAACCGTGTATAGTTAGTTTAATAATTATGTACTAGCAATTGTAAGTTCTTAGTAATTCTTCACATTTATTATGGACGATGCTGGCTATTATTAAAAATCGTTCCGTTTGAATTTTCGGTTCTTCCACATGTCTTATGTTGTTTCGGTTGTTTGGTATGACTTTTACCGACTAAATATAACATATTTTGCTTATTTCACTCTAAAAAGGAAGTCCTTTTAGGATATAGAAGGAAACCGGAGCACCAGAAGAAACAGCCCAGCTGCTGAAACCGAACGGACACAATGTCTTTAGGATCCATGGAATTCGAATCTCACTGAGTAATGGGCGTGCAGTCGCGTAATTTTCATTTATATCCTATCTTTTTCGTTTTATATTCAACATTTATCCTGACGTAATTTCTCAGAAAATTGTGATGAAAAACAAATGGTCGTTGGAAATAACTGGCCAACATTATAACAAATAATCGGTTTACGTAATAGGAAAACATGTTTATCTTTATACGAAATTACCCGCGTTTTCGTCTCATAAACTGAATTACAGTTTTTTCGATAATAAAAATGTCTAGCACTACTGACTAATCTCTCAATAAAGTCTAAATAGAGTTTTATGGAATTGAAAAACACTTTAACTGAGGCTGTTGGCTTTGTTACAGAAACGTTAATAGATATGGTTCTAGATGTGCCGCTGTGAAACCTAACTAGAAAAGACTTGTTTTAGAAATACAAATACTGATTAGTCTTTGAATGAGGTTGTTGTCTTTGATTAATTTTAAGTGACTAGACAAAATAGAACGGGAAATGCGTAACTACTGATGATACTGTTGATGAAAATACAATACGAAGCGATTCATCACACCAGCATGTTAAAGAAACATTTAGTAACTTATGGTTATCTTTTGTTAATACAAAACACAAACATACAGATCTATGTTTAAACCACAATCCCAAAAGCCAAAATACAAACACACCGGTCCGTGTCCAACCCACAACCCCAAAAGTAAAACAAATGTCTTAACCACAATCTCTAAAGCAAAACAAAACTTCCTAGCAAATTCAGTTAAACACTTAAACTTCTGCCAGGAACGTGCGACCGGGAGCTCCGAAAGGTTAAGCACATCCTGTCAAACTAGCTACGCCCACCAAGTCTGAAATCAAAATTGAACATGGAACTGGGGACATTAAATATACACATATAGATAATATAGTTATGACGACCAAAAAACGTTTTTTGGCTTTGATAAGCTCAAGTTTTGAATAGCCCTGGTGAATCAATTTATTTGTAAGCAGCTTGCCTAGCTGTCAATTTTTAATATTCTTTAAATTTAGTTTCCGTAAATATTTCTCTCATTTGAAATAATCACTGATTAAAAACAGTTATTTGATTGTCAATGTTGTCTTATTCTCCGAATTGATTTTTAAATTTTGAACATTATATATGCTGTAATTTATGGCTAGACTGTGTTTATAATCAACAGTTTCCATGTTGCAATGTGCACATGGATGGATTCCGATGAAACAGTACACATTTTAATCAAAGACATTCGATATTTCTATATTATATTGTTACGAGGCGCAAACAGTCGTCTCTTAAAACATGTTTTGGCACGATAACTAAATACACGACACAATACACGAATCAAAATACCAATATAAATAAATAAATAAATAAATAAATAAATAAATAAATAAATAAAAATAAATAAGAATAAATAAATAAATAAATAACAAGACTAAGTAGAATCTGCCTTAAATGCCACCTCTATATAAGGATCACCTGCTTTTAAAGGCCAGTAAAATTTAGCCCAATCATTTTTTATTCTGATTATTTGAACCTGTATATAACGACCACCTGTCCATAAAGGCCACTTTCACATGTTCTCTTTGGGTGGACTTTATAGACAGGTTTGACTGTCGTAACAAAAGTCACAAATCATTACATATTGAAATCATGTGGTAAAATCCAAGACTTTTTATTGTTGTCAAAAGTCTTGAAAACGTTTGATTGGCCAGGCCAAGAACATAAATAACCATCTAGTTGGATCCTCTTGAATATTAAGTGCATTAAAAGCAGCTGAACTTTCATTGTTTTAGCAAATGACAAAACTGTTATGAATGCTGAATTTGACCATTAATACACTAACGCATTGTCTACAACTCTTTATTTACATGTGATAAACACACAACCATATGTGACGTTAAAGGTGGTTATTAGGACAATAGGCAGTTTATTGTTTCCCAATGCGAGTTGAGATGGATAATAAACTTTTTATTATACACATAACAATTGTATAAGTGTTGTGATTCTCACTTGGTCCTATACAACATGTGTTAGCATACCAATCATACGATGATGTTAAGAAATTATTTTGTTTTTAAACACCATCTGTGTCCGCAGTGGGAATTACAAGACGAGTTTGATATGTGAATGCTCTTATACAGGGTACCTTTCTTCAAAAGCAGCATACGCATGCGTTGCTCAAGAACCGCGGTGCATCCAATTGTATCTCATTGTCCTTAAAAACCGATACACACAAAAGGCGTGTCACGTTAAAGAAACCTTCCTGCTGCATACTGTCCTGAACGCACTGCAAAGGTCCAAATCTATCCCAACATTGACGAGGTAATAAAATGCACTGGTAACAAATTAGTACGTTCCTACTGAAAGTCATATCGTGTCTCCAGGTTTGTCCTGACATGTTAGTTATTTATTCAGTGTTTAGTTATTAAATCTTATACATTTGCAATAAGATATTGAGAAGATACTCTGTTGTTAGTTTTACCACAACATAATGTTGAAGTGACAAACAAAGTTTTATACAACCATTGGAAGTTGACCTAAATCTAATATTACCCTGTGTTTGAAATAAATTTTCATGCTTGACAAATACAAAATTGGGACGGTATATACAAAGACGTATTTATGAACAATTTACCTATTTTATAAATTTATTGTAAAGTTCAAATTTCAAAAACTTAGAAAACATGGGCAAAATCAAATCTTTGTTTTATTTTATTTTAAACGTGGCGGGTGTAGCTAACTAAACAGGAGGTGCTTACCCTTCCCCACTTCCCTGGTGGAAGTTAACGTGTTTAACCTGTCAGTTTCAAAGTTTTTACTTTGCTTCTGGATTGTGATTCGGACATGGATAGTTTTTTTTATTATTACACTAGCAACATAGTTATTCGTAGAAGTATACCACATCGAAGAACTAAAGACCTTTGTGTCCAGAATTCAGTGCAGATTTACTGATACGGCTTAATACACTTAGTTCTTATCTTCTCTGAGTTGCTTGTGTCTAGATTGTTGTACAATAACGTAAAAAGCATTTCAGCGAATAATGGCATAAATAAAAGATATGAAAAAGACATGGCCTTTTGACAACTTAGACAAGTAATTCTTATTTTTATGTTACAGAGAGGTTTTATCAGATCTTTTCTTCATCTAATACATTTATTTTCAATCAGATTAATATTGGTCTCGGTATACAAAAGTATTGTTCAGTATCCAATGACCTTGGACCTAAAAGTCCACCGAAAGGCCACAGGTTTACTGAGCAGGCGTGATCTTAAGATAGAGTTAGTTTTCTGTGGGGGAAAATGTGAAGTGAAAAATCGATAAAAAAGATGATCCTATTATAGAAACATTGTATAGTGCGTAAAGTTTCACCTGGCCGTTTGACCTTTAATTTGAATATTCAAACAGCCATATTCATTGTGTAATTTATTGGTAATATAAAGTATATAAGGATAGATGATAGTAATACTAGGCACCAGGTGTTAATGGTAATGAAACATGCTGTCTTTCTCTAAACCACACAGTCTATTAGTCCAATCCAATAATAAAAGGTCAAACGTCCAGGTCAAACTAGACGCACTAAAACAGTGTCTACTTGGTGTGCGATTCTAGATAACTGTTTGATTTTGAACAATGGAGATTAGCCCCGCTTGTCACTTCACCCCCCTTACGTTTGTACTGAGTAATAATTCAATTTCCGTAAAATATGAAAATCTGTCTCCTTGGCTTTGAACGTTTTTCGTCAGTTGTTGAGAACACAAGAACTATCGATGCCCTGTTAGAACTCGTTATTACTTAATACTCTTAACTCAGTGCATCAAATGGTTAAATACAATACGTCTTTAAGATACAATATTTCTAACATTTCAGTTCTTTCTGTCTTAGAATACTTGAATGCAATACACAAAACATATTACCATTAAATCTTTTCCGAGAGATAAAAATCTCCGAACCAAGAATGGTCTAAGTTGACCAAATATTTTGAGATTTGACCTTGTGGACTCGACCTTTGTCCTACATTCCTAAATTTGGTATGTGGAACATCATCTTATGGTATACATTAGTGACTGTTATGACATAGTTGGACGGATGGACAGACGGATACGGTGATTCTTATATACCTATAACATATGTTGTTGGTAAACTTTTGCCACACAACCAGTCTTCTTTGGTTTTGTAAAAAGAAAGATATTCGTAGGATTTTGAAATGTTGACAAATTCAAATTGTAGAGTGTCTATAGCCTTGGCATAAAATGAAAGCCATTAATCAACAAATTATTTTTTTTACATTTATTCCTAATTCAAAACTTTTAACCATTACACAAATAAAAAGCAGTAGAGTTTCGATTCATGTAAGTTGATTTGAATGATACTAGTAGTTATAATGTCTAATATTAATGTTTCCATGGATTTGCGTTAATAATCAAATGTATGTTATTGTTCATGGGCATTTAGCATTACTTTGGATATGTGTCAAACTAGAGCATTTTAGTTATGTTTGCTTAGTTACCTTGAACAGCTATGTTACCACACTATTTGCCCTTCCGTTCCACATTGACTTATGTACTATACAGGGGTCAAATCGGTTTGAAACTCTGTTAAATTTCTGTTGATTACTTCTGTGCTCGGATATACTTTATGATTGATTTTGTATAGCTAGCGAAAAATAAAATCGATTTTGCTTAAAAATATGATTTTATTACGAAATCAGCGAAAAATTAGAATCATGGTTAAAAAAACCACAATTTAATCAATACTCAACATGTTCACACCCTTGATTAAATATTGGAATGATTAAAAAAACCCGTCTTTTTAGTTTGAAGACTAAGACTCGGCATGTTCACACCCTTGGTTTAATATTGGAATGGTCCAGATCCCCGAGGCCCTGTACTATTTCATGTGTGGGAATTTACGTTCGTTTGGCATATTCACATCCTTGGAATTATGGAATGATTCAAGTCCAAGCTTTACTTCTACTAAATCACAAGTGTGGAGATTAAGACTCGGCATGTTCGTACCCTTGGTGTAATTATGGAATGGTCCAGATCCACACATTTAAGCTCGGCATGTTTACACCCTTGGTGTAATGATGGAATGGTCCACATTCACACTTTTCTTGTACTGAATCATATGTGGAGATTTACGCTCGGCATATCCACACCCTTGGTTTAATTATGGAATGTTCCAAATCCTCATTTTTGTACTAAATCATGAGTGTGAAGATTTATGTTTAATGGTTATCAAACTCGTTGTAAATAAAACACTAAAGTTATACAATTTCATTAAGATTCAGGGCGATGAAAACAACTTTACGGTGCGATTTAAAATGACGCCCAATCAATATTTTACTGATATTCAGTATTTGGAAAAACACATTATCTGTACAGTTTATGTCCATAAAGTGACAACTTAAGTTATGGAATATCACTTTTTGTAAGGAAACTGTCTGTGCTTTTGGCTTTTTTTAACATAGCATTTACAATAATATTACAACGATTTAGTAACATTAATGCATATTAAGTAAGGTTTGTTATTGAAATTAGGGCCTCTGGTTGCCTATTTACATAAAACACACGTTTTACCGTTCACAGTGCCTGCTTATCATCGCCTGGGTTCGAATCCTAATTGGGACAGGTCCTTGTGTGAGAAAGTTGATCAATTTGCTTGTCGAATATGGGTGTTTTTTTTCTGAAAACGCCGGTTTCTTCCACTATCCTTGCAGTGGCCGCCTTGATGTAAGTGAAAGAATCTTTACAGGGGAGTAAACCTCCATAATTCTAATGTCCTCCGTAATTGGAATTTATTTTGTCGTAATATTATCTTGATGGTTCTGACTGTTGCCAATTACGTCATTAAGCAATATAAAATGTATAATTTAGAGAACTTTTTTATTTAATATGACTGGAAATGACAGAAATCTTGTAAAACCATACAGTCTTGACATAAAGATAAGTATCGATGATTCGAATAAAATCAAAATATGGAAGATGGCTACCAAAAAGAGGTACATTCTAGCAACTTATTTGTTAGTCACCAAAATGACTAAAAGTCCAGATATTTGGTCCTTTGTGATTGGTTACCATTACTATTATTGGAAACAGTTAAAATCAAAAGGCGGTCATACATACCTTTCTACCAATAAGGTATAATATTATAAGAATCTGAGACATGCGATTTCCAAATTTGTTTGGTCCTTACAGAGAACGCATGTATAAGAGATGCTCACATAGTCTTTACAAATTAAGATTGTATTAACATAAACCCTTTATCAATTCTCGATTTATAAAATACATGAAGACCTAAAACACAAAATATAATACAAAATGGTAAACTGTAAATATATTAGATAAAGATATTTATCACTGAATTGTGACTGTTTCCTTGAAGAGACCTTTCATTGCCAAGGGTTGAAATCCAGTGGAATTGATATAGTGTTAGAAAATTTGCTAATTTGCTTGCCGAAAGTAGGCGGTTTTCCTATGATTTAAGAAATGGCCTTTGCAAAGTAAGTGAAGTGAAAGAATCTCGACTGGATCATACACACTTTTCCAACTGCATTCTCCTGTTACTTAACAATAATGGCATTTCTAAGACATAAATGATTCAATTTGGAAGGCCTCATGTCAGAGGATTTGCAGATTATCATTGTACAGTTATACTATCAATCAAATGAATTCAAGAGTAAAGTAATAGACATTAAGTATATACAAAGGAGTACAGAAAAAAATCAATGGTTAAGTTTAATCCCCAATACTTATATAGTAATCATTTCTCAATGTAAAGATTCAGGATTCGTCTTATTGTTATTATTATTATCAAATTATTGAGTTAAAAAAAACTGACAAATTATGTATTATTTATATTTTTGGAAACTTCTTTTTTGATTATTTATGTTTATATGCCTGGCCACTGGTTAAATAATAACATTTCAAATATTGTTGGTGTAGCTAGCTTAACAGGAGGTGTTTACCCTTCAGGAGCACCCAACCTCACTTCCCTGGTGGAAGTTCACGTGTCTAACTCAAATTGCCAAGTTTTTAACTTGCATTAGGATTATGATTCGGAAATGGATTAGTGATTTTGTTTTTGATTTTCAATTGAATGATTCAAGGTTCGTTTTTACAGGATTTTTAGATTAAGAAAACTTACAATTAAAATATATATCATGTAAATTTTTTCGGAAATTTCTCTTTTGAATATTTAAGCTTATATGTGAGTAGAATGGTTGTCTGTGGTTGAGAAAATGTGTCTTTCATTAAATTCACTAAAACCGAAATATCACACTTTAACTTATGAGAAACTTTAAGACTTTAATTTTCTATAGCCAATGTTCTATGCAGCAATATACCTGCGTCTCCTGCATATGGCGTGTTTTGTTTCACGATTAATTCGCTATGTTAGAGACTGTTCCCACTGCGGCAACTTTTTTGCAGCAAGGCAGGGTTATCACTAAGAAATTATTGCCGCAGGAATATCGCAAGCCTATGCTTGTTAAGCCCTTCAAAAAGTTATGGCCGTCATCATAATATTGATAAATATAGTATCTCTGTATCCACAATATTCCTAGATATATTTGACATCCCATATTCCCACATTAACTTTATTCACAATTTTGATTTAAAACGTGGTGGGTATAGCTAGCTAGAAAGGAGTTGTTTACCCTTTCGGAGCACCCGGTCTCGCTTTGTCGAACTTGATTCGCCAGCTTTTAAGTTTCACGTTGCTTTTTGGATTGTAATTTGCAATGGGGCATAAACCCTTATGTTTGTATTTGAATAATATTGGAATATCCCTATTCATGTTTTCCATCATATTACATTCAAAATTGTTTGGCTAGATACAATATTTGATGCTTGACATTACTAGGAAGTTAGTTAATATACAGAATTATATTTATTATTATTATATTTTCCATTTAAATAAATACATTGATAAGTTAGTTTGATTAACTGGTGTTAAACATGCAAAGAATATTGGAACCAAAAACAAATGCTGTAGAAAATCAGATATATATTCAGCCATTGCGTGTGAAAATCCAGTCTATATATGCCTTTATGCCATTTAGATCTTTATAACTAAGTTTTATTGACAAACCTTTCCCAATTAATTTTCTTTATACAACGAAAACAAACCAGATAAATGGCAGAATGGACATTGATGAGAGATGTAGCTATTTACACGTTAACGTGATAGAAGGCAATCCACAAGTCTATTTGGACTATCCTATGCCATTACAACATGGGTTTCTGACATTGATATACATTTTTCTTTAAAATAAATAGCAATCATTTATATTTTAATTTTTGTCAAAAACTTAATATAAATAAGTAACAAACATTAAAGTTTCAACTTAGAATGTAAAATGAAAATGATGAAATAAAAAAACCTGTCTCAAATATTTTTTCAGATGCTGATTAACTGGATAATAATCATGATCATCACTTCCACCACCCCACCACCACCACCACCACACATCATCATCATCATCATCATCATCATCATCATCATCATCATCATCATCATCATCATCATATAATCATCATCATCATCATCATCATCATCATCATCATCATCATCATCATACCGTCATTATTATCGGCAGCAACAACAGTATCATCATCAACATTAGAATCTTCATCCTCCTCTTCCTAATTATTATAATCATTATAACAATCATGTATAACTAATATTATTATTATTATTATTTCAGTGCGTCAGATGCTCTTTTACCACTTACTAATACTTCTGCCACAATTGAAGCCCTGTTGGATGGGTATGATATCAGACTACGACCAAATTTCGGAGGTAAGTAAACGAATTTCCTAAAGCCCCCACCCCTTATCCCCCAACCCCAAAGTTACAAAATTGATGTAAATCAGGAAATATGCTTTGAAAAACTATTTCACTATACTAAAATTATTAAGTGATTTTGTAAATCTACGTCATAGAGATCGTATGTAAATTTTTATTCAACATATACAGATGTATAAAAATAAGCACTAACTAATGGGGTTCGCCGCTGTACCACGTGATAACCGCTGACATTTATGCGGAACGCTTATTTCCAATGTATTAATGGATATGGAATAGCATCAGATGACGTGTTTCTAGCGAAAACGACGTCATTCCGGGAATCTGTGACGTTGACGTTTTCTAACGTTACGCACAAACCTAAAGAGGTATTGATCACGTGGTACAGCGGCGAACCCTATTTTCAAACACACCTTCACTGTTCATCTATACATACACACCTCTACGTACCACACCACTTTAACAAATAAGAACATCACATACATGATGTCATGATGACGTATGGCTATTTGTCTGAATATGACGTCAGCATTTGTAGTGAACTTATGTTTAAAATCTAAGTATCACTCTCTATATATACCTCTCTTCTACGACTTCTACGTTATTTTTTCGATAAAGTAACAGAACTGTTAAAACACAACATCAATCCCTTAATGACTGCGAGCACTATTGTGTCCCAGAAGCTGATGGTTATAATATGTAACTGATTTTAGTTAAAGTGTAAAGTTTTATGAGTATTTAGTGTTTGCAAAAACCCTTAGTTATGCAGTCATATATTGTGGTATAATAAGGGTTTAATTTTTCTATATCTTTCTTTCTTTCTTTTTGCTGGAAATTGACTCGAATAATTCAGGATAGTCACGTGTTGATGAGATAAACGAAACATTATAATTAGAGGCTGGGTATTTTTAACTTAAAATAATATAATTTAGGATTTTAACCACTTTGCCTAAAGAAATAGACGTAAATAGTTAAAGAAAAAAGGGTTATAAAATGCATTACGTAGAACAAGCCACTTTCAAAACTTAACATCTGTTTAATTGGGACATACATGTACTCTCATTTTTCTAGGTCACAACAACCTTGAATTCTAAGATAACAAAAGACAAAACATAAATTGAGGATACGAGTATTATTTCTGCTCCAATAATTATTTCGTTCAATGAATTATTTCCATAAGATTTAGCTGATCGTACTATTTACACTAAAAGCCTGCAAATGGTATGAATTAGTGTCAGAAATAGTAACAAATACAGAATCGTCTATACCCAGACAAGTGACTGACGTGTATCACCAATGTTGTATCTCCTTCGAGACAATAAACCAACTTGATGGACTGTAATGAGATAATATGTTTCGATTAGAAATATTCATTTATTTTATCAACTTTGCTCGACACATAGTATAGTTATATAACAAAAGCCCAAACACATCTTTAGCAATATCACTCATTTGTCATAGCGCCACTTGGTCTACTCTCTCTGTATTATATCTCATATTAATCATGATTATCCATAGTGTTTCTTTTATTTCATAACCAAACTAAATTTACTAAAAGCCAACCATATACTATATTATATCGAGTAAGCAGCTACAGCATAGACCTGTCGAAATTTTAACGCTGACCTCACAATAAGGAGTAGAAGCTTGGCTGTCGAGAAAAGAATAGCTAGTAACCAAGATAGATGGTAGTAGCAGAAAGCTGCCGAGGTATACTAGTACCTATCTAGGGGCCAAGATGAGCCCAACTTTTCGGCAGTAATTCGTTACATGCGTGTTAAACTTTTGACAGGCCTGTATCATATAACATATCGAGCAAGATAAAACTTTCTTTAAGCAGCCCTCTACTCATTCATATAATTGATATATGCTGAATTTATTTTTATTACAGTTTTTTAAGGACATATAGGTCGTTTCTACATCTCAAGGTTTTTATGTATTGGTCTAATTCTAAAGAAACGTTGTCTCACAAAAAACATTTTATTGAAATAACTGAAGTATTGAGTTCGTGTTTTACTACCTCATGAAGTCCGTGTACTGAATATATGGCCATAGTGCGATTAGAGTTTTGAGATGTTTAATTGCCATCTCCATATCCATTTCAGTGATTTACATCATACCTATTGAAGTGATTATTTTATTTTATGACACTGAAACATCTAAAAATAATTTAAATTTGGTGAACCAAACGCATGGATTTGAAAAATAATTGAAAATTAAATGGACACTTTGGACACTTAAAATCGGGGGCCTGTTTTGCAGTTGAATCCCATCCAATTTGTCATAGCATATTGCAGTATTCCTGTTTAATCAAGGATCCCTAAGTAGTTGTTTTTGGACTTTCTTAATATGCACTTGTCCTTAGACGCTCAATCTAACTTATATGGACCATTCTATTTTTGTTTTACTAAAAGTTATGTTTACGGTTTTACGAAATGTTTTCCTTTGCTGTACATATCTTGTAGCTCGTTGTTCTGTAGTGTGGTTAAAGACCTCTCATAAATGACTTTCATCATTTCAATAAGTTTAATATTTAAATATATTTACAATTGTCATTGTTTCTCCTTCTATGACACATTTTGAGCAATTGTATGTTATATTGTTATAGATAATAATAATGACGTCATCATGTAAATACGTCATTAACTTGTTCCATCAAATCACAAGTAACTTGTTGTTAAGTTTTCACGGTTAAATACAATAAGGAATGTTATCATTTCCAAAAAGGAATGTTATAATGTGCAAAAGTTAATCAATGTACATGTGATTTTAACATGAAATCTTGATTTTCTCGAAGTAGTATAAATAAAACTTATGGCGAGTTGAAGAACTATTTCTTGTTATCGTTTGTGCTTCTGGATTGTGATTCGGACATGGTTGTGGGAGCTTCCATTATTCTGACGGTGGATGTCGCCGTCATGCAATTTGGACTGGCCATTGTTATTCATACTTGCATCGATAACGAAAAAAAGAATGTCATTTCTTAAATAACAGAAATAGATTGGAACCGATCTAGGATTGATCCTGTGATACATCACTTAAGGAGTGAATACTTTCAACGCTTTAGGTATACGATTGATTTTTCTGAGCAAAAGTGTTGGCAAACTTATTCAAGACGAGGTTTGGCGAGTGAAGCATTATTTTTTCTCACACATGTGACATGGAAATCCCGCGTTTTTGCCCATGTGGGATTTCCTTGTCTCGCCCTAGGGTTGAGACAGGCTACACGCTGAATTTCCCGCGTAGTTATACCTGCTCTAGATTTATGGTTTGGAGGACTTAATAACATGAGAAAAGTTCCGAAGTCAACCAACAATATTTATAACGTCACAATCAATTACACACGCTTAATTGATGACGTCATAATCATTTTACGTGAGAACGTCAACAAAAATTGATTACGTCATTTTCAGCAGGCATGAATGGTGACATGAAAACTGAAAAATTGATGCAATTTTTTGTTTACAAATCACGTTTTATGTTGCAAATGTGTGAGAAAAAGAATCCTACACCAGTGACAGGGTAAGACAGAGATATCTCAAACTCGGATGAATATTTTCAATGTCCAGAACTCGCTAAAGCTCGTTCTGGACAGGAAAATATTCATCCTCGTTTGAGATATCTTTGTCTTACCCTGTTACCGGTGTAAGATTCTATTAGTCAAAACGAGTGTTTTATATTTCTCAGCATCAAGTAACGAGTTTCGGTAATTTTGTTCCCTTATGTCGGTAGTAGATTATTTGACCTCGTTTTTTTATTGTTTCCCGAAAGTTGGATAATCGAGAAAAAACACTTTCCGAAAAGTAGTCACAACCACTACTAAAAGTTTAAAACACAAATAGCAGATCTGTTTGCAAAAGAAACTGCATAACATCACAGGCTTCTCTGTTTATACCATCTTGTTTCAATATTGTAACATTGGACGTTTTTAATACAATACGGATGCATCGGCGAAATTGATCTGTCATGAACATGATTTCGTGACGTCATTTTTAGGCGAAATGAATAACACTCAATTTTGATTACACACGTGAAAGGTGTAGCTAGCTTAACAGGAGTTTTTTTCCTTCTGAGTACCCGGCCTTGCTTCCCTAGTGGAAGTTAACGTGTGTTACCTAATTTGTAAGTTTCAAAAGTTTTTTCTTTGCTTCTGGATTGTGATTCGGACGTGGATCAGTATGTTTGTTTTTTATTACATAGAATAATCCCCATTTTGTCGTACAGTAAATCGTGATACGCTCATCTTTTAGCGTTTTTGTTTATCAAAGTTCAAGTGAGAAAAGGCGTCTTACAGTTATATTTGTGTGATCATTTTTGCGACATATTATTCCAGACTCTGAGAGCCTTATTATGTTAAAACTCATTTTGTACACTCATAGCAGTACAAGTGAACATTTATATTACCTTAACTGCCATAAAAAATACTGTTACTTTCCACACTGTATAACGCCTACTTATGTTCTGGTTAAAAAGACTTAAAATAATGTATACTGTGTACGTCCTTCATAGCAAACAATGTCTAAATGATAATCTCACAACTCAATGTCTGATCGGAGTGATTACATGTCTGATCGCCTTCCTTTTTGTAAACTAGTTTTGCTTGGTATTTCCGCTTTGTGATAAATTGTCTTTTCCTTTTCTTATTTATGTTAACTACGTATAATTAAAGACTCAATTAGATTTTATACATTCCATTACACAAAAAAAAAATATTCAACGAATTTAACTTGAAGAAGTTTGGTTTTTTGGATGTATTTCTTTTGTTTGGTATCTAATTTGATATTCCTGACATATTTAATTCTTCACATTTCAACAAAAATCTAATCATCGTTCATCGAATGAGAGAGAGAGGAGAGAGAGAGAGAGAGAGAGAGAGAGAGAGAGAGAGAGAGAGAGAGAGAGAGAGTTCCATTGTAATGGAAGTGGGAGGCCAAAGCGTAACCGCATAACCTTGTGTGTTTCCAACATCTACTGTGGTAACATGACTTTACACTAAATAGTCTGAACACTGTTCCAAAAAGTTGTGATGAAAAATTTTGACACCGGAACATTTTATCCATTCTACCTGTGTCTTAATTATTTAAGGGTATCCTCACTATAACGGATTTGTTAGCTGCTAGAGTGGTTTGTCACATAAGCTATCGGGACTCGGGTTGTTTAATTTTCAAAACTTAGTATTGGCTAGCTATAAAAAAATTAAATAATTGGCTAGCTAAAACACGAAGTGCATGTACTTGGTTAAAGCTAAAGCTCCAAGTACTTATAGCAAATAAGTCTCAACACATGATGCAGTACAGCAAAGATGCAATAAAAAATTCACTTAATAAGGGAAATAAAGAAATCACTCCAAATTCATTAAAGTGTCGATTTAAATTATCACTGTTTGGAAATAGCATCTCGAAACACCCATTTTTGTGATGAATAAAGTATTGATTAAGCATTTTCAATTACGGTTTTCCTTATTGCTTGTTTTCCTGAAAATTTTAGATCCATTTTCGTATTTGAGTTTTAATCAATAATTTAATTTACGTTAAATGACATCACTCATCCGTTGAACAACATTAGAAATGTTCGAATGTGATATACTGTGTTAGAAAAGTTGATAAAAAATTGGGTCAATTTTTATGACTTTTATATGCGATCAAAATGTAGATTATTTTTATAATTGTAATATTGACATTATACGCCAAAAGTAATAAACTGGGTTTTAAGAAAATAATTACTCGTCAACTAACACTACATGGCTAACAACTTGCACTGCATCGTATAAAAAAGAGACTTGGATTTGGTTTGGATGCCGTTTTACGGATACTAATGCCTCCGAATCCATTGGTCAGATCCAAGTGAGAGAATTTCAATTCTCTTCTGTCGCCATATAGTGTCAATTTAGATTATGTTTCCCCTAAAACAGTAAACTTTGAACAAATCACAATATCCCATCATTTTGTTTGGACAGAATGTGATCGCCTAAAATACTTCTGTAACCTCTGGCTTCAACAAGATAGTAGAACACTACAGTATTTGCATTAAATTTTAATCTTTCTCCTTTTGTCTTATGTTGAATCTGAGATGTTGAAAGATGTTTAATGCAAAAAATAAGTTCGTTAAATGACACATCTTTTACGATTTCTTGTCAAAATAGATTGCAGCGACAATGTAATGACATGACGTCATATTATATAATTATTATACCAGTTTTAATTTTACAGCACTAGACGGCCGTTTCGGCTTACACTTTAGTTCTTGGGTCAAAATTGTGAAACCAAATGTGTAGAAAAGATACCCAAAATGACCAAAATATATTTTACCAAATTGAACTAAGGACATACTTTGCATGAGGGAGCATGCCTTAGTTTTTTAGGTATATGATGCAAGCTAAAAAAAGAACTTTTCCTATCACTACAAAATATGAATTTAAGGCACCTTGCATGGTACATCAATATGCCTAATATGTTTTGGTACTTTTCCATACATATTCCATTACTTTTGTAATAAAACGTGTTAGTTGAATAAATGGTATCAACAACTTCCATACGCATCTTGAGCTATCTGGAAATATAAAATGTTCAAAACGAGAGAGAGAGAGAGAGAGAGAGAGAGAGAGAGAGAGAGTTATAAAACTGTCTCCTTCTGGAATAGCTGAATATTTTATGATACAATTTTTAGCAAGATATTACTTACCACGCAACCGCTAACTGAACATTTTTATTTCGGCTTTGGTTTCCTTTTAATTGTCTAAACATCTGACATTTCGTTCTTTGAATCGATTTCAATTTCGTTCCGAAAGAGCGATCTTATCTGCTCAGTACTCTGACAAAATGAAATTGTTTAACTCCATTTGTGGAATTCCCAAAACGTCAAAATGTAATTGAAAAAATGGAATCGTGACACATTCACTTTCTATATCACATTCTAAACGTCCAAACTTCTGACAGAAAGAGATAGAAAAAACTTTATCTTGCATTCGATTTTCATTGAACATAAAGTTAAATTACAGAATTTTTTATTTGATGATAAAGAATGAATGGTAGGATTTAAAGTTTATCATCCTTTCCGGTCTATTGAGAAAGAAATTTAAATTTCATTTGATTTTTTTAACTGATGTCCTTGGATTTAATATTCAACACCAAATGAAAGCTGAAAGAAATTAAAATCTCTCATTATTCTTTTAGTTATTACACAGTCAAACCTGTCTCTAAAGGCCACAATAGGAAACCAATACAATTGGCATTTAAGGACAGATTTAACTGCATATACCAAAAGAAGAACGAAGCATTCAAACGTCTTTTGTTAAATGTTTTATAAGGTTCAAATAACATGGGAATAACATTTAACTGGTCCTTAAAAGCAGGGGTCCTTATATAAAGGTGACCTAAAAGGCAAGTTTGATTGTATAATTAAGTGATGTTCTCCAGTTTATGAGTATAGTGACACCAAATGACGGGCATTGTATTCAATGTAATCATTTTGTCCGTCGTTATGGTTGTAAGACTTTTATAATTTTGTTACACTTTTTTGAAAATTTTATCAAGAAGTTATTCCACAATGGCCTTCCATAAGGCTTCTTATATTTCTCTATTCACTTGAGACAGTGAAGGCCAAATCAAGGCAAATGCAAATGTCTTTATCAATAAATTTTCAAAAACTATCCATCGATTAAAAGGTTGTGTAACAGTTATCTTATGTCTCGGGGCCATACATTTATTTCTGTTGGATATTTTTTCTCCACCATTTTACAACTAGTTGTCCATCAATGAATATGCTCATTTTAAGAATTCAAAACAACCCTTATTCTACCTTACCCTGCATGTATGTATGTATATGCTCTTCATAATAAAATCAAGAAAACAATTTTTTATTATTATTATAATAACAATACCTGCTTCTCCTGCTAATTGTGTATTTGTTCCCAAGTTAATACTCTGCGGTAGAGCTTGTTCCAACGATGGGAAGTTTGTACAACGAAGCAAGCTGCTCACAAAAAATTGTTGAGCCAGGGATATTTGAAGCGCAAGCTTATCAAGGCCCTCAAAAAGTTGTAAAGCCTTCGTCACAGTATTGTTGATAAGTTTGATGTCTCTGTCTCCAAAATTATCTTGAATATATTTGACGTCCATTTCACTCTCAATTTTGATTACACACGTGGCGAGTGTAGCTAAATAAACAGGAGGTGCTTATTCTTCCGGAGCACCCGGCTTCGCTTCCCTGGTGGAAGTTCACGTGTGTAACCTAACTTGTCAGTTCCAAAGTTTTTACTTTGCTTCTGGATTATGATTCGGACAGGGATAAGTATGTTTGTTTTTGATTAACAGAGCATCCGGCCTCACTTCCCTTGAGTACCTTCACATGTTAACCTAATTTGTTAGTTTCAAATTTTTTACTTTACTTTGGGATTGTGATATTTGTTTTTGATTTCATAATTAAGTCAGTAATGCGATATGTATTACGACAGAAATAAAAAAACATGTATGATTGATGATTATTTTCTTAAAATTGAGTTAATTGAATCTGAAGAATTATGTCAATATTGGATTTAGTTAAAGCCCTTCACATTTGTATCAAACTCCCAAACGTCATCTTGGTAACCGTGCAGATAAGGAAGGGGATTTGGCGTTAATCAAATTATCGATTGAAACTCAAATCGAGATATTGTTTGTAAGCAATAATGAAACTGCTATTTAAATAAATTTATGGATTAAAAATTGGGTTACATGATCTTATTTTTAAATTGTCGTCAATATGTATTTGGATTTCAATATTCTGAAAACAGTTGAAACTGTCAACACTACAGTTGTTGTAGTTATAAAAAAACTTAGATGTGTTATACTTGTATGTTTATCGAATTTTTTAAGAAAACGCGCAATAATGAAAACTGTTATTTAAATAAATTTATGAATTAAAAATTGGGTTACATGATGTTTTTTAAAGTCCGGTAAATGTAAAGTTGAAATACAATTCTGAAAACATGGTTGTCGTCAAATAGCAACTTAGAAGTGTTTCACTTTGGTATATTTTTATCAATTTAATAAAAAACTAAAATAAGAACATTGCTCCAGAGGTTTTTAAGAAAACAAGTTATATTAAACAATAATTCTAACATGACCTGCGTTTTCCTTCATATAAAACAAGCCAGCCGTGGTATAACAAACGATATACTCATCGCTGTTCTGTTTTAATGATGTACTCCCTTGCTTATCTTATGACGTCATGCTATGTGTCGCGAACAATGGTTGTGGCGTAATTTTTATTCATAAAATGATTTATTTCAATGGAGGCAATTTCAACAGCCGAATTGTTTTAAGGGACCTTTTACAAATGGATAGTAAAATGTACTTCCGAAGAAAGAGTTCGTAATGTTTATATCAATCTCTTTTATCTAAGTCACGTCGTTAACATGCGGCAAATAAATCACTCGGTGGCACCGCCACCTCGTGATATATTCTTCCGCATATGAACTCCGGCCCGTGTATTAATTGACGATATACCACAGGTAAATGTTGATTATTTATTAATGAAACCGTTAGTTAGACAAATTTATAATTAAAGTTGTATTAAATGATGTTATTTTCAAAGTCTGCTCAATATGAAGATGAATATAAAAATATCTGAAAACAGTCGAAACTGCCAACATCACACATTTTGTAGTCAAAAAGCACATAGATGTGTTCCATTTTGGTATCCGTTCATCAAATTTATTCAAAATTCAAACCACAGAACACTGACCTGAAGTTTAAAGAAAAGCAAGCAATAATGAAACTGTATGCAGATAAATTTATGAATTAAAAATTGGGTTACATGATTTTTTCTAAGTTTTAAAGTCTGGTCATTGTGAAGTTGGATTATAATTTTGAAAACAGATAAAACTGTCAATACTACATTTTTGTAGTCACATAGCTAATATGTGTTTTACTTTGATTGGCGTTTGTCATTTTTTAAAACTCAAATCACAGAACACTGACCTGAAGTGTTTAAAAATAAGCAAAATGAAACTGTCATTTAAAAAAAAACCATGAATTGAAAAAAATGGGAAACATTATGTAACATTTGAATGCCAATGCTGCATTGTTGTAGTTAAATAGAAACTTTGATGCGTTTCATTGTGGTATTGTTTATCAAGTTTATTGGAATGACAGATTAAAAATTCAGCCAAATGCTTTCCACTGACTATAACATAAGATATTGATCGCCTCCGTTCACCTGTACTTTTGTAATTAATTGTGTTTAAATCAAGTTAGATGTTGTCTGTTAAAGTTTCCAAATCGTACAATAGTTTTAATTGCATTGCCGTGCCTAACTGTTCAAGTAAAATCTAATTATTATTTTTTTTTATTTTAAATAGAAAAGATTAATTTTGAGCTGAAAAATACATTTCCTTGCCGAAAGGCAATTTAATCGAGAACGCAAATATATTGAATTACATATTATACCAGTTTTAATTTTTACAGCACTAGACAACCGTTTCGGAATACAATTCCTCATCAGTAGTGGTTGGACCAAATATATGAGACCAAATCTGTTTTCAATATGTTGAAAAGATACCCAAATTACCAAAATATATTTTACTAAATTTAGCTAAGGGAATACGTTGCATGAGGGAGTATACCTTAGTTTTTGAGAAATTATAAATTTCAACTAGCAGCAAATTTAGAAAATGAGCAAACGACATAAATCCATGCCGTGCACTGGACTTTGAGTGGAACAATGGAGTACATGTGTAATAGAGTGGATCTACTTCTGGTGTTTTATAGACCATTCAGTTTTGTATTTATATTCTACGATAATGTAGGAAACTAGAGTGTACAAAATGCCGATATTTGGCAAGTGAAATGACATACTCTCTAACATATAAATCTGGTTTATACGACTTTGAATCGAACTTAGGTAGTTAGAGGTGTTGTGATAGGCAAGGCGGGGCTTTATACCACCCCCACGCCTCCTTCCCCAGTAAGAAAAGGTTACAGAAGTGTGCATTAAGAGCTTGGTGAAACTCCGACCTAAGCGATAATCTTGTACAAATTATCTAATGTACTATAGACAATCATTGTACCCGTCATAAGTCGGGAGTTTTATAAAAAGTTGTCCTAACACTCAATATGTGTTCTAGCCGTTTTTCGTATTTATTTTGCATGTTGCAGAAAATTTCCTACTTTGACCTTTGTAAAGTGTTTACATTTCTGCTAATCGTAAATTTAAGAGTTTTCAAAGTTTTTACTTTGATTTTGTGATTGGAATTTGAACATAGACTGAAAAATGGTGTCTTATTTCATTACAATATGTGCTTTGGTGGTTTCCAAACGTTTATCATGTTGTTTATAAAATTATTTTTATATAAAAAACCATTTATTTTAGCCAGAAAGTCATGTATGTCATGCACTGTTAACTTTTGCCAAATAATACATTGTGCTATTTGTGTATGCATCATATCATAAAGATGAAAAAGCAACAGGCGCAGATACACAAAGGCTTTTTAAGCAACATCCACGATTTCAGTAATCTTTAAAAAATAGAAAATCCAAATTGAAATAAACCGATACTGACAGTTAAGCGGTTGATAGTTAAATTAAGTAAATAGAATTTTTTTTAAATGCGCTAAGTTGTCAATATACATTAAACTTACTAATTTTCTATTGGGATTGCACTTAAAAAACTGACTTTTTTCTACAGCAAAATGTAAAAAAAGTATCATTATCAGAATTTAATCACCAAGTATTTGCTTCCTATGGAGTTTATTAACCAACTCTATACATATAAACCCTACTTAATATAGTCCGACCACTGAACTTCCAATACATAACGCGACTTCTGATTACTTATGCATTAAAACGTGTTATATTTCCGCTCATTTAGCCCTATTTGATGGCTTTATGATGTCTGATCACAGGTCCGTAATGCTTAAATGGTATTTATACTTCATGTGTTGTAACATACCGTCTGGAATGAAATGTGCTTACATCTCCATGTGGCTGGCTGGAGTATTGGCTTTTGAGAAGTAAATGTATAGGATGGTATGAAGTAGGGGATGCGGGGGACCGTTAATTGACATAAGCATGATAAAGTTATGAACACGGGATATATCATTAATTCAAATACACGGTATTTCTTGATAATGGTATAATATCTCCATACTACGATGCACAATCTATATATAAGAGTAAACAGCCTTGACCTTTCATTAGGGATATGCTCTCAGTACATGGGTAATGTTAGGATTCATATTTAATACATGCATTTTACATTCCTCTTTAAAAATGATGTTCCTCCATTATGTAGAGGAAATGAACGCTTTTAATCTCTACATATAAATGTACTCGCTCATAATAAAAAAATATACAGTGAAACCTGTCTATAAAAGCCACACAAGGGTTTAAATAATAAGAATAAAGAACAATTGGGATACAATTCTACTGGCCTTTATAAGCAGGTGACCCTTATATAGAGATGGTCTTCAAGACAGGTTGGACTGTATAGATTAAAAGTCAAGCAAACAAATCAGTGTTGCTTGGATATATTTTTTATTCCTCGTGCTTTTAAATTCTTTCTAGAAGTGCATGTTATATCCGGTTTATGTTGGTAATCAAATAAATTGTTGAATCAGAAAGTTTGCAAGCTAAGATTTACCAAGGGCTCCAAAAAGTTTTATGACAATCATAACAATATTGTTAATACGTATGGTGTCTCCGTATCCATAATTGTAATCAATTTTTATTTATTACGTGAAGGACGTGCTTGCTAGACTGGAAGTGCTTACTCTTCTGGAGCACCAGACCTTACTTCTTGTAGAATGTTACGTTTGTAGCTTGATTTGCCAGTTTCATCGATTTTACTGTGCTTTTAGGATTGTGTTTTAGATATCGGCCGATATGTTTGTGTTTCATGTAACTTTGTTCAAACTTAGCCAGTTTGATGCATCAACAAGCAAATGAATTGAGCAATACATCATGTAAAATAAGAGAACAGAAAAACCATTGATGAATAAGTTCAAATGTGTCTGTATGTGATGAAAAATCAAGCCAGAAAATGATCTTAATGGTTTCTATACAGTTACAAATCACTCTACGTTTAAATAGATAATTCGGATAGGGTTTGTCGGTATTTTATAATTATAGTCCAAGTATAGCCATCATTGCCCGTGTATATACAACATCGTCTACAAACGTGATTATGTAATACCATATAACGCTTCTCTTTCTTATTCTATTTCCTTTTTCGCAGAAAGGAACTAAACGAGAATTGATGATTCCTTATACAGTGTCTAACTCTAATGTTTAAGAGAGATTACCTATTTGGCTGCTTTTGGTTTTTAATCTATGACATTTTCAATAGTAACTGACTTTGATGTAAAGTTTTAGATTTCTCAGTGTCCAAGCGATCAGACAATCGGAAATATGGCTTGAATGTTCCCTTTTGTCGATAATGATTTCCTCGTTTTATTACATTAATCCAAACACAACTATAACTGACCATGGTACAAAACCTTAAAAACTTATAAAACAAGTTAAAGACTTTAACTTCAACCAGAAACTGTGGGACTGGGTATTCCAGAAGGGTAAAGATCTATTTTCATCGCTTTTATACCAAATTTCACTCATATATGTTACATAAAAACTTTGTTAGATGATAACATAACATCACCAAATCTTATTTTCACCATATCACCTCTTCAGAAGTGTACTTAGCAGTCTTATTGGTATAATATGCAAATAAATGTAGTAATAAAATATATGCAATAAGAAAACAAAAAGCTATAATATGATCAAGTTCTAATGTGTATACAATGGAAAATCAAGTCAGAAATGATCATAATGGTATCTATACAGTTACAAATCACTATGCTTTTAAATAGACAATTTGTATAGGGTTTGTCGCTATAACGTAATTATAGTCCAAGTAAAGCCATCATTGTCCGTGTATATACAACATCGTCTACAAACGTGATTATGTAATACCATGTAACGCTTCTCTTTTTTATTCTATTTCCTTTCTCCAAGAAGGGAACTAAACGATAATTGATGATTCCTTTAACAAAGTCTAACTCACGAATATTAGGAGAGATTACCAATTTGGCTGGTTTTTTCGGTTTTTAATATATGACATTTTCAATGGTCGCTGACTTTGATGTAAAGTCTTAGATTTCTCAGTGTTCAAGCGATCAGACGATCGTAAATCTGGCTTGAATATGCCCTTTTGTCGTTAATGGTCTCTTTGTTATATTACATTAATAAACACAACTATAACTGACTATTGCAAAACATTGAAACTTGCAAATAAAGTTAAACACGTAAACTTCCACCAGTAACGGTGAGTCCGAGTGCTCTAGAAGGAGGGTAAACTCCTTGTAAAAATCCGTCTTTATCACGTTTATAACACATTTTACTCATATAATTATGTTACTTTAATTATTTTAAGATAATAACATAAAATCACGTATTATTTTCAGCACACCACATGATTCACTCTGATTTAAAAATTCTTATTCAATGTCAGTGATCCGATTCTGGACCCAGGTTGGGAGTAGTTCTCCTTCCCCTATCGAACAACGAAGAAATGTTTTACAAACTGGTTCATCCCTTGTATTTCATTGTTTTTACTTTCAATAACCTAAACAAATTGCATTCTATATTCGAATCATTGGACCATCCATTATATTGAAATGGTTCCAATTAGATAAACTTTACAAAACGAAGCAAGTTGTTTAAAAAATTTTTTTACTGAGACGTTAAACACCTTAATATATGAAGGCTTAGGAAATACACGTATATTGAGCCTTTTTGAAGTAGCAGATGACAGGAAATAATAGATTACTGACACCTCCAATTGGATGTGAAATTTTCTTGACTGGGACGTTAAACACCATTACTAATTACCTCAATGATTAGTATGTTATTTGTTTTGCTTATTGAAAAAAGTAAAAAGTATGAAATACAAAGGAATAACTCTTTAGTAAAACATTTCTTAGTTGCCCAAAAGGAGAAAGCGTAAGCCTTCCGACACTGGGTCCAGAATTGGTTTGTATAAGACTGAACTTCTGAAGAGAAGTGGTGTAATGAAAACAAGAGTAGGTGATGTTATGTAATTATCTTACACAGTTTTTATGTAACATTTAAGGATTAACATTAGTTTTAATCGTTCATCAAGGTATGAGCAGGCTGGGGCAAACCACATAAACGCGAAGCGGTTTATTTATGATTTGCCACAGCCTGCTTTAAAGGTTCATACCTTGATGAACGATTATAAAAACGTCAATTCTGATATTTACAATGATGTAAGTGTTATTTTTGCGAATCGTGATTGGTCGGATGCGTCAAATTAGAATTATCATTGGAACTATTTATGTGTTATTTTTGCGAATCGTGATTGCTCGGATACGTCAAATTAGAATTATCAATGGAACTATTTATGTATTATTACGTTGCATACGCGGTGACGGAACTATTTACTCTTTAACAGTTCATTGGAAAATAACGTCAGTCGTAGAAAAGAGGTTCATATAGAGAGTGATATCTATATTATGAACATATTTGTAATAAAAGTGTTACAGATGTATCTTTACAAGATGCTTACCCTTCTGGAGCACCCAACTTCGACTTTCATGGTGGAATTTAACGTGCTTTGCAGGTTTTCACGGTTTTGTCGTGGGCAGTTATATTTGTGTTTTGATTAATGTAATATTACAAAGAGACCATGATCTACAAAGGGCACATTCGAGCCATATTTCCGATTGTCTGATCGCTTGGACACTGAAAAATCTAAAACTTCAAAGTCAGTAACCATTGGAAATGCCATAGATTGAAAACCAAAAAGCAGCCAAATTGGTAATCTCTCTTAATATATGCGAGTTAGATTTTGTATAAGGAATCACCAATTCTTGTTTATTTTCCTTCTTGGAGAAAGAAAATAGAATAAAAAAGAGAAGCGTTTCATTATATTACATAATCTAGTTTGTAGACGATGGTGTATATACACGGACAATGATGGCTATACTTGGACTATAATTTTGTTATAGCGACAAATCCTATACGAGTTATCTATTTAAAAGCATAGTGATTTGTACCTGTATAGAAATCATTTTGATCATTGTCTGACTTGATTTTCCATTACATACAGAAACATTAAAACTTAATCACAACATAGTTTTTTGTTCTCTTATTCAAACATTTTATTACTCCATTCATTTGCATGTTTTACCACTATGGCTGCTCAGTGAACGTCTGAGAGGTTGTGTGCTAAAAATTAACATTTAGACATGTTATGTTATTACCTTACATATTGTTTATGTAACATATATGACTAAAATTTGTTCTAAAATTGATAAAGATTGATCTTTACAAGGTGCCTACCCTTATCGAGCATCCAACCTCATCCTTTCTGGTGGAACTTCGCGTGCTTATCTTGATTTGTAAGTTTTCAATGTCTTGCCATGGATAATTATGTTTGTGTTTTGATTAATAGAATACATCGAAGAAATCATTATCGACGAAAGGGCACATTTATACAAATTTCCGATTGTCTGATCGCTTGGACACTGAGAAATCTAAAACTTTACATCAAAGTCAGTAACCATTGAAAATGCCATAGATTAAACATAAAAAGGCAGCCAAATTGGTAATCTCTCTTAATATTTTTTATTAAGACTTTGTATAAGGAATCATCAATTCTCGTTTAGTCCCTTCTTGGAGAAAGGAAATAGAATACAAAAGAGAAGCGTTATATGGTATTACATAATCACGTTTGTAGACTATGTTGTATATACACGGGCAATGATGGCTTTACTTGTACTATAATTATGTTATAGCGACAAACCCTATACGAATTATCTATTTAAACGTAGAGTGATTTGTAACTGTATAGAAATTATTTTGATCATTTTCTGACTTGATTTTCCATTACATATAGACACATTTGAACTTTATCATAACATTGCTTTTTCTGGTCTCTTATTTCATATATTTTATAACTCCATTTATTTGCATGTTTTATCACTACGGTTGCTCAGTGAACTTCTGAAGAGGTGGTGTGGTAAAAATAACATTTAGAATGTTATGTTATTATCTTACATAGTTTTTATTTAACGTATATGGATTATTTTTTTTATAAAATTGATAAAAATAGATCTTTACAAGGTACTTACCCTTACGGAGCACCCAACCTTACCCTTCCTGGTAGAAGCTCGCGTGCTTAACTTGATTTGTATGTTTTCAATGTTTCGCCATGGACATTTATATTTGTGTTTTGATTAATGTAATATATCGAAGAAATCATTATCGACAAAAAGAACATTCAATTCAGATTTCCGATTGTCTGATCGCTTGGACACTAAGAGATCTTAGACTTTACATCAAAGTCAGCAACCATTGAAAATGCCATAGATTAAAACCCTCAAAAGGCAGTCAAATTGGTAATTTCTCTTAATATATGTGAGTTAGACATTGTTCAAGGAATCATCAATTTTCGTTTAGTTCCTTTTTGAGAAAGGAAATAGAATAAAGAGAAGACTTGATTTTCCATTATATATAGACACATTTGAACTTGATTATAACATAGTTTTTTCTGTTCTCTTATTTCACGTTATTTTTTACTCAATCCATTTGCATGTTCGTGTTTGCAATGAACTTTTGAACAGGTGGTGTGGTAAAAATAACATTTAGACATGTTATGTTATTATCTTACACAGTTTTTATGTAACGTATATGGATAGAATTGTTATAAAAGTGATAAAGTTTTACAAGGTGTTTACCCTTCTGGAGCACCAAACCTCACCCTTCCTGGTAGAAGTGCAACTGGTTCACTTGATTTTCACGATTTCAATGTTTTGCCATGACAATTTATATTTGTGTTGTGATTAATGTAATATATCGAAGACATCATTATCGACAAAAGGACACATTCAATCCAGATTTCCGGTTGTCTGATCGCCTGGAAACTGAGAAATCTAAAACTTTACATCAAAGTCAGTAACCATTGAAAATGCCATAGATTAAAAACCAAAAGGCAGTCAAATTAGTAATCTCTCTTTATATTTGTGAGTTAGACATTGTATAAGGAATCATCAATTCTCGTTTAGTTCCCTTCTTGGAGAAAGGAAATAGAATAAAAAAGAGAAGCGTTATATGATATTACATAATCAAGTTTGTAGACGGTGTTGTATATACACGGGCAATGATGGCTATACTTGGACTATAATTATGTTATAGCGACAAACCCTTTACGAATTATCTATTTAAACGCAGAGTGATTTGTAACTGTATAGAAACCATAATGATCATTTTCTGACTTAATTTTCTATTACATACAGACACATTTTAACTTGATCATCACATGGTTTTTTCTCTACTCTTCTTTCACAAGATTTATTTTTTCTAATTTATTTGCATGTTTTATGTATCAAACTGAATAATTTCGAAGAGAGTTCTTTCAAACACAAAAATACCGATCTATGTCTAAATCTCAAAAGCAAAGTAAAAACTTTGAAAGCCCGCAAACCCATTTAAACATGTGAACTTCCACAAGGAAAGTTGGACCCGATGATCCGGAAGGGTTAGTGAGTCTTGGCAGAAACCATTTTGAGGGCCTTGTAACTGCAACTGTCACACATAGTTTTTCACTGCACATATGTATATTTTCAATTTTAACACTATATACACCCAAGTCTTGCATGTGTAGCATATTGAAGCTAATTTAAGTCATTGTAATAAACTTAACTTTAAGAAATAGCACGCATACACTGGTTGTATTATGTGATTGAATGCCCCTCCCCCGAGATTCTTGATAGTCAGTTCATTAATTGTGAAAGAAAACGGAAACTCTTAGGGTGCAAAGTAGTGGATTTACTTTCAATGTGCGGAACATATAATGATTCTGTTTGTCATTTTTTGTTCTAAAGTGTCCCGATAAAGGCCTTTCGTACTATAATAGTATCTAAGAGAGAGAGAGAGAGAGAGAGAGAGAGAGAGAGAGAGAGAGAGAGAGAGGATGGGCGTTTTGAAGACACTGACCGATATAGTCTTATATTGTATTTGAATTAACGTCAACATTTGTGTAACATAGAACATTGCTATTTTATCGTTCACAAATCGTATTAACTTCGTATCGATTTCTATATAAAGTCGTTCGTTATCGGCAGTGCATAACCAGAAACATCCCCAAATGAAAGAAAATTCCTTTAACTCTGTATCACCATGATTAATGAGTGCTTCAAGGTCGGTTAAATGGTTTCTTTTAGCAATGAATGTCGAATAAGATACCAGGATTCTAAGATCAATGGCTATTTAAGTTGTCCAGAGTTCATTTCGATTGTAATATGGTACGTCCATTTTATTACGACTCGGTTTCAGTTCGGCAAATCGAATTAAGAAATTAAATGCTCAAAGCTGTGCTTTATTTTTATGTAGATTGGAATTTTCTGAGTTCGAGTGACCGCCACGAATGCAAGTGAGTGTACGCGTACTTGAACATTTCAATACCATTGTCATTCCTATAATCCATATACATATATTTCGATGTAGGTTTATCAAAATAGTATATATATATATATATATATATATATATATATATATATATATATATATATATATATATTTGTGTGTGTGTGTGTGTGTGTGTTCTCAATATTGCAATTTGAAATTAGAGAATAAGAGAAATAAAGGAACTTGAAACTTTTACTTTTATGCTTCTTGGATTGTTTTATATTAAGCATCAACGAATATAGTAAAATGGCAATATGAAATTCAGCTTTAGTGCGTTCATATATTCAAATGTTTTGCACTGACTAAATTGTAACAAGCACATAACGTTGTCGGTTGATTTTTACATTATTGAAATTATTATAGGCGTTTTATCTGTGTTCATTTTAAGAATGACAGTTTTTCAGTTCTAGACAGACAGTAATAATTGTAAACATTCTTCAAAATTTATTTTCACCTGTGTTATTTACTGATATTGTATGGCATTACTATTGAATTTGAATGCCTTGTACATGAACAACCTAATGTGTCAAAATAACCATTTAGAATTTCTATCAAGTTGTATACATTAAAATTAACAAATACGTATACAAACTGAGAATCATGTTTTAATAATTCCAGAATTCTAATTGTAATGTTATAATTCAGAGTTTGAATGTTATAATTTCGATTTGTATTGTTAAAATTCCGAGTTTTAATGCTATAATTTCATTGAATATTTCTATTTCTTTTAAAAAATTTCAAAGTTATGACATGCTATTACCAAACTTCACTTCCCTGGTAGATGTTCACTTGTTAACTTAATTGACCAATTTCAACGGTTTTACTTTGCTTGGGGATTGTAATATGGACATGAAAAGGAAATCTTGTTTTTGATATTCACAAAATTGAACATCACGGAGTAACATTTGTATAGCAATGTACTCTCTCAGAAACTATTACTACGCGTGCCATGCCAGAAAAATAATCTTAAAAATATCCGAAAATTATCTGGTGTAGATTTTTAAGCATTAAAAAGAGTATGTAGATCTAATTACTTTGATTCATTAGCTCATTTAGTATAAATTCCCCTCATAGGTCAACTAAATGTATTCCTTATTACGCATATATATTGGCGATTTTCTGTTGACCTACTGTGGTACACTCGTACCAACACTTGAACATTAGCTAAATATATGTATATTCATAAACAAACAAATGATGACTAATATGTTTTTATAATATTGCATCGTATAAGTAAAAATGTAATATTTTGTAATCGAGTCATTCCTGTCAGGACAAAGATTCAGTAGCCAAGAGGTTTAAAATTAAGGACATATTATTAAATTATTGTAGGGATTCGGCATGTTAATACATGTAAACTGTTTCTCTCACAATCACATTCTACCGTTATTATTGCTATATGGATATTCATGGTTAAAGTATTAAACTTATCATTCGCTTACTGGAACTCGTGAGCCTTTTTCGTGTGTTTTATGTAGTTTTTGTTTCACGATCAAACAGTTGCAGTGCACTTTTGTTTGCACTTTTAAAATAAAAAGTAAAACATGCACACGTTTTTATAAATTTCTTAAAAAATACAACAAAAACAAAATGTGCAAAAGAAATATGTAAGATAATTTAAACCTTAAATCTTAATCCAGTACTTTTATTAAGCTACGATCTGAATACACAAAAAGAGGCAAAAATGCAAAACCTAAGTAAGAGATCCATGAGAGTAACTCAAACAAAATCAAACGTATAAATTGTTTACACGAGAGAATAGACATGTTTGTATTTGTATAAGGATTAGAAAGATTCAACACGGTAAATAAACGTTAAAGAAATTACAAGCCAAATAATTGGAGGAATACGAATTTTTCTGGCGTGATAAAGCATTAATGTAAGGTATTATATAATGCAGATAAATCATTCTAGTGTTATGATATAATTGTGCGTGCATTAATGTGCATTTTGCACATTTAAGGGTTTTATTGCAAAACACTATTAGTAATTTTGTCAGATTTGTTATAATTCCAAAACATAAAAAACTAGGATCCTTAATCCGGCTTTAAAATCTAGAGATGCGAGCACAGCCTCTAGTTGTTAATGTCATCGTGTGAAATATTTCAAGCCTTAGGGTATGTTAAAATTAAAATGTAATCCATGTATGTGTCATTGTTTTTTCGCCATTTCATATTGATGCTTTCTAACGTCTTGCTGTTTGCATAACTGATTATCTTAACAACTTCGTCCAACATCGATTAGCTTCCAAAATGTACTTAATTTTAAACACAAACATACTGCTTTATATTCTAATTCCAATCCAAAAATCATAGTAAAAACTTTGAAAACTTAATGTCTATATTAGAGTTCCGCTCAAAGCATATCCTGGTTTGAAAAAAAAATGGTCAGAACTGACCAATATAGGTGAAGGAATCAAGATTTGGGCGTTAAACACAATGACTAAACTCTATTACTTAGACAACAAGATTTGAACGAAACTAGGTTGAGTTATGCTTTAATTAAATCGAGCTTGTGTGAGCTGTCATAATTTTGAATTTTCTGAATGAAATATTAAAAAAATGTCATATTATAATTTTTTGAATATTTTATTCAGAATGTTTAAGCTTTTATAATAAGACAGAGCAATAGGAACATCATAAATAGTGAGAAGGTTTTAGTATTTTTGATAATGTATATGCGTCTTGACGTGTTGTTATTGCATAACTGCTTACATGTGCATGCTTTGAAAAGATCTCTCATGTGGATATGCCCAATAAAGCAATAAAAAAATTCTGAGAGAAAGATGGATTAATGGTTACTAACAAGAAAATACATATACATTTCATAAACAAATTGCAACTATAATATTACTTATAATAGTAAAAAGGTAATATTTTGCGATAGAATCATTCCTGTCAGGACAAAAATTCTGTTCGGCTTCGTTGGCCGAGAGGTATAAAAGGCATTTCATTAAATAAATATGGGGATTCAGCATTTGAATATACTGTTTCTGTCACAATTACATTATTGTTCTAATTTAAATTGTTTTTAATGCAGTCTTCTTATTGCTATAACCAACAGTGGATATTCATTGTAAAAATATCTTCCAAAACTGAAAAATCGCTAACTATTGTGCGTTTTTCATGTGATTTTATAGTGTTTGTTTCACGACCTTAAAGCTGCAATATATTTTTGTCACCGCTTTTCAAATAAAAATGTCTAAAACAAAAACCCAAAAAGTGCAAAAAACTATGTTAGATATTTTAAAACTTTAATTTTAATCTTTATTTAAACTCTCATCTGAAAAAAAAACCCAAAAGAGGCAAAAATGCAAAAGCTCGATAAGAGATCCATGAGAGTAACTCGAACGTAAACTTTGTTTTACAAAAGAGAATAGACGTGTTTGTATTTGTATAAGGATTAAAAAGATTCAACGCGGCAAATAATCGTTGGAGCCAAATAATTAGAGGATTATGAATTTTCTGGCGCGATAAAGCATTAATGTGCATTTTGTACATTTAAGACTTTTATTGCCAAACGCTATTAGTAAATTTTGTGAGGTTTGTGTTTTGATTCTAAAACATAAAAAATAAAATCTTTAATCCAGCTTTAAATTCCAAAGATGTCACCACAGCCTCTAGTTGGTAATGCCATCGATATTTTACGCCTTAGGTTATGTTAAAATTAAAGTGTAATCCATGCACGAGAGTTTCTTTCATTTCATATTATTGATGCTTCCTAACGTCTTCCTGAAGTTTAATATGCAGTTTGCATAAGTGATACTTATAAAATTGTGCCTATCCTCCAAAAAGTACGTTAGTGTCAATTCGAAATAAAAACATATTTCTTCACATTCAAATTCCAATCCCAAAAGCAAAATAAAAACTTTAAAAATTCAATGTCTTGGTTCGAATCCCGTTCAAGGCAGATCATTGTGTGAACAATTTTGCCAATTTGCTTGTCAAAGGTCGGTGGTTTTCTCCGGGTACATCCACCTTATCTGAACTGATCGATGTAAGTTAAAGAACAAAGACTACATGGGGTGTTAAACATCAATACTAGAATCTATTCAGCAGACATCAAGACTTGAAGGAAACATCGTGGAATTGTGTTTTAATTAAATGTAGCTTGAGTGAACAGTCGTATTACAATACAAAACAAACATACTAATCCATGTCCGAATGTTTGAATTTTCTGAATGAAATATTAAAATTGTCATATAAATTTTGATTTTTTTTTCATAAAGTTTAAAAATGTATAATTTGACAGAGTATCAGGAATATCATATATATAGAGAAGGTTTAAGCATTTTTGAAATTGCATATTCGCCTTGACGTGTTGTAATTGCATAACTATTTACATGTATATGTTTTGAAAAGATCTCTCATGTGGATATGCCCAATTAAGCAAAAAAAATTCTGAGAGAAGATGGTTTAATGGTTACTGACAAGTAAATTGCATTTAAATTACAGCTTGTTCTGAAAACGCAATGTTTTAACGAAATTTGATCTAAAGGGGAACTGAAATAAATTTCGTTGTCAAATTTAATTTTCTCAGAAGGGAATTCAATTATCGAAAGTAATGTTTATTAATTCCCAGTGTGCATGTCAATTTAAATACAGTAAACAGCTTCTGAAACCAATGCATAATGTTGAAAGTTAATAAAAAATTCAAACCACCCAGTTCTAATTCAATATTACTGCGCTGATCTATGACAGTGATACATCAAAGCCAGCATTCTAATATTTCTAACGAGGATTTTATTTTCTCTATTTTCCTTTTTAAATTTATGTTTTTTTCTAATTTTTAATTATTTTTTGTGAAGTTCATGACTTAACTAGGTTTATTAGATTAAGTTTTCGTGGAAACTGATTCATTTCTTTTACTTTTGTTCTTTTGGATTTTTTTTATCCAGAACCTTGTTAAATCTGGAGACAAGACTCAACATTCAACTCAACATACAGATTATAGATGTCGTTCTGTCTCTTAACAATCCTAAATTAGTAGACTATGTGAATATCACCTATCTTAGTGAGCTTGAAATAAAAGACACGACTGATTCCTCCAGTTTTGCTTCATATTTAGACTTATATCTGAAATATGACGCCCACGAAAGGCTACTTCATTTTTTCTATTGTCAACTTTCCTTTTCTATGCAGCAATATACCTGCTTCTTCTGCTTATGGTGTATTTGTTTCCCAATTAATACACTATGGTAGACCTTGTTCCCACTACAGGGACTTTGTACAATGAAGCAGGCTGCTTGCAAATAAATTGTTGACTCAGGAATGTTACAAGACCCTCAAAAGTTTTATGATCGTCATCACAGTATTGTTGATAAGATTGATGTCTCTGTGTCCAGGATTGCCCTGGATATATTTGACGTCCCATAGTTCCATGTTCCTTTCACACAATTTTGATTACAAACGTGCCGAGTGTAGGTAGGTAAACAAGAGGTGCTTACCCTTCCGGAGCATCCGGCCTCACTTCCCTGGTGGAAGTTCACGTGTTTAACCTAACTTGTCAGTTCCAAAGTTTTTATTTTGCCTCTGGATTATGATTCGGAAATGGATAAGTATGTTTGTTTTTGATTATATAAACAGTTCGGTTTCATTTTTTGTGTTTGTTTAATGTTTGATATTACATATTATTTATACCTTTAGCATTTCTCGAAACTTTACGAAGAAAGTCACATGCGCAGAAAAACTGCGTATGTGGTTTCGAATGCATTCGTGTTCTAAATCAGTAAACGCTTTTCTAAAGTAATGTTAACATGATTAATGTTAAAAGCGTCTCCAAGTTGCTTATAGACGACAGCTGACTGTCATGATTTAAATCCAGTATACTTTGGTTGCACAGTATAATAAACAACAACAATCGGTATAATAAAATAAGTATTCCATTTTTGATAGGATGACAGCCATTTTATCGCCCTTTGAAAAATGTAGTATTGTTTTAATTTTACAGCACTACATGACCGTTACCGAATTCCTCATCAGTAGTGCTGGGGCCTAATTGTAAAACGCGATTTTTTTTCAAGATGTTGAAAAATACCAAAAGGGACCAAAATATATTTTACCAAATTTAGCTTAGGAAAATAGTTTGCATGAGGGAGTATAATACACGAAGTGGTTGGAACTCTGCAATGATAATGTAAGCACACTTATTATGTCACTTTGCCATTAAATCGAGTGTTAATACAAAGTCGTGAGTTTAATAAGAATCCTAAATACTAGTATATATGGCATTGTTTATCTTGTCTTGTTTTACGTTTTTTTTTTGGTGTTCCTGATTTTATTAGATATTTCAAAGTACATTATTTAGGTACTCGTTACATTCACTCAAGAATTAAACAGTTCAATTTGGTTCAGTATCTAATAATTATTTGAACTGCGTGAATATAAGCAATCATTCATTGTGAGAAACATTGTTATCGTCAACAAAATCATGTCAAGGGAAATATATCCGGTGTTGCGTGCTTTGTTTTTATTAACATGTTGTTTAGTACATCCAACAATCCTAGGCCTTCATTATAGTTGTTGACTTGTCCTCACAGATGACGTCATGATAATCAGCAGTAAAGTGAACATTAAGGACATTAAAACACGATAAACCAAGATTACCTCTCCCTAATGTAAACATCATCATGTATATCTGTAGAAAAGATGTTCTTCGAAAATGATTTATATATGGAAGTAGAATTATCTGCTGATGATGTACGGTTTATATACCGACCTGTTGAACGTTTAACAATGATCCAGCGAAAAGAGTCAAATCTCGTCTGCCGAGTGGCCATGATATGAATAGCTAGTGACCAAAACGCTGCCTGCCGAGAGACAAATTACAGCTGCTGAGATGGAGCTAAATAAGGGCGAGCGATGAGCTGCCGGTTCGGCACTAATTCATTAGCACTAGTATAAAACTTTCGACATGTCTGTATTGTGCTTTGTAAAATCGCCTATTCAGTGTATTCCCATCATTGATCCGTTCATATTTCTATATGAATATATCCTATCTGATCGTCTACTCTAATCATAGAAATAAAAAATCTGGGAATGTCTAATCTGAAAATTATTTTGATGTAAATTCTTTGTTCCAAGTAAGGAAAAAACCCAGAATTCATACCATAGGAGTTGGCTCTAATAACAAAATCTAAAAGGCCTTCAGATGACAGATGCGAGAAGTGGTATTGGATGTTAAATAGTACGTGATGCGTTTCCATAAAAACTGAATCCCTCGTACCGTACTCTGTGACCTGGTTTATTGAAAGACAAAACTAAACTAAGGCGCCTACTTTACAATCGTCTGTGGAAGTACAATCCTCATACAACAATTAAATTAATCCCATGTACCAAATTAGATAATAAAAGGTACCGAAATATTATTTACTCGAACTAGATTACCTGTTGCTGGTGGGTAAAAATCTTTCTTTTTTAAAGAAGGAGTGGTTATTTGTGCTGGAAAAATACGTGTAAAAAGAAAAGTGGGTTTGGTTATTTGAGCGTATTTTCCTACAGAAACTCTGACCGTAATGTTGTTTACAAGAGATGTAACTCGAGAAACTTGACAATATACAACTCAACAAAGAACATGAAACAAACGATGAACGACAGAGAAAAAACCCCAACGACATTATAAAATACATAATATATTCATACCTTTTTATTCATTTAAAGTCAATTCTTGTTGCTCGTGTCTGTAACTTGTACCTTCATAGATGAATCTCAGGCTTCGCTGCGTTTTCGATAGAAGTCGCTGCATAAAAAAAATAAAAATTAGATATGGACTTAGTAGGGACTACAATGGACACCGCCATACATTTTCATTTTAGTCATTTTGTGCCACACTTCGCAAGACTAAAAAGACAATTCGCGTTTACGTGTGGATATTCATATTCGAATTAAACGTAATTTAAAATTAGACCAATTGTGATTATTTCAAAAAAAGATTTTTTTTCATTTTTGCAAAGATTTAAATTCAGGGATTTTTACGATTCACTTTGAAATATGTTTTAATGCTAATTAAGTTGTTTGTATATTACGTTGTTTCTGAATTTTAAATAATAAGATTGGGAAACTACAAGTGGCGTCGTAGATAAAATGTATTTATTCACATACAGAATAATGTGATCAATGGCATTCATAGTCAATAACAATGTCATTCCTCTCAAACTAAGGGGAATAGGAAACACATTGGTAAATAAAAAAGATTTAGAAATTGCTTGATAGCTGAATTGAGGTTCGAAATGCTGTGTGATTATGGATAGACAGAAAGTGCTTACCCTTCCGGAGCATCCGGTTACATTTACCTGTTCGAAGTTCACGTATTTACTATGTTTTAAGGAATGTTTTTGAGCATTGGCAGGTATGTTTGTGATTTATTTTACAGTTTGTGTAATTCTGACGAATTGAATATTTAAGTCATAAACTCTAAAACAATTAAATCCGCACAATGATTCAGTTACTGGACTATCCGCCATAGCAAACTGGAAGCACAACTGCCAGGGGGTTAGTGTTTTAAGACATCGCAAATGAAACTTTTTTAGCCTATGAAACCGTTGAGAATTAATTGTATTCAAATAAAATGTGTTTAAATGACTCCTTTTTATTTTTAGGTTCTGCTCTAGACATTGGGATTGAGTTGATCATCGCCAGTTTTGATTCTATATCGGAAGTCAATATGGTACGTATATCTTACAATTCTATTTAACCCCCAATTCCAGTCTGTGTTAATTTTTTGTCAGCTACATAACTTTCACATCTATGTATGGATTGTTATCATACTTTGTACCAAGGTAAACTAAACATGAAAAGAAACGCCACACACCACAATGAGATATATAGGTCACACGGTCAAATCTAAGACGTTGGGGATTTGCCAGGCAGGGGGGTTTTGCCTCTCAAGAGACTGCTCTAGTTTATATAGAATCAATTAATCACTATTTCCGTCTCCAGTTTAAAAGAGATTAAACATACTAGTATTCAATATTTATAACAATCTTAGACGACGTCGTCTGCTACTTCATGCTATCTCCTTCAATCATCAACTAAATTGACTGTATCAGACTGTTACAACACAATACAAATAAAGTTCTCTTATTGTAATGATATTTGAATGACATATAACGTCTACCATTTTAACATTTATTTACTGGTCATGACTTGGAAATGTACAAGTTTTGTCAGCCAGTTGGCAGAACATCCGGTAAGAAAAGAAAATTGATTGATAAAATATGAAAAAATGTTGGATTGATTAGAATCACCACCGAACATTTACAATACTCGATACTGAAGAGGTTATTTATTGTCTGTTTTACAATTCTTGGATAATGAAACAAATTTCTATTTGTATTTCCCCTTGATGTTTGCACCTAGCTACGACAGCCTGGCTTGGTTAAATAAAAAATTACTATTTTTAGCGACACTAAACTGTTCAGGCTTGACACTAAAAATATTGTTATAACTCTTTGTGTTTATTGTAAACTTTCCACTCAATAACACTATAATTACTGCAACATGGCAATTTAGTTTCTGTTAAAAGCGCAATTTGTTAGGAAAATAAATAAATAAATAATTAAAGAAAAAAGAAAAAAGAAAGAAAGAAAAAAAGAAAGAAAGAAAGAAAGAAAGGAAAGAAAGAAAGAAAGAACGAAATCTGATATGGCCTGCATTTTCCTTGAAATGAAACATGAAAAGAGCCAGTCATGATTTATTTTCGAAGATATATCAGAAATAATTGTTGATTGTCTCTTTAATAAATATATAAATATCAGACTGGTCGACCATGAAGTCGACAAAAATTAAAAACTTGTAAAAATTTCCCCATCCTTTATTATCTTACATACAACGTATCTTTATTTAGAGGGATCGTGATATGGGTATGCTCCAGTATGTCTGTGCTAGATACAACTAAATTATTGCAGACTATTTAGTCTAATCTTGGTCAATTCTTTGTTTCTTTATAGCATCATTAACTTAATCGACTGGATCTAATGCAAACGGAGTGTTCTTATTGTGATTATATCTAGATGACGTATTACTTTTATGGTTTTAACGCGTGTCTATTGATTACGATATAGATTGTGCAAATATGAGGGATAGTTGTCAAAATACTCACCATCGCTCCCATAAAAAATTATACATGTACATGAATTAACTGGCCGAATAATTTGCCAAAATTTCACATAAGTTTACCATAAAATATAACATTTAACATAAATTTGCTAATCATATTGGAAAAAATAAATAATTGATAGAGAAAGTATATTGCATTTAAGATCGGTTTGAAATTATGTAGCAAGTTTGCAATCAAACGTTCACAGTACAAAAGTTTAAGAAGTTTTAATATAGTTAATTCGAACAGAATCATCATTACATGAAATCAATTATGTTTATAATTATTGATCACTGGTTGTAAATAAGATGATATAGTTAGAGACCCTGTTAGGTATTAAAACCAGATTACTGGGCATCATCTTGCCATGTCATTTGAAAGTCGGGAGCACAAACATATATCTGTCCATTCTTGTCATATTTTGTTTTTGTTCGAGTTCTTACATTTTGACCTGAGAGATGTTGTTTTTATCAACTTTATAGTGTGACCTTATAGAACTCGTTCCAATGGAAGACAAAAACATAATTTTAAATTATCGAGTGTTTAATATCACAAGTTTATTTATAACTAGTAGTTATTACATTTAAATACAGTCTGAACCGTCTAATTCTGACGACTAATCCCAGCAATCTTCATACAAACACTTGACATCCTCATCATCTAAATTGACTGAATCAGACTGTCAATACACAATGCAAATAAAGTTCTCTTTGTAATGCTATTTGAATGATGCCGTATTACGTCTTCCAGTTTTATATTTATTTGCTGATCATCACTTATAACATAATTACATGTCTGTCTGCAAGGTGCTTGGTTGAGGAAAAGATAAAAGCGTTAGAATAGAAAAAAATTGATCAAAATAATAATGAAAAAAAGTTCCAAATCAACTTTTTAAACAAAAAAACCCAACTTCACATTGAAATTATTAACAAAACTTCCTAAAAACATTTCATTGAATTGTATTTTAAACAGCTGTGATTTTCAATCATTCCTTTAAATTAATAAAAATTTGGCTGCTCAGCTGATATTTGGTTAGTTTCGTATGTGAAAAGATGCTGAGTTTGATAAAAAAAATGAAAAAAAGATATGTTAGGGTTTGTTACATTTAACATTGATCAATATATTATGGTACTTTGTTTTGTTTATGTTTGTATCTGAATGGTCAGTAAAGTATGGTGCTGTTGCTGCAAAACTTTGACCGGACATTGTAAGTGATGCTTGTGTTCAAATCTGCTTTTATATGGGTGTAAAATAAATAGAAAACTGCACGTGAGAGTGCCTCGTTTAAATGTATTAATTTGATAACAGCTCAAATCATACTTGTCAAAATAAAAAAATTGATAATAATAAAAAAAGAAACATACTTATACCCGACATACTAATGTCCGAATCACCGAATCACAATACAGAAGCAAAGTAAACACTTTGAAACTGACAGTTTCACAGGAATCAAAATGTGCAATGCAATTTACAAATTGAAATTGCATTATCATTCACGTCGTAGAAATGTCAGTGAATGACATCAGAAGTAAATCAAGTACCAGTCGTTGTTTGACATCAAATAATTAGACAATACGCTTTAGTTAACATTTGTCCAAAGCAGAAACAATGAACATTGAGCTTATGAGTATATAATGCAAATTGTGTTTTTGTGCTTTTCATCAAAGATTTAAAAATTATTCTCTTACAAGCTTAAAATATAGAAACGTGTATTTGTGCCTATTTGTATTTTCAAAATAAAAATGTGAATGTATCTTTTGGCTCAGAGCGACTGGAAAAAGTAATTCCTTAATCCTTTGATGTATCCATCTTCTGTAAATGGAAATATAATCATGACTATGCATAAATAAAGTCAAATATATTTCTGTTAATAGCGTGCCACTTGTAGAATTCATTATCGGTATTGGGTCAGATCCAATTCTAGTGTCTTGACGTACTCAGTCGCAGACAGAGCAATGGTGTAATCTGTCTGGTAGCATCAATCATCAGTGTTTATTATTATTGTATATAAATACAGCGTGTATGTCCGTTTAACTTGTAATAAATGGTCATTATCATGTACTTAACTATGTGCTGCACGAAATGTTTTATTAACTTTAGTCTGTTTTCACACGCACACAATGTTCATAATGGTAATATTTTGGTTTGATCGTTTGTTTTTAACTATTACGTATTTGTTGTCACAAGTACTGAAGAAATTTTTAAAACTAGATTAAAGGGCAAATATTTGTAAGAGGGTTTTTTTACCTCTCTTGAAGAATGGCCTTTTCGTCATTTTATCATAGAAAATAAAATAATGTCCATAAATGCCTCTTTAAGTTAAAAATTGTTATTAAAGTGCAAATTTGTAATAATAAATTAAACAAATTGTTCATGATGTGCAGTTTTGTAATATTGGCAAATAAAAACCAAAGCCCTAAGTTTATACATATGCATTATACATATCTAGGTTGAATAAGTCTAAGTTGATAGTAATCGTTATTAATCTAAAAACTTCCAACGGGAAAAAAAATTTTCGTCCCGAAAGGTGTTTGGTAGGGACACGTGTCACTGTAAATATTATTGATACGATGATGTATTGAAAATATGGAAACAAATATAAAGTATCAATCAAAATGTCAACATGATCTGTTCAGATAAAAGGTGCATGATGCGTTTAACATATATACTGTACACTGAATCCTTCTTTATAGTTTTGGTAATAAAACTGCACTTTGCAATCAAATTTAAAAATAAAACCCTCTATAAGTATTTTGTGCATCACTAATTTCAAATGGATCTAAATCTCGCCGATTTTCCCGAAGTCGTGTTTGATTGACTATATCATGGAAAATCTTTTCAAATTGCAATAACTAAGTTCATTTCTCTCAGGATCGTTTCGTTCTATTTGATTTCAATTTTGACGGAATTATATCGTATTGAAGAAATCGTCTGGGTCTTTGTGTGATAAAGACCTAACTTCTGACAATAGTAATCACGAGAACTTTACCAAACGGATCTACTTATTTAACTGTTTTCGTGACCAAAAAGGAGTTTAAAACTGGTATAATATGTAATTACAATTCTTTGGAGACAAAACGACGTCTATTTTTAAATGGCAACATTAAAAGCTGGATTATTCCACCAATAAACATGACCAGTATAACATCTTTGCATTGGACTTGTCAAATTCAATTAAAGAACATTATTTAAAACTGAATTATATCACCACACAAACATGACCATTTCATAACGCCAATGCATTGGACTTGTCAAATCCAATTTCATTTTTATTGAATCAGCTTGTTAAGCTTTTATTGAAAAAAAACACTGTTTTCTTAACCATGGTCAGATACTAAACAGAACAATATCCAATGTAATTTACTCTTGGTAAGTCGCCATGTTTTTAACCTACTGTGAATCATTATCTAACTGCAAACATCAAATTTGTAATTGGTGGCAGCACCTAACTCCACCGAAATAAAGTTCTAGAAAACCAATTATCTAGCACCTCGCTGATAACAGATAAAGTATTGGGTGGAGATTTCTTGTATACTAGTCAGATAACAAGCGTCTTTAAACTACTGTAAATCATAATGTAATTGCAAATATCAAATTTGTATTTGATGGCAGCACCTTACTTTATCGAAAAATAAAATTCTAGAAAGCCATTGATCTAACGCCGTACTGATAACAGGTAAAGTATTAGAGTGAGTTTGGAAGAAATGCAAATGCATTTAGATAACTTATTTTATGGATCTGTATTGAAGATCACTTGATAATAACTTGCATGCAGTCCTTTTGAATTTGAAGTAGCTTCTAGTTTGTAAGATTCATGACACGAGTATCATTAATATTTTACCGTCACCGAAGATAAGGGAAAATCTGAAAAAACCGAAGTTGCTTCTTTTTATCTAATATGCAATTAAGTGATATTTGTAGACTTAATATTTTAGTGCTTTCCCTTTTATTTGTTCTCTTTATGGAACTATGGAATTTGTGTGGACCTGCGTTTAAGCATTAAACCATTAAACGTTCGATTAATGATTAAATTTGTTGGGTTTTTTTTATTCCCGAATAAACCACTAGTACGTGGTAATTAATAAGTTAGTATTTTTACAAATCGTCTTTGGTATAGATATGCTGTTAGTGTGATTTGAATGTGCAATTTTCATGAGCCACTAAGGCGTCGTATTTTGTCTTAGTTGTACTGATGTCGCACTCTAACGGTCCTTTATTTTCAAAATTCCCATTATTTTCAAATATACAACTGAGAGTAATATTTATATAGCACATATCGATTTCCAGATAAAGGTTCTATTAAGCTTATATTAGACGATCCTCATCAATTATATTTTTGTCAATATTATTGTGAAACTGTCAAAATATCATAGTTGCAATATTGGATATTTCCAAATAGACCAGTAAAACCATCGATGGAATTGAAGATTAAGAGTAGTATAATATTGAATTAGATTCCCATCATTTTCAAATGGCCAGTATCCTGATGTTTGAATGATAAAGTTTCATCTAAGAAATACGAAATTGATGATTTAAACAGAGTAAGTAATATTCTGATTGACCCAGGGAATAATCTTCCGGAAAATATTTAATGTATCATAATAACCTCTAGATGAAATCTAAATCGAAAGATATGAACTTGTGTGCTTAGTCGGTACAATTCCGGATATGTTTGTCAAAAACTAATATATCTGTATTGTAATCACTTTCCTTGTGGACGTTTTAAACTTAGGTTGCCAGTTTCAAAAGTCTTTGCTTTTGGACTGTGATTTGGACCTGAATTGGCAGAACATTCCGGATATGTTTGTCAAAAACTAATATATCTGTATTGTAATCACTTTCCTTGTGGACGTTTTAAACTTAGGTTGCCAGTTTCAAAAGTCTTTGCTTTGGGACCGTGATTTGGACCTGGATTGGCAGAACATTCCGGATATGTTTGTCAAAAACTAATATATATGTATTGTAATCACTTTCCTTGTGGACGTTTTAAACTTAGGTCGCCAGTTTCAAAAGTCTTTGCTTTGGGACTGTGATTTGGACCTGGATTGGCAGAACTTTTATTGATATATTAAAGTTACTCGTGTATCTGCATTTTGGAATTTTTAAAAATCAAGGTACTTTGTTTTTCTACTCGTTGCTTCAAACGGGGTATCTTAACACAACGGTGGAATTTGGACATAATAGTTGATACTTGAACATCTATTTTTTATGCTGAAAATCTTGTAAGAGTGGTTTTTACATCAAGACTATGACGTTGAAATAAGTAAAATTGAAACCATGTTATATTAATGTTCCTATATCACTAGGACGATAAGAAACTAATTTTCCAGGTTCCTGGAAGAAATGGGATTGGCTTTTTGAGAAAACTAACAATGAAACCTTAGATTTTAGATTGAATTTTGATATAAGAAATTGAATACCTAAAGAACAAAAAAATAACCTTTGACGAAAGCTATTTGGTGGTGCAAAACGTTCATGAACATTTTCTTAGAAGATCTATTGGTAATTAAATGGTTAATCTTTTATAAAAATGGTTTAGCCGTTAGAGCAGATAATTTGCCACGTAGAATTTGGTGTTGTCAGTTTAAATGCACGAATTGAACGGTGATTTATGTCTTTAAAAATGATAATCAGATACGTTTTTTCTCTAAAATAGGTTACATATTTTGTATCATTACATCGCTAAGTCATTTTTAATATTATAAACAATAAAAAATAACTTTTTGCAATTAGTATTAGGTTTTATCTTAATCTTTATGACGATCATCAAACTCTATCCCCGTAAATATGTAACATACAATATGTTTCATTGATATTTATAGCGATATTTCAGTTCGATAATGAATTTATGAGACATGACCAGGGATCTAAAATGACAGACAAAAGACATTTCATGGGAGATTAAATATTGATTCTGGGACTGTATTTCTTTCTATATGCTGTTAACAACATCCATAAGAAACAGAAAGTAATTACTTGGAGAAATGTTATGATATTGCTTTGTAAAATGACGATAATAAAATCTATATATAAATATGATATATCTTTTGTAAATCTTTTAGTCCCATTTCTAGGCCAAACGTTATCGAGTTATTTGACATGATATGAATTTTTGAATTAATAACTAAACTAGTCATAGCGATTTGGGCTTATGGCATGTCGTGGTTTGCGTGCTTGCGACTGTTAAACTTTTATCTTCTCTAAAATTATTGGACAAATCGAAATAAAAGTATAAAATAATATTTTTCAATAAATAAACAACTAGAATCTGTCGTATGGATTTTCTGTGTATTTCATTGCTTTAAAACACGTTACACGAAATCAAAATTTAATGCAGTTATATTTTTGATTTGTATATCTTAAATAGTAAGAATATGCAATATGTTCTTAAGTAAAAGTGCGCTGTCAGATTTATAGGGTTGTTTTGAAATAAAAGTCCTTGAGCAACACATATGTATTTGTTTATCTGTGAGTAGAGCTTATTTCCGTCTTTCATCTACCAATCAGAACTGTTAACTTCTAATATTTTAGAGATCCATAGAAGGGATTAGTGTTTACTCTGGGGTTCAGGATTCTATCTCTGATTCCCTTACCATATAAGACCACGTCTATTATTTTAAAAATCATGAGACATGGTATCATGTCTATTCGCCTGTATTAATGCCAATCAATTGAACACCAATTAAAACAATAAAACTGAATATAAATCATGAAAACACCTTTAAGCGTGTTTGTTTTGGGACAATTGCATCCCCTAGACAATGTTGGGTTTAAGTATTTAGTAATTATAAGACAATATGTTATATTACTTTCTTTCTGCATATTGAAATCTTACAGAAAATATGCAAATATAAATATATGCAACATTAACAAAAATAAATTAATAAAAAAACAAACACACATACATACACACAAAAAGGCAATCAACATGTTGCGATCTAAGCGATAGAGTCTAATTACTTGTTCTGTTAAACACCGCAAAATATTTATTTTTCAACCGCATGTCATTTTCTTCAACTTCTTGTCTTCAATGCATTTTAAGAATTAGTTAAAACTTGTTATAAATATATATATGACGTCCCATAGCTACGAGTTCCTTCCATTCTAAATTTTGATTTCACACGTGACTTGTGTACCTAGCTAGAGAGTTGGTGCTACCCTTTCAGAGCCTCCCGGATGAAACTTCACGTGTTTAACTTAATTTGCAAGTTTTCAAAGTTTTGCTTTGTTTTTGAACATGGACTGATATGTTGTGGTTGCTTTCAGAAATACTTATAGTTAGCTAAAATTTCTTTCCACTTCTTATTCTACTTAGCTTGTAACCCTTATGTTGTTTAATATAAAATTCGCTTTATATGTCTATCAATTTTGAAAAAGTCCATAGATTTACATTTTCAAGTAAAACAAAAAAGTATATGCCATAGTTCTAACTTGTCGAAGATGTTTTTGAACCTTCATAATTGCATGCATACACATGAAAGTTGAGACAACCAAAGGTTAAAACCCTTGATATCCGTGCTATTTGTAAAGCTCGTTTATACAGAGAACCGATATTACGATCCTGTAATTTCAAAAACATTCATTATCTAAAATTGATGTATAGGATGATTTATATAAGAATGATATTCTAGCTAAACAAAGAGGTGTTTACTAGTTGACGATTTATAGAATCTTGTCAATCATTAAAAAAATTAATATAGTGAAGGTCAATGGATGGGTCATTAAACTGATTGATAGTGGTATTGATAATTATAATGGCTGGTCAGATAAATGAGATTATTGGAATCAAAAAGAACATCGTCTATATACATGACCGCCGGTTTATCTTTGATGCCTGTTGTAATTTATCCAAATCAGATTACTATATACTGATGACTGTCACGCTGATCTTAATTTAATGGATAACATAAAATCATTGATTGATGGTTCACAATTATATGAAATTACAGTTTTTTATGTTTGTAATGCGTATAAAGAATCGGAAATAGGAAGAAGTCTTGGGATCACATAATCTGGGTTTTAAATCTGTGGTTTTGTTGCATTTCTTCAATTTTTCTTTCAGTTGTTTGTTGTTTCTTTTTTTCATGGAAATTTTTTATGGTGTATTTGTTTCACATTTGATACAATATGACACAGCTTGTTTACACTACGGGAACTTTACACAACGACGAAAACGGTTTACAAATAACCCGTTGACAACAGCAAAACTTGTTTTATCAAGGCCCTCAATTTTTTTCCTATGGCCGCCATCACAATACTGTTGATAGTATGGTGTTCCTGTATCTAAAAGTATAAGATAAATATGAGGACCAATAATTTCATGTTCCTTTCATTCTCAACTTTCATAACTCACTTGGCAGGTGTAGCTAGCTAAAAAGGAAGTGCTTACCATTCTGTAACACCTAGTCTCGCTTCCCTGGTGGAAGTCCATGTGTTTAACCTTATTCCATTTCTTTAACCTAATTTACTAGTTTGGATTTTGAGGTTGTGGTTTTAAGGTGGCTATTGTTTTTTTTTATTCACATTCACCATATTTTAACAATATTCTAACATATATAATACAATATAAACTTACATAATGAATGTGTTTTATGAGAGAGAGAGAGAGAGAGAGAGAGAGAGAGAGAGAGTTCATTTAAGTATATTCTGGTGATGTGTACAAAATTGAAAAAGATATTGCTACAAGCAAATTCTTGAAAAATTTATGAAAGAATGGCAACAATTCCACAATATTGTAATAACTTAAATCTATATCTATTTATTATGTCTGGACATCGACGTTGCATTGTACTGAATGACTTTAAAACCAATTGTGATGTTTATGTAAAGAGGTGGCTATTGTTAGTTTATCGTTAAATCCTTTTAGAAAAATGTAAATAAAACTAATATCAACCATATAAGGCGTATTGTACGAACATCTAGCAATATATCTTGTTAAGCATATTTCATTATTGTTTTGGAAGAATTAAAAACGAAAAATTCAATGCGATTGAAAACCTATCAGACAGATCATTGGTTATTAGTCTTGAATTGATGTTAAGTGGTCATTGGCAGCATTTTTATCAGTAATTACAAAACGATACAAAACTTGTTTTGTAAAATGCATTCAAATTAATGGTCATTTTAATGATAAAATCAGGATGTTTAAGAGATGGCATACTCTACAGATTTATAAAATAAAGACAGTTAACCTAACTTTAGTGAGTTTTAGGACAGAAACGTATAAAATGTACTGTTAAAGTCCCTATATCATAAAATATTTAAATTTATCCCGAATCGACCACATCATAAAAGTATTAATCACATATTTTACCAGTTTTAATTTTACAGTACAAGACGGTCCTTTCGGAATACAGTTACCCGTCAGTAGTGCTTTTGTCATCATAATACTGTTCATATTTTATGATTAAATTCAAAAATAGTATATGACACTTGGACCAAATTATTTTTTCAAGATGTTGATGAAAGATAGCCAACAAACGAAAATGGATTTTACCAAATGTAGCTAAATCAGAAAAAGAACTGAAGGACAAGTAATTTTAATTTTTTTTTAATCCTGTCTTTATAGTTCTACCGTTCTTAAGATATTGTTTCAGAATGAAAACTTAAGTCCAAAGATAAAATGTGACATATCTAGTATTTCTGTCGATTTTAAACAGTATTATGCATCAAAGAATATTACGTCAAATTTAATCCAAACGAAAAGATGAGTAATGGCGTTGTCATTTTTGTTCCAAATAACATCATTTATTTTGTTTCTATAATCTTGTTTTTTTAAATCATGGTATGTCAAACTTAAGCTAAAATCGAATGATAAATGCCTATTTGGTTTAACTGTCTGTTATGTGATCATTGATCCATTAATTTTGAATTTACAGAACATTTTGACATTGCTTGAAGTATAATTTCGTTTCGAATGACCTGAAACATATTTCTTGATTCTATTTTTTATTCCTGACATTTGTTCCATCTTGGTTTTATTTTAACTAGAACAAGACTGTTGATATAATAGCTACATGAGGTTATTTTCCCATAGAAATCCAAATGCATCGCATAGACTAGTTTCTTTTCCGACACAGTTTTTTACTATATAAACAAATAATTTATTTAATATTGCCACGATTTATGGAATTTGTTTTTTCAAATCTAACGTTGCAATAATGAATATCATTTTGTTAAGACTGATTGTCTGCCTTTGATTATGTAAAAATGTATTGATCAAATGCTTTATTCTAATACTGCCATGTCAACGAATTTATTTTGAATAGATACGTTGAAAGGAAGAAATTCAAATCATATATGTACTTTATGCTTCAAAATCAGCATTCAAAATATGCATGCATTGCTGATGAATTTTAACTACATCAAATATACTAGTCATTCATACTACGTGATGTGTTTATATTTCTTGTCATTGGAGGGCATAACTATCCATCTTATATAAATACAAAGATTTTAATATTACACTCGAGCCTTATTTATATATTAATATCTATTTCTACCTCAAAAGTTTCGTTTCACAATTTTTGTCCAAGCACCACTGATGAGTAAAAATAGTTTGATACGGTTGTCTAGTGATGTAAAATTAAAAACTCTACTGTAATTAGAAATGTTACATGCCAAACATATAATCATCAACAATCTTGGCTATATAAGAGCAAGTTGATGACAAAATTTTCCTTCTCATATCATATGTATATAGTTTAAAACTGTGTTGCAAATGTTTTATTGCGTGAAGTGAAGCATCTTTTCCACATTAATTCTGATGTTTGACAGAAAGCTTACATCTTCCCTTAGATATATATTCTTTAAGACTAACCTGTAAGAACATGAAACATTTTTCTTCATTTTAGATGGTTTATGTCAGACATTATCCAATTAGAAGAAGACTGATTATTGAATATCAAAACCTGGTATTACTTTCTTACTTAGAACGAGTCTAAATAGGTGGTTAGGACATCGTTTATTCCCGACAATCTTTTATTATAGATATTTGATATAACAAAACATCCAGTCAATCTATCAAAACAAGGGTCTATCCTCAAAGTAATTTTAAGAGACATATTCCATTTCAATGTTTTCACATGGCATATGGTTATTCATCATCAAATGTCTGCCATTTTTTAAAGGAACATTGGTTTCATGAACATTGTCAATAACAATACCGTACAAATACGGGAGATAACTCTTGAAGTTGTGTCAATTCGTTTTTCTACGCATAATTTGAAAACAATTTAAAAGTTTAACATTTAAACCAATTTTTGTTTCCCTAAAAACCTAGCTGTCATAAAAAGAGATAATTTAGTAATTGCTATAAAAAAACATAAAAATCCCTGTCCAAATCACAATCCGAAAGCAAAAAAAAACTTTGAAAAAAGGGAAATTAGGTTATACACGTGAAATTCACTCCAGGGGAGTAAGGACAGGTGTTCCGGAAAGGAAAGTTGTTTAGTTAGCTACACCCGCCACGTGTCTAATGAGATTTAGAATGAAGGGAACATATAACTATTAGACGTTAATTTTTTCAGATATTTTGAATAGACATTATACTTATGTAAAAAGGTTATCGCAATAGAAGAAGTCTAAACGATCCAAAAATATATTGTATCAAGTATATAAATTAATGGTCATAGAATATAGATGTTCACAAGATAGCAATCTACCTAGATCAATAACACAGGATTGTTATTTTATATAAATGGGTTAGAGGGCAAGAAATATACCATTTATTGTTTAGGTCCACTGAATTATTGCATCCTAGATATACATATAAATGATACCATACCTCTAAATCAAAATGAATTATGGTAGTTTTGTTTTGTTCCTTATTTCTTCTTTTTGGCTTTAATGGGAAGTGAAACATCAATGGCGCATAAAATTTAGATTTGTGTTGACAGAAAAGTTTAACATTGCTTGTAATATATTGGCATACAGAGTGGGTTGTCAAAAACAAAGAACATCCTTGGATGTTTTATGTCCAAAATTCATCAATACTTTTGTGGTTTTATTGAAACAAAGCCGAATATTACATATCCAAGGTTGTTAATTTTTTCCTAGAAGTTAGATAGATGGTTGACACATTTTATCATGTCAGATGGCACAACATTTTGGATAAATTCCCTAAACCACATGTTTCGAATGCCGATGATTATTGATAATGGTTATGTGTCTGGGTTTTAATATGAAAAGAAGGAACACGAGGAAGAAATTTTTTTAAAGAATAATGATATCTGTAATAGCAATTTGTCAACGAAAATGCATAAAATGTAACAGAAAAGTGGTTCTTAAGAAAAATTGTTTTTGTAACTGCAATTTGTCAACAAAAATGCATAAATATAATAGAAAATGGTTCTTGGGAATAGTGATCTCGGTAATAGTAATGATCAACACAAATACTTAACAAACAGATATACATTTTACGTATTATACGAGCGAGTGTTTATTCTACAGCACTAGACTGCCGTTTCGGAATATAATTTCTCAACAGCCAAAATTGTGAAATTGTGAAACTAAAAGTTTTCAAAGGGCTTGAAAAAATAACAACAGAACCAGAATATATTTAACCAAATTTTACTTAGGGAAATACTTTGCATGAAGAGTATACCTTTTCAATCCAGCTTTAATTTAAAAAATATGAGTATATTATAAAACCATTAATTATTTTCTGTACATAAAAACTTAAGACATATAGGCACCCATTAGCAATTTGCGCATAAACCTTTAAAAATTCTTGTATCTCATAATAGCACATGGTTCGGTACACCCAATAAATATTTAAAGTACTAGTAATATTTGTGATCAAGTTACAATGTGTAGAGAAATTCCTGTCTTGGCAATCCAAATCTACAAAATAGGCATTGTTTGATAATTGTTACCATGTTTCTAACATTCAAAAAAGGTATATGTAACTGAAAAAATTAACAACAAATGTAATCAAGAACATATAACAATACAAGTACATGAAAAACACCCAAAACAAGACAAAAAGACAAACACATACATGTTTTGGGTATTATTAAAGTCTACATGATCGTACAATTGTGATGATACTTTTCAAACACAAACATACCAGGCCATGTCCTCAACAAAATTCTAAAAAACTTTCACAATACCAGATGGCGCCAACAACTTCACTATATAAACGGAGTCTTACAGATCAAACAGCAAACAAAAATGTTTACCAGGATAACGATACATTATACATGATCTTAAAAAGAAACTTTAAACGGGTTTTAATTCTAAATAACGTGTTAAAACATTTATTATATGGCTAGCTAAGTAAGAGTTGCTTATCCCCTCTGGGGCACTCGACCATTCTTTTCTGTTGAGAGTTCGCAACTTTCAATAAGTTTGATAATATTCAAAATTTTAACTTGGCTTTTGGAATAGTGATTTGAACACGGACCGATATATGTTTGTGTTTGAATTATACATGTTCTTAAAGAGAAAGACATTGTATGTATGAAAACGGTTTAAGATTTTTTTTAAACATTAATTGTTTTCTCTTTTTCAGGATTACACAATTACGATCTACTTAAATCAATACTGGACAGATGATAGACTTGCTTATAATTCGGATAGCAATATTAGTATGACCCTTACCGGAGATTTTGCAGAAAAAATATGGGTACCAGACACATTCTTAGCCAATGACAAAAACTCTTTTTTACATGATGTCACAGAGAAAAATAAAATGATTCGTTTATTTGGAAATGGTGCCGTGATATATGGAATGAGGTAAGGTCAAAAAGAAAAAATAAATAATACTCTTTCATTTGATATTACGCCCTGAAATACGGAATAGGGTATGGTCACAGAGAACGTTTATTTGGCGATGACCCCTTGATAAACTGAATGAGGTATGTTTGATGATTAAATGATTTGCTTCTTTGACTAAGGCGCAATGATTTAAAGAATGAGGTAAGGCCACACAAAAATAAAATGCTTCACCAATATTATTTTGGCGGTGACGCCGTGATGCACACAATGTAAAATAGAGTGTCTAATCCTCTCATCAATTAGAACATCATTCTTATATGTATAAACTATACGTTCTCCATTGATATGCAAAAGATTGTACTACCGCTCGCTCTCTGAATTGCTAACGAAACCTCGGAAACTCAAGTTGAACTATTATATTGAACTTACATCCCCTAATGAAAACCACATGGTTTAAGATCGAATTTGAAAATTGCCTTGTCTTGTGACCATCTTGTGTCAATATCGGGACATTGCGGTTTATGTATTAAGCATAATAAAACTATCGTTATAAAAGGCAAAAGTATTTTCATTCGTATTTAAACATTTAATTCAACATAAACAAAATTTATTTGGCAGCTTATTTGACAATCGATTTTCATTTTTATAACATTCCTTTATTAAGTCATACATTAGAAAGCGTGTTTAGATAATTTAGAATTTGTAAGTTTTGCAACAAATACATCATAAACCCAATTTACATATTAGGAAAACACGCGTATGATTTATGTCGCCGAATGTCTGGTGAAAAATTAAAAATATGTATATTTACCATAAAAATATTGTGTAATATCTTGTAAATCAGTCCTTATCTACTGGTGTCAAAATTTTTATACAAATTCAGTACAATATAAAATCGGTTATTTGCGGTCATTTACATAAACAATATATCATTTAATCTCCAGATTTACCCTTTGATACAAAGAATGAGTGTTTTATCAAAAGGAATAAACAATAGGTGAGCTCGAGTCATAACATCAGACAACGTATAAGTCGATTCACTTGCGACAAAGGAGAATCTAATTAGAATACAAGATCATGTAGTGTTAGACAAACTACAAGTGGTTGTGATCCCAAGGTTTACCTTCCATATCTTCTCTTTATTTACTCTTTTGCCTTATACTATTCATTTGGTCTTCTTACATAACCCATGTTATCGTATTTTTGAAGTTTTTTAGTATTTCTGATTTCCTGGTTTAAATTCCATATACCCTCTTCATTTGCTATTTTGTCTTGTACATTTCACTTGGTCTTACGTAACCAGTGCTACTACTGTTTTTGAAGTGCTTTAACCTTCCTGGATATAAATATTCGGAAGGCAATAATTGTGTATACTTTAACTTCCAAGGCTGTGTCATAAATCCCGACAAGTGCAACTCAACATAAACGCGACAACAGAGAATCTAATTAAACACAAGATTATGTAGCGATGTAAGGTTAGATTTACTACAAGTGTTTCTGATCTTCTGATGTACATTATATATCCTTTTTTCATTTGCTCTTTTGTCTGATACATTTCACTCGGTCTTACATAACTACTAACTGTTATAACATTTTTACTAGTCTTTCTATCTTACCTGCAGCTTAAAACATGGAAGTTTAACTTTGTGTAATTATTTTTAGTTTCCTTTACAATACTGTTTTAACTTAAAGAGCTAAAGGTTTTTTTCTAGTTACTAACTGTGGTTTATACTTGAGTGTACTGAAAATCTCATAATGACTTACTGGATTTTTCATTTTCATTTTTTTTTTGGGGGGGGGGGGGTTCATGGTCTCTGAATATGTGTATCCGACCACAAGAGGGTTTCTAATTGTTTGCTTTGGAGTATGCTGAAATATATTGAAAATCTCATAATGACCTACTAGATTGTTTATCTTTATTATTCTTGGGTCATGGTTTTTCAAGATGTATATCCCATCTCTAATATGATATGCAGTGTGGCACGTGGTTTTAAGATCGGATCTGAAATGCAAAATTGCCTTGTCTTGTGACCATCTTCTGTCAATATTGGGACATTCTAATGCCTGCATTAAGCATACTACAAATATCTTTATAACAAAAAAAGTATTTCCAGTAAAATACATCCGTATTTAAACATTTGATTCAACATCAAATTCGTCAAACAAAATTTATTTTGGCAGTTAACCTTACAATTTATTTTCATTTTTATAACACACCTTTATTAAGTCATACATTTGGAAGAGCGTTTAGATAATTTATAATTTGCAAGTTTTTCAACAAATACATCATAAGCCCAATTTACAAATTGCAAAACACGCGTATGATTTACGACGCCGAACGTCTGGTGAAAAAATAAAAAATATGTATATTTGCCATAAAAATATTGAATAATATCTTGTTAATCAGTGAACGTACGTAACCGGTGTTACTGCTTCTTCTGAAGTTTCTATGGTACAGCTATTAGACACGTGGACATTTTCTAATGTGTTTTCATATAAAAAACAAACAGACTAATCCGTGTCTGAATAACAGTCCAGAATCAAACCAAACTAAAATAAATTAAAACTGACAAGTTAGCTTAAACACGGTAACTTCCACCATTAAAGTGAGACCGTGTGCTCAGGAAGAGAAAGCACCCCATGTTTAGCTAGCTACATTCGCCACGTGTGTATCTTATCTGCAGCCTGTATAATTATTTTAAAGTTCCCTTAACAATACTGCTTATCTTAAAGAACTAGAGGGTTTCTAGTTACTGGCTATGGTTCATACTTGAGTGCACTGAAAATCTCATATTGACTTCTTGGATTTTTCATATTCATTATTCTTGGGTCATGGTCTCTGAATATGTGTATCTGACCGCTAGAGGGTTTCTAGTTGCTTCCTATTGAGTATATATACGTGTATTGAAAATGTCATAATGACCGACTAGTTTCTTAGATTTTTCATTATCATTATTCTTGACTCATGGACTTTAGATATGTGTATCGGACAACTAGAGGGTTTCTAGTTGCTTGTCATAGGGTATATTTAAGTGTATTGTAAATCTCATAACGACCTACTAGATTTTTCATTTTCGTCATTCTTTTGTCGTGGTCTTTCATGATGTATATCCCAACTCTAATATTTTATGCAGTGTGACACGTGGTTTTAAGATCGGATCTAAAATGCAAAATTGCCTTGTCTTGTGACCATCTTGTGTCAATCAATATCGGGACATTGTGGTATAATACAAATTTCTTAATAAAGGCCAAACGTTTTTCCAGTAAAATAAATCCGTATTTAAAAATTTATTTCAACATCAGTTTTTTTTCAAACAAACTTAATTTGGCAGCTAACCGTACAATCGATTTTCATTTTTATGGCATACATTTGTTAAGTCATACATTTGGAAGAGTGTTTAGATAATTAAGAACTTGTAAGTTTTCAACAAATACATCATATGTCCAATTTCCATATTGCGAGTGTATATGTTTAGATAATTTATGGATATCGTAAATTTTTAACAAATACATCATAAGCCAATTTACATATTAGGAAAACACGTGTATGATTTATGACGCCGAATGTCTGGTGAAAGAATAAAAATATGTATATTTACCATAAAAACACATTTATTTATCATAAAAATATTGAGTAATATCTTGTAAATCAGTCCTTATCCACTGAAGTCAATTTTTGTACACGCCGAGTACAATATAACAATATCGTTATTTGTGGTCATTTACATGAACGATATATACCTTAATCTCAGGCTTTACCTTTTTGATACAAAGCATGTGCGTGTTTTTGTCAAAACGAATAAACAATGAATGAGCCAAGACGAATAAACTATGACTGAGCTCGAGTCATTACATCAGACAACGTACAACTCAATTTACTTACGACAAAGGAGAATCAAATTAGGAGATCATGTAGTGTTAGACGTAATACTAATGTTTCTGATCTTCTGAATTCTCTTTTTATTCGTCATTTTGCCCTATTCATTTTCACTTTGTCTTACATAACCACTAACCAGTGTTTCTATCTTACCTGCAACTTAATACTTAACAATACTGCTAGAGGGTTTGTTGTTGCTTGCTATGGAGTATACTGAAATGTATTGAAAATCTCATAATGATCAACAGAATTTTTCCTTTTCAATTTTCATTATTTGTGGGCCATGGTTTTTCATTACGTATATCAGACCTCTAATATTTAATGCAGAGTTCATCTGATACAACATCTCGTCGTGTAAAATTATTTTCAGGAATTCTATTGTCTTCTATTTGTATTTTTCTTCTTTCACAGCTGATAAAAAAATAATTCCATTTTATATCAAATTCCACACTCCCACTTGATTCTCCCACCGGTTAAAATGCTTCAATTTGTTCTATACTTCGACTTTAACATACCACTGTTTCTCTCTTATCTTCAGTTTATTATACAGACGTGTTTTGAAACTCCAAGACATATATTTTCCTTTACCCTTTTCCATTAAAATATATGATATATGCAATGCTAGGTGCGTCTCATTACCTGCAATAAAATAACATAATGTCATAATGATCGTCTAGATAAAACTGGAGATGGCAAACTTTTTAGTTGGCATAAATAACATCAGTTTTTTTGTCTATCGGGATTTTTTCGGAGTCTTTTAGATTATTTGTAATAGTACGCGCACATGAACCACAGGCTAACACTACTACCTACACTTAAATACATGGTATCAGTATAATGGACTGGGGGAGTGGTACGCTCGTCTTCGACGTACTGACTCTGTGAGCTAGCACGGTAAAGTCGCCCTGAGTGCGCGCTAGTACAAGGCAGACCATACAACACACTAGCACTTCACATGCATACACAAAACTGTTCATAGATTAATCCATAGAGATTAATTAAATAGTTCTCGTCGCGAATAGCTGAAAAATTGCTGATGCGGCGTTAAGCAACATTCAACCAACCAACTTAAATACTACACTAGCATTTCGCAACATTGCAGGGACATAAGACGAAGTCAAACTCTTTCTCAGCTTCAATTGACTAAACTGGAGCCTATATAGACATTGCAAGCTAATAACCATTAAATTACCTTTGTTTTAAATATTGCACCGCTGTAATCATTTAAAAAGTTGCGTTATACTTTTTCACAGTTCAGTGTGCGATTCACTATTTAGATTAAATTACCTGCAAAAGTATGGTGTGTGTTTGCATTAGTGGCATTGCAATCGCTATCTTTAAACAACACATTTAAAGCTGATGTTTTATACGTTTTACAGTTTAATTGTAGATTGTACTAATCCATTAGAGTAATATCTAATGAATAATATTTGATTTATACTTTAATCTTAAAACAAAAAATGTTAACAATACTTATTATAATGGGGTAAAACTTATCTTATAGATACATTCACAAATTTCATAAAATTATTACACATTAATCTGTCAACGGTAAAAGGCAAAAACTAACGTGTATGTTTATTATTCAAAAACAAACATACTAATCCATTTCCGAATCACAATCCAGAAGCAAAGTAAAAACTTTGGAACAGACATGTTAAGTTAGACACGTGAACTTCCACCATGGAAGTGAGGCCGGGTGCTCCGGAAGGGTAAGCACCTCCTGTTTAGCTAGCTACACCCGCCACGTGTGTAATCAAAATTGTGTGAAAGGAACATGGAACAATGAGACGTCAAATATATCCAAGGCAATCCTGGTATGATTTATGTTAACAGCTACATGTATGTATCAGAGCAACAGTGAAGATTTCTACTAGTCTCTTGATTTACTCAACCATTGAACTGTAGAAATGGTGTTTATGACACTAGCGTTTGATTAGTTTGCTTTGCAGGGAAATAGAAGCTATAATCCTATAAGGGTCATTCCTAGGCAATGATAACATTTACATTTCGAATTTTTGAGAAAATCTTAATAATTTTTTTTATGTGACAGAAATTGAAATCACTATTGCTTATGATATGCATATCAAGTTGCGGTAACATCCAATAAATGACGTCACATATTTAAATATACATAGGCAAAAAATGAATAATAGAATAAAATATATAAAACAGATAAAAAATTGAGTGATGTCATTATAGTTGCTATGGTCATAGAATAAGATTTGGTCTCGTAAAGAGTTTTATATAACAAAACATTACAAATGTAACCATGTTTATTAAACAATTACGTCATTAAAAACTGACCAAATACCAAAATATGGTGAGCATTGGAATGCCAAAGTATTTGTTCTTGTAGTCCGTGATCAAAAATAAACACACTAATCATGTCCGAATCACAATCCAGAAGCAAATTAAAAATTTTAATATAGATTCATTGTGAATGTTGTATTGCAAGTAACAGTGAAGGCCATTTCCTTATTGTGAAAACATTCATTAAACACAATAAAGTCTGAAAAATTATTACAAATGATAGCAGCTGTAATTTCAATTTTATTGGCTTAAAACCGTTGTTTAAATTGCACACGTTGCTTAGTTATCATTTAGTTAGCTTTGACCTTTCTTTATTAAACTTACAATTATCTAGAGTCTTGCAGCGTATTGACAAATCTTTTTTTTTCCATTATTACCTGTGGTTCTTGTTTCATCAGACATTTTTGTCATGTATCCCACAATTATGCGTTGTAGACCTGGTAAAACTGTACTCCGTTTACGAGAAATATTATTCAAGCTTCTGTTTGTTTCTTTTACAACTGATTAAAGATATTTTCATTTTTTATTTCAAAATCCAAATTCACACTTCATTCGTCCAACGGGTTTAATTTTTAACTGCATTCTTTACACAAGAACTTACTGTACTATTGTTTTTGTTTCTACAGTTTATTATACAGAGGTGTTTCTGAAAACTCATACTTTTATATATAAAAAATCTAGTTGATATTACCAGCAAAATTTATTTTGTGTGCGTTGCAAATGCTAGCTTTAAGCAACAAAAGCAATTACAGCTATATGACCATTTAATGCATTGTCACTCCTATATATAGGTTATAAAATTGTTGATTTTATCAATGCATTAGAATACCTGAATGCAACAGGTTTTTTCTATTTATTTATTCTTTTACTTTAAAATTAATTTAATCTTGAAACAGAAAGCTGTTTAGTGTTTACAATTCTGTTTCATATAATGGGAAAAAACTTACCTTTTAAAAATATTCACAATTTCTATGAAATCATTACACATATATCTGTCAATGGTAAAACTTGTATGTTTCTTAAGCTAACAGTTATGTAACAGATCAACAGTGAAGATGTCTACTAGTCCCTTGATTTACTCAACCATTGAACTGTAGAAATGGCATTTATGGCACTAACGCGTCGTTTTGATTAATTTGCTTTTTACGGAAATAGAAGTTACAACCCTATAAATGTCATTTCTAGAAAATGGTTACATTTATATTTCGAATTTAAAAAAAAATATTATTATATTTTTTTCATTTTAACAGAAATTTTAAACACTTTTGCTTATGATATGCATGCCCACTTTAAATGACGTTACGTGAATATATAAATATGGTGTGTTTGCATTACTGTTAGAACCACTCAGTTTGTGTCAGTAAAATACTCTTTATTTCCAAAGAAAATTAAATAAATTTGAAAAAATACTGATATTTTTCACTTACTTGTACCTACTCGTAACTGAAAATTTGTATGCGCATCCGCCATGTCATAAAGTATATCTGTAGAAAGGAAAATGTTGGCGCTATGGAGATTTTACATGGCAAAAAATGTGATGTTTACATGGAAGTGATGTCCTTGGTGATATGCGCAACAGAATCCGCCATTTGCCTGGTTTTTCAACATGTAAAATCCCCATAGCACAAACGTTTTACCCTGTGTAGATATATTATAGGCTAATCGCGGGTGCGCATACAGATTTCTTGTTACGACTAGGTACAATTCTGCGAAAAATGCCAATCTTTATTCAAGGTTATTTGGTTTTTCTATGGAAATAAAGAATATTTCACTGTCACGAACAGTGTGGTTCTAACATTAGTACAGTAGTACAGTAGTAGCATTGGAATCGCTATCTAGCTTTAAACAACAAAAGTTATCAAAATCATTTAAACTGCATTACAGTTTAATTGTAGATTTGTACTTATCCATTAAATAATATCTGAGGAATAATATTGGCTTTTTAACTATAATAATTTTAATCTTGAAACAAAAGCTGTTTACAATACTGATTAATAAAATGAGGTAAAACTTATCTTATAGAAACATTCACAAATTCCATAAACCCGTTGCACATTTTCTGTCAATGATAAAAGGCAAAAACCAACGTGTATCCTTCGTAAGTTAACAGCTATGTAACAGATCAACAGTGAAGATGTCTACTATTTCCTTGATTTACTCAACCATTGAACTGTCTAGAAATGGTGTTTATGGCACTAACGCGTTTTGATTAATTTGTTTTGCAGGGAAATAGAAATTATAGCCCCATAAACGCCATTTCTAGACTATGGATGCATCTATATTTCGAATTCTCTAAAAAAATATAATAATAATTTTTTTTAATTCTAAAAGAAAGTTTAAACACTTTTATTATATAATCTACTCAATAATCCATGTAATACGGTCATACAATAAAAATCGTATTGAATGAGTGTGACGTCATAAAGGCATACAAGTCATTCCAGAGTGACGTCACACGATTGACCTAGTTCACAGATGTTTGTTTCATTTGACACTGTTTGTTGATTCTAATTTCAGCTGATACTTTTGTACTTTTCTTCTAAAAAGAAGATACATTGTATTTAAATTGAAAATGTTTGTTTTGTTTTTGTATCCTGCGGACAGACTATTGTTTACTTATAATATTTCAGCAGGATTACTTTTGGCGCATGTACACAGTTACGTGAACTTGTTGTCTTTTGATCAAACAGCTGTTTTCTTATAATGAGAAGACAAGTTTTAAATCTACTAAAAACCCGTTTTTGTGGGATTATATAATAAATAGAATCTTGCATTCGTGTTTATGCAATATTGAATTTATTAAACTCGTTGAATAAAGTTTTATGCAACTCGCCAAGGCTCGTTGCATAAAAAATTATTCAACTCGTTTAATAAATTCAATATTACATAAACACTCATGCAAGATCCTCTATGTATATGATATGAGTGTCAAGTTGCAGGAATAGCCAATATATGACGTCACGTGTTTAAATATACATAGGCAAGAAAATAAAATAATAAATTAAAATAAATAAATAAATAAATAAATAAAAAGGAAGTGATGTCACTTTACAGTAGCTACTATGGTCATACAATTAGATTTGGCCTCAAAAAGAGTTTTATATAACAAAACATTGCAAAGCATGTTAATTCAACAAGAACGTCATTAAAGATTTGACCATAACTGACCGATTAGATAAAACCGAAAATTGTGTGCATGAGAATACATTCAGTAATGGTTCTTAGTCCATGATTGAGATTCTCTGTGAATGTTGCATTGTATGTAACAGTGAAGGCAACTTCCTTATTGTGTGGAACATTCATTAAACAAACTAAAGTCTGAAAATTTATATATATTTACAGCTGCAATTTCCATTTTCATGGCTAAAATTCGTTGTATAAACTGCACATTTTTCTTGTTTATCATTACGTACTTTTGTGTTTGAGCTATTTATATGCTTACTTCATTACAAGTAGTACTAAAATAAAAAATATATAAAGATTTTTTAAAATTAAATTTAATTCTGTTGAAAATGTTCAATCACAAGTCCAAAGTCACGGACAATATTTTTACATATTTCTTGATCCAAACATTTAGCTCTTCTAAAAACATAACAATAGAAGAACCAGTAACAGAGAAGAATTAATAGATTTGTATAAGCTTAAATGCTTAACAAGTACCATTAAATTCAAAATATTTTAGATAAAATTTAATTTATTTATTAAAAAAAAAACAGACAATACCATTTCTATTATTTCTGATTCAGACACTCAGATTTTATGGGAATATGCGATATAATACACAAGAACCAGTAAAAGAGCAAAAATATCAAGAAAATTCGTTTGACCAGCGCATACAATCACTACACCTAATCTAGATCTCCAGAAGGTACTTCATCCACTAAAGTGATTTTTGTAATTTTCTATTCTTTGCTAAAGATGAATTCAAACATTCAAATAAATTGGTTTCTGATCCATTTAGAATAATATCTATGATTTGGACACTGATTTATAATGAAAAAGCCATCTACGCATTTTATATTTCAATTATATATCTAGTTATTTTCGTGTCCGCTAAATGTTTACTGTCAAACATGTCAAGATGGGGACGATAACTTACCCTCAAAAGGCTTTAGATATGTCACAATGGGGGCTAATTGACATATAAAGGTCAGAGTTTAGAAGATTTCCCTAGCATAAACATGTTATATTTGTAAATATCTGTATTTGTGATCAAGCTATATTGGCCATTACTCTGGTCCTCTTGGGGCACTCTGAAAACCAGTATCGACATATTGGTGCCTTAACTAGCTATATTTGTATATCTTGTCTTGTAAACACATTTGTCATTGTGCTCTGTTAACCGCTGATAGCTAGAAAAGAAAATTGGTCATAAACAAAGGTTTTATTAAATAGAAATATCTGTTTGGTCAGTTTTGGAATCTTAAGTTTTCCTATCTATCATTTTCTGATTAAATAGTACAGACTTGTCTCAAGTTTATCACTGGGCTAATAAAAATGGGCCAAAGCTCGGAAATCGATTAGCTTAAATATGGATAGCTAGTTACCGAAAAGTTGCTGAGAGATGGATAGCTGCTAGATAGAAACCTGCTGAGGTATAGCTAACGAGGAGCCGAGACGAGCTGCCGATTTTAGCACTAAGTGTAGTGTTAAACTTGGACACAAAAAGGAATGAAAGCTCGGTAGTCGAGTAGCCAGAATATGGATAGTAAGTCACCGAAAAGCTGCTGGGAGATAGATAGCAGCTGTAGAAAAGCTGTCTGTCGAGATATAGCTAACGAGGGGCGGAGACGAGCTGCCGATTTGGTACTAATTTTAGTGTTAAACTTTCGACATGTCTGTACTGTACGCATACATAAGGACCATTGTTTATGTGAGCCATGTTTATCAGAAAACCAACCGTAAACATTTACAGATCTATTGATTTACATCATATAGCTAGCTTTGACCTTTCTTTACTAAACTTAAAATTATCTTTTTTCATCATATTGGTTATTATGTCGCTTCATTATTTTGGGTTGTTTTTGACCCATCTTTACCAAATTTACAGTTACCTTTTTCATCATGCCGGTTAATATATCGTCTCCGAATAAGCAGCTTTTATGTTTATTCTTGTTATTATTTGTGTTATTATAATGGTCATGTTGTAACTAGATTTTTGTATGTAAAGTCTGAAACGATCATATAAGAAATACCAAACAAAATTCTTTTGATTTTTTTCTCTTTAAGAATTAATGTAACATGCAGTGAAAGTAGTACGTTTGTGCCCCTCGGTTTTACAATCAATGTATAAATAATTAAAAAATTTGATGGTTTTTACTATTCACACTTGAAATCATGCAAAAAGGTTTGAATAATTTAAGATTTTGCATCATTAAGCTTACACAGAATAAACAGTGGCTAACGCACTTCTCCGTCCTATGATATATTGTTTAAATGATTCAAAGGACAAACTGACATTTAATTTGGGGTGATTTGACCCATGCAATGTTGAAGTGAATAAAAGCTTTAATGTGCGTTAGTCAGTTTGCTTTACGCGGTAAGAAAGTTGTAGTCGTATAAACGCCATTTCTAGGCAGTTCAGTTTTAGCATTTTTTGAAAATCATATTTTGGTTTTTAATACTGAAATAAATTCAAAACACTGTCGTTTGCGACATAAATGTCCATCGCTAGAACATCCAGTATATGTTTTGGCAAAACATGGGAAACGTCACTTTATCCATGGTAATTATGATCATATGCATTTATAAAACGTAATTATGGTCATTTGCATTGACAAAACATGGAAACGTCACTTTATCAATGATAATTATGGCCATATAATTACATTTGGTCTCAAACAGTTTCATAGATCAAAACGTAACAAATGCAAATATTTTATATTGTTTTTAATATTTCTTGCTAAAAACATCGATCTAAATTTAATGCATTAATGTACAAATGTGATGGTTGTTTTGTTTTCTTGGTATGTTTCAGATTTACCACAACACTTGCCTGTATGATGGACCTGCACCATTATCCACTAGATACACAGAACTGTACAGTAGAAATAGAAAGTTGTAAGTCTTTGTGGTTATGTTTGCCATCGTACCATGTGATACGTGCCCCCTTTTAAGTTAGTGCCCCTATTAAGAAATCCCTTAGTTCAACGTCATTCCGAAAACAAAATGCAACGTAAACGTATTTCTATCCATTGGGTAAATTGTTACTGGGTGTCAAGTGACACACTGTGAAATCCCTAACATGTAGTTGTTCATGTACACGGAAGGATTAATGACGTCACCAAACATATCAACACATGTCCAAATAACAATCAAAAAGCAAAGTAAAACTGGTTAAGTTAAACTCGTGGCATTCTCTCAGGGAAGTGAGACCGGGTGCTGATTGAGCATTGATTTTGAACAAAACCCGTTCCAATAACGTGTTCGCTTGATGACTTCCACATCTATGGATGGATTTTGATAAAACTTGGTTAAAATATCTACCGATATTAGTTTCGCTTCAAATGTAGATGAAAAATAAACAGTTTGGCGATGTTGGGAACGAGAATATTGGTCTTTCAAGAGTCTACTCAGCAGTCAGACCTGTCACAAGTTTAACACTGAGCTAACGAAAGGGAGTCGAAGCTGGGTTGCCGCGTGTCCGAGAATTGCCTAATTAGCGGTCAGGTAGTTACCGAGGCAAAGAAAGCGGCTGACAAAAAGATATAGCAAATGAAGGGCCGAAATGAGCTGCCAATTCGGCCCTGATTCCTTAGCTTTGTCTTAAACTTTCGACAGATATGTACTGCAGTTAGTTCTATAAAAAGAATAATAAGAAGGCTCAACTAGTTTTGTTTTTCCTATGTTAAAAGGGCGGTTAGTTAATTCTAAATATTTCCGTTTTCCATAACATTGGATAAGGGGCATCGATGGTCTAATGGTATAAAGAGCAGGCTAATCTATATCAGCGCATCTTATGGCCTACGTTATATTTCCTCTGCGGATAGATTCTAGTGGGAGAAAGTTTGTCAGTTCGCTTGGCAAAGATAGGTGGTTTTCCCTAGACACTCCGGTGTGCTCTATCATTGCTGAACTGACCACCTCGATATTATAAGTGGATGAATCTTGACTTGGTCGTAAAACGCCATTATTCAACTACTCACTCAATATTTTTACTATGTATAGGCAAACAACTTTGACCTGTGCGTTTGACCTTTAATTTGAATGTATATGGATCACGTGGGTCTATCTACATAATGAGGACACTTACCATGTACCTTTTGTACATATTATTCACTGCCAATCCTACTACTACCCATTTATCAGGTGAATATTCCTGATGAAAGGTCAGACGGACAGGTCAATGTTGTTTGCCTATGCAACAAATCATTTAATTATCTTAAGATGATTTGTGAACAAAACGCGTGTTCTATAAAAACAAACTTTATTACAACAAACAGTAGAAGACATAATCTTTGACATCTAGTAATGTTTATATGACTGTAACATGACAGATGTGATAAAATATCTCTTATTAAACAACAAAATTGTATAATTTATCTCTAATCTGACTTTTAGATAGGGACCTGTGTTATAGCCGACCAGTTCCCAAGGGTCATCTTATATGTATAGAAGAAAGTTATTAAAAACACAAAGTCATTGATATCACTATCTTGCTCTTCTTTTCTTAGCATGATCGAATGTAAATATCAATAAAAATTGACATTTTCATAATATGCAAATGAACAATATAATTTTATTTCAATTTCTTGTGAAACTTTGGCTAAACGAATATAAATATCAATAAAAATTGACATTTTCATAATATGCAAATTGATATTACAATTTTATTTCAATTTTTTTTGCGAAACTTTGGCTAAACGAATGCAAATATAAATAAAAATGGACATTTTCTTTATATGCCAATTTTATTTCATATGTTTGATGCAACTTTGACTTATTCGAATGCAAATTTATTATTAGATACATAAACAAAATCTGACATTTTCATATCATGCAAATGGGCATTGCAATTTTATTTCGATTTTTTGTGAAATTTTGACAATTCGAATGCAAATATTATATTAAAAGACATAAATAAAATTCGAGATTTTATAATATGCAGATAATGATCACTATTTTATGTCATAATTTTGTGAAAATGTTTGAATAATCAACTACAAATATGATATTAAACATATAAATAAGATTTGACATTACAATATTTATCATTTCGTCAGCTGTCGACTTTTAAAACGTTGAAATATATTACATAAAATATATACACATTTGGGAGATGTTTGTAAATACTGTTGTTGACATCTAATCTCAGGATAAAACATGTGCTATTGTATTACAGATTACTTTATTATGATATATCGAATAGTAGTTATGGCCACTGTGGTAGCTCAGTTGGTAGAGTTTTTGCTCCGTAAACGGGAAGTCGTTGGTTCGAACCCCGACCGGGACTGACCGAAGACTTAAAAGTGAGAAGTAACTGTTCTTTCGCTATGCATTCGGCATTGCGAAATGAAAGTCGATGGGAACTTAAAATAAACAAGGTCCCGTCTAACGGAAGGCGTGACACGATAAAGATCCCTGCTGTATAATGTTATCAGCGCAACGCACAGGCAAAATTTCTGCACCTTTGCCTATAGCTCGCAACGTCTTGATATAAGAGAATATTCTTGACTGGGACGTGAAAAACCATTACTCTACTCAACTCAACTCTGGTTTGTCTTGTTGATTTTAACAAGATGGTTTTCAAACTTCTCTGGACCAGAATCACAATAAGGTATATTTTTATACTTCCATTAAACAATACCAAGTAAAATGGTGATCTTTATAAAATAGTGATGTCCCTTTTACTTGATTAGTGTCTACGTATTTTGTCTATACATACATGGGGAATATTTATTAGTCGAGTTGACTCTCCCATATACTCAATACTTCAACCTAGAAATGTTTTTTCCTATGAAGTTTTTTTGCTGTTTTGTATTCTATAGGGGCCCTAGAGTAAAATTAGGTTAGTTGCCCTGGAGGCAACATTGGGCAAATTGAATAATTTGCATATATCCAAGATGGCTGCCAGACGCCATATTGAAAATCTATCTTTTGTAAGAATAGTTCTACAATAGCTTGCAATATACCATTTTATATGTTTTTAGGGACGAGGAACTCATTTCCGTTGTTGTTTTTAACATTTGGGACATTTTGAAAGTATATTTTACAATTTTGACCAGACAAGGGTTTTTTATAATTAGATGTAACTCAGCATATCACATTCAATGCTGTGTAACTTTACCATGCATCTTGATACGTTTTGATTAAAAGGTCATAAAAGAGGCTCGAACTTTTCCTTTTAATAAGAAATTAAAAACATAATCTTTGGCAGAGTGAATTGATTTGATTTTTACATAAACATTGATACATTACGCCATGTAATGAAGTATTATGGTTTCCGGAATCTGCAGCAAAATCTGTCCCTGATAATGCACAACCTTCCACAAATTGTTTAGTTGGAGTTGAACGGTGGAACTCATTTTTTTGGTTTTTTGATAGTTTGATATTTTGATTAACTATTACCACTCCAAATGGCCGCTATGAGACACGTGATATGAATTCAGACTTCCATGTGTATCCATGTGGTATAAGTGAAAAGGTAGTGCACAGTGAAGATTTGGCTTACTTCTGATGACTTAACTTACCTAAGTTACCATTAAGCAACATCTCGACATCTAGACCTGAAACTTCTGTTTCACATATAAATTACACTGGACTGCAGAAAATAATACATCTGCACTGTCTACCACAAAAACTATTTGTATCCTGATTAACAAACCCAACAAATAATTTTATTGGATGCTGGACATGTACAATATGCTGGTAAACTTTCTCAGTGTCTGCTATAAACACATGCGTGTCCTGTCGAGGATCTTGCATGTCGGCACCATAGTGATTATTAGGATGCTGTCTTGGTTAACCAGTTTGGAGAAAAATGAGCCTTTAAAGGCATGACTCTCTAGCCTCATCTCTAGTGAGTAGATTGTTGCTTCTCTGATCGATTGGAATGAATATATTCTGAGTGTGATACGGACCATAACTCACAGAGTTCAATCCTCGATGTTTATTGGATATATATGACCAAAATGTATTGCTTATTCATACTCCCTCTAAATAAAAACAGGTCACAAGGCAATTGCTTCAAATGTGTCAATGTGGTGAATTCAGTTGGAATGGATGTAAAGATGGAATAAGAGTACAATCCAGTCTACCTGATGAGTTTTATAATGCCATCATTAGCTCTATAAAGATGATTCGTTTCAAAACGACGCTGTCAAGATGCAAAAACAAAGCCAGTTATTGATCTTGGAAACATGTTTCTAACATGTTTCTTTGGTTATTGTTGTTTGGACAGCAAGGGCAGTTTGAACATAGCATCTGCTTGCATTTGAAATCGGTTCTGTTCCTTTTTGACATTGGTTGAAAATAGTTGTCATTGAAACAGGCATAAGTCAGCTCTAGTCAAATTGCTTTGTGGAGTTCGTTTACCCAAAACTCACAATCACAATGATTCACAGTTTTTCTACCACATCTCTTGATCACATGGCAATAACCCATCAGATTTTATTGCATCAATCAAAAAAGGTCATATTTGTACCCAGACACTTCAAAGAAAATCTTGTTTTTCGACAAATACCATCTCATATATTCTTAGAAACCAGGACAGAGGAAACACCACAGCAATATGTATACGATTGTGGATTCGGCCATGATGAATCCGGCATAACTATGGTATCGTATGTTCTCCAGGCTGCACAAACAGGTCATGATATCATTTGTGTGCTGATTGACGACACAGATATTTTTGTTTTCCTAGTGTATTGGGCGTATAAGCATGAGAACAATGTGATGTACAGATGGAGTAATAGGATAGAAGTTTTGAACATCAATGAACTAACTATGGTCTTGATTCGAGATGTCTTTAACTGCCAGGCATGCATGCTGTAAGTGCCATGGTCTTGGTTTGAGATGTCTTGAACTACCAGGCATGCATGCTCTCAGTATCATGGTCTTGGTTCGAGATATCTTGAACTGCCAGGCATGCACACTGTAAGTGTCATGGTCTTGGTTCGAGATGTCTTGAACTGCCAGGCATGCACACTGTAAGTGTCATGGTCTTGGTTCGAGATATCTTGAACTGCCAGGCATGCATTCTATCAGTGTCATGGTCTTGGGTTGAGATGTCTTGAACTGCCAGGCATGCATGCTCTCAGTGTCATGGTCTTGGATCGAGATGTCTTGAACTGCCAGGCGTGCATGCTCTTAGGGACATGATCTTCGTTCGAGATCTTGAGCTGTTATGTATGATGTATGCATTTTCTTAGTGGTTGTGATACAGCATCATAATTACAAACTCTTATTCTCATCATTTAGCTGATGTTCTTGGTTAACAAAGCTCACAAATACCTTTATGGGATCTAAACCATTCTTTGTTGTTCTGTATTGCCAGCCAGCAGGGAAAACTGTGCCGTTTCCTCGGGCTCTTCATAAAGAACACCAAAGCCTTATAGTTTTAACTTTGTATCAAACACCATTTTCTGTTGTCTCACTTTTAGTTAATGTTGTGAAAGGGTACCGGCAGTCAAGATCCTCCTGAGCAGTATGAGATGATAACCCATTTCGGATTGAAATTCAAAGATCATTTTTCATTACATGTTATAGCGAAAGGATACCCGGTGTCCCAAGAACTTCTTTGTCATGTTATGTCAATGTAAGGCACAAAATCATAATTGCAACACACAAGGACATGCTTGCCTAAAAAAGAATCCTGTACATAATTTTGTAATTGTTCTGGAGAAAGGGAGTGTTTAAATTTTTACACAAGGGTGAATAGTTATTTGACACATATGGTCGATCATTATAGACATGATGGTATTTAATGTAAAACTAATGCCAGAATTGAGTTGCTCCTGCCTAAATACCCCTGCCAAGATATATGACAATCTATTATAAATTTGTTTTTGTATAAAATCAATGTTTCAAGATGGCGTCTGTCGGTCATCTTGTATTTATAGCTTATTGTGCGAGTTAAGTGTTCCGTATGTACAAATTAATGCCAGAAATGGGTATATCATGCCTGAAAACATCTAAAAGGATATATTACAAGCTATTGGAAGATATTTTATATCGCAGTATGTATTTCAATTTGACGTTTGGCGGCCATTTTGGATTTATGTATATTGTGCAAGTTGCCCAAATTTGCCCGAAGGGCAACTAAGTTAGTTTTGTTCAAGGATCCATAAGGAAAACAAAACAGCAAAAAAACTTCATAGGAATGAACATTTCTAGGTTCGTAAAATGCCTACTCGACTATATCGTATTTTCTAAAGTTAAATATTTAGTCATTGCCCTTTTTCAGGACAAGACTGTAGAAATTGTTTCCATCATTTCCTGTCACAAACATAGGGGCGCCAGTAGTAATCAAAAACAAACATACTAATCCATATCCGAATCACAATCCAGAAGCAAAGTAAAAACTTTGGAACTGACAAGTTAGGTTATACACTTGAACTTCCACCAGGGAAGTGAGGCCGGGTGCTCCGGAAGGGTAAGCACTTCCTGTTTAGCTAGCTACACCCGCCACGTGTGTAATCAAAATTGTGTGAAAGGAACATGGAACTATGAGACGTAAAAAATATCGAGGGCAAACCTAGACACAGAGACATGGCCATAAAACTTTTTGAGGGCCTTGATAAGCCTAGGCTTGCAATATTCCTAACATATAACTTTATTTTTAGATTAAATCATAAAATACATTCACAAAAATGATATATGACATTATACATTTTTAAATGTATTTTATGATTAAATATAAAAAAGGATATAACATATCAATCGATACGACCTTATAGACAGGTGCCCTTTCTACACGGGAGGCATGCCACGAAAACACACGCCATTGGCATTGTCTGCAATACAAAGTGACAATTAAAAAATAAAATAAAAAATTAACTTTGATATTAAATGTGCTTTTGTTCGTTCATTTAAAGTTTTAACTAGAACACTTGCACAAATTATATAACAGTTAAACAAGTTAATACGCGAGTCTTAGATTGGTAGTAAAGTCTAAGACCAAAATAAATAGCATTTCTTAAAATAAGGAGAATTTAATTACAGTGCTCGACAACGGCTATTGATTAATAATAACTCATGTTACATTAGTAATTGATGGGATTAGCATTTTAATTCATCATACCGAATTGCAGGAAAAATGTCTTTATCGCAACAATTTGTGTTGCGGTTGCCATGGTAACGATCTTGGGGTCTCTTTACGGCAAATGATATTGAGTAACAGTAACTTTAATAAATAATGTTTTAGAGTGAAATCATTTATTGACGCTACCTTTTAATGAAGACCGATACCAGATGGTTCGGATGTAGACTAGATACCATTAGGCTTAACGTGTATGTCCAGAAGCAAACGGGTACTAATGGTTCAGAATTGAAACACGTTAGACAAAGTAAGGGAGAGTAAGTTGTCCAGAAAAAAAATAGTTGATCGCTTATCATTAGGTCAAAGTGAGTCTAATGGTGGTCTTGAAGATTGCGTGAGGAAAGGTATTGATGTTGAGTTTAAAGCTCATGTCAAGATTCTTTCACTTATATCGAGGCTGTCAGTTGTATAATGCTGGAGGAGTATCCAGAGAAAACCACGGACGTTCAACAAGCGAACTGACTAACTTTCGCACACTGTCCCGAGAAGGATTCGAACCTAGGCGTTAAGAGGCTCTGTGATCTGTAAGCGCGCGCTTTAGACCATTTGGCCACCGGACCAAGTCCAAATGGTACGGATGACCAATGTGGATAAAAATTCATCAATAGTGTTTACTATTTTTATATTTTCAGATGGTTATGCAAAACACGACCTTGATCTTCACTGGAAGAGCGAAACTAACGCTGTTCACGGAATTGAGAAGATAGAATTACCACAGTTTACCATTGTAGAATATAGAACAATAGAAAAAGTCGAGAGTCTCTTATCAGGTAGAGTATCAAAAACAAACACACCGACCCATTTTGAAATCACAATACTAAAAAGCAAAGTAAAACTAGCAAATTTAACTAAATACGTGGTTTTCCAGGTATTTAGGTCGGACGCTCCGGGGTAGTAAGTTCTTCTTGTTTAATTTAGAATGTTCATTGAAATTCTCTCTAGAGCCAATGGACCGTTGAAAACAACTGTGTTTATACGGTGGACAAGAGTGAACGGTTTGGTTTCGGGTTGTGTTGTTGGTTACCGGGTATGATAACCAACAGACGCAATGCAATATTATGGACCGTGGTTACCAAATAACTAGGAACATTTTTTATTTTGATCGTGATTTTCTTTAGCGTTAGTGGGTATCAGAAACATTTGTATTTTCCATTTCTCGTAACATTTTAGTTCCTTTGGATGTAGATATATTAAACCTGCCATGTCGTATTGTCAAGGCTGCCATGTCATGTTGTGCTATATGTACAATTTCTAAGCTCGGCTTCAATTCAATCACGGAAATTAGTTTTTTTCCTACATTATTTATACATAACTGATGTACACATTTATATTTAAGTATGCTTCATTCAAAGCTTGTTTTGCACCCTTCACATTTTGAAGCCAAATCAGGTTTTTATTTCACATTCGTTCAAATCTCCCCATCAATCTGTAGTATTTTTATATTTACAGGGGATTATCCGAGGTTGTCGTTAAGTTTTAAGTTGGATAGAAACATTGGTTACTTTATATTTCAAACATATTTACCATCAATATTAATAGTAATGTTATCCTGGGTATCGTTCTGGATCAACCACGAAGCCACATCAGCAAGAGTTGCTTTAGGTATGTCACAACATAAATATAGAGAATAAGTTTGTATAGGTAAAAAAAACTTTGACCTGTCAGTTAGACCTTTAATTTAAATATTTATTACGGACGAGGACATTTATATAAGGGATCACATGGGTTTATTTTGTATACATAAGAAGAACACTAATCATTTATCTTGTGTACACTTTATTAAATGCGAATCCTACTATTACCCATGCATAGGGAGGACTCTTCTATATGAACATTCCTAATGAAAGGTCAAACAGACAGGTCAATGTTGTTTACCTATATCAGTTGAGTGAAGAATAACTTATATCGAATAGTAGAGGGAACCAGAGTCACCGGAGTAAACTAGCGTACATAAACATGTTCTTACAGTAGGTTCTACCCGAGATCATTATGACTTGTTTAAAATGTCGAACCATTTAGAATGAAAAAATGGTACTAGTATAGTGGAAACGTTGTTGAACCCTTTGGTTTGATATGACATTTTGAGTAAGCGGAACATTCGGCATTGAATTAACCCGTATCTTGTTTTACATTTTATAATAGAAAATACAAAAGCACATGGAAACACATATAGGTTAACACCAATAATAATAATACTGTGTAGGGTCATCCTGCATAATGATAAAATAATAATCGATGGTTTTTCTTCGAATGTACAACCTACTTAATTTATAACTTGCTATCTTTTCTTCCAAAACTATTGGTGCTGGTTTTTACAAAGTGCTGCAAGCCCTCTATACTTCAGTACACTGTTTCGTCTGAATCCTCCCCTTCTGATACCTATGTTACTGCTTCATAATATTAACAACACATAAAATTCACATCTTCAAATTTTCAACTTCGTCTCTGTCTCGATAATCCATATTCATAATCTAATTTGTAGACGATTAAAGCTCACTCTATGGTACATTTACTTTCAGGTATTACAACAGTGTTAACAATGACAACAATCAGTAATGGCGTCCGGTCTTCCTTACCAAGAATATCATATGTCAAAGCAATAGACATCTATATGGTCATGTGTTTCGTTTTCGTCTTTGCCGCTCTTTTAGAATACGCCGCAGTAAACTATAGCTACTGGGGAGCACGGGCAAAGAAAAAAGCAAAGAAAAATAAAGACCGGGGAGCAGGGAAATTTATGGGTCTTCAACGGAAAGAAGAAGATATACAGGTGAAACTTATTTTATCTAACATTAGACTAGTTTTCTGTCTGATTTGGCGAAATACAAGTTTTATCAAATACACATGATACAGAATCTAGTATCACCAAACATTAGCGGTAAAGTACACGTGCACTTTCTCATTCTGACGTCATTTGGGAATCTGCGATTTGTCAAGGTAAAAAATGACGTCATTACTACAGAACATATGTCATGACATAGTTCAGTGTTTTCTGTGGTAAAATATATTTTTTATATAAAGTGATTTTTTATTAGTTTGAATAACCTAGTTGGATATATCATATTCACAGTGTGTATGTACAACCCTTCGTATCAGGTCGAGTCCTTTTTAGTAGCCGTATCATTACTCGTCGCGCGACGAGTAGTGATACGCCTACTAAAAAAAGGATTCGCCTGATACAGAGGGTTGTACATACACACTGTGTATGTAATATGTATGTATTTTGAATGTACTAAAATTTGTTAATTACGGGACATTTCAGAAGCAAGGAGAATTGGCAAATAAAATCGGAAATCCATTTATTTTTTTCGAAAAAACATAGATGTTTATATCCAGAGCACTCGGTCTCGCTTCTCTGGGGAAGTTCGCGTGTTTGCCTTAATTTGTCATTTTTCAAAGTTTTTACTCTATTTTTAGATTGTGATTTTACAGGAATGTGTATGTTTGTTTTTTATTTTATCTTTCAAAGTAACTTTCAGAGACTACTAGTATAAATCATTTTAATTTCTTGACCTTTTACCGCGAATATAAACAAAGAATTGTTTTTCGGTTTGATATTTTTGCGATTACCATCAATTAATGTATGCAACTCTATATCAATCCACAAAAGTGGGTTTGCTAAGAATGTATACATTATCAATACGGCGAAACTGTAAACATTGACAAAACCTTTTTCAGTGAAATTGTACCGAAGTAATGTTTTGACTGGTGGATTTGTTTAAGACGTATTAGATCCACAGTCTGTCTGTCGGTGGATAAATTACGCTAGAATTTTTTTACGTTATCGGATAGAAAAGGTGGACAGGTTGTGCTTACCCTTTCGGGAAACTCAACCTGACTAATTACCTGGTGGAAGTTCAGGTGTTTAACTAAAATTGCAAGTTTTCAATTTTTTCATTTATTTTTGGGGGATTGTGATTAGAACATTGACCAGTATGTTCGTGTTTGATTGCATAGACAAATCAGGTAAAATACGTTTTAGCAGCAAAAAAAAATAAATAAATAATAGACGTTTATGTCACGACCATGTTGTGTCTGTGAGGGAATCGTGTATTGTTTCTTTATCGGTATTGAATCCTTTGAACAATTTTATTTTTAAATATTTCAGGAACAGAGTGGTGAAAACGCAGCTGTTGACGAAATTAGGATGTCTCCTATAGTTGCGTTAAGAAATAATCAGGGAACAAAAATACAAATAGAGGAAGAGGACCAGAAAGGTTCCTCACCCCCAGTGTACACGCGGCGCCTGTACTTCCTAGGACTTGTATGTCACGTGGGTATTTACCGGAAACACTAGTGCGACGAAAACATTCCTTAAATCAACAGAAAAAGAAAAAAGAACTGCCACATACACAAAAACAAAAAATTGGATTTCGGTTCCCAAGAATCAAAGATGTCAACAAGATAGACAGATTAGCCAGATTAATATTCCCATTGCTCTTCTTCATCTTTAATGCGTCCTACTGGGCATTTTATTTACTGCCTTAAATCTACCACAATTATTTATCACATAATATATGAATCTGTTTTTATTAAAACCATTTTTTATATTTAGTTGTTTTTTTGTTATGTATGAGGAGCGCGTAAGGTACATGTGTAAAAAAAATTGTTTTATTTTGAAAAAGTATTTTTTATGTTCACAATAATTATTTCGTAATCTCGAAATACTTGTAGTTGCATGGAGTTCGTTTAATCGCAATGGTAATTTCGTAATTTTGAAATAAGGTATTTGCATGTCGTTAATTTCTTCGCAAACGTGACTTTTTAATTTCGAAATAGCATCTGACGGGCTCCGTAGTTTTGGTCTTAGTTCAGTATAAGATTTTTATTGGTCATTTGCATATTGTCAAAATTCGGCTGTCACTGATACATTGGGAAAATGGTATCCATTGAGAAGATTTTAGTACATTTGAAGGAATGCAAGGCTTAATTTAAAGCCATACTTCCTAAACATAAACAGTTAAAGAAATCTTTTTAAGCATTTTTTGTTATGGAGAAATTTTATGTTATCAAAAATATGTTGACGAATACGCCATTGACGTATTACACCTAGGAGGAAAATATAATGAAGAAATCTGTACAGAGTTTTGGACTTCTGGGCCGTTTTGACAATCATTCCTTAACTAAGATTTTCCTTAACTCAAATTGTGCTAACTTTTGTAAGCTCTTTTTGAAACTATAAATACATATTTTTATCAAAACCAAATGCATATGTCATAAACTTGTTATATTGATAATTCTTTAAAATGACACCTTAAATTTCTTAATATCTTAACAATTTATATAATTATAAGTGAAGTAAAATCTTAAGTTAAGAAATGATTGTCAAACCGGGTCCTTGTCCTACTGATACCGAAGTACGTGTAACAGTATTCAGGACTCATCCAACCCTAGCCTGTAAAGCCAGAAGTTGGGCAGCACGTTGGAGTAAGTTTCAAATTTCCTGGGTTTTACGTCGGGTAACGACTATAAGAATTAAGTATTTTAATTGTATTAAATACAGTGCAGACCTTTCGAAAGTTCAACATTGGGCTAATGCCGAATGGCCAAAATACGGAAAGCTGTCGAAAGATAAATCGCAGTGGCCAATCGCAAAACACTGTTGAAATATAGAAAACAAGAGGTTGAGATAAGGTGACGATTCGGCACAAATATTAACTTTCTTTTCTTCAGTGTATGTAGTCAACGTGATTGTTAATTTTTTTAGAAAAATAGATTTTAGCATGGCACATCAAATTGCAGCTACAAAAATTAAGAAAGATATGGACTTCAACATACAACTTTCAAATTACGACACGCTTCCGCAGGAAAAATGAAACTGAAGTTCCACCTTATGGCAGCTACATGTATATATGGCGACTATGGTCGCCAGGCGAGACAATAACATGAGGTTAAACAATTAATGTTTTGAAAAACTGGAAATGCTGCATTTTGATTCTCGCTCATTGTCTACTATACTTGTAGTGTCTTTCATCTAAAAAAAGTAAACATTTTTTAACTGTCGACTAATTAAGCATGAAAAAATGCAATTTAGTGTTTTGAAACAGTTGTGTAATATTTTAGCGTGTTTCTTTTGTCTGCCATATGTTTAATTTCTTACAAACGTAATGTTGTGTCTTCTAGTCCATAGATAGACCCATATGAATAGAGTGGGATGGAGTAATTGTGTTTAAAGCCGTAGTCAAGTTGAGTTGAGTAAAGAATGGTGTTTAACTTCTCAGTCAAAAATATTTCGCTTTTATCGAGACATTGCCAGCTATAGACGAAGGAGCAGAGATTTTGCCTGTGCATTGCGCTGATGGCATTATACAACGGAGTTCCCTATCGTGACACACCTGCTGTATCGATCTACGGGACCTCATTTATTTTAAGTTCCCATCCGAAAGAAGTTTCATTTCGTAATGCCGAGTGCTTGGCTAAAGAACAATCACTACCCACTTTCAAGTCTTGGGTCAGATCCAATCGGGGTTTGGACCCACGACCTCCCACTTACGGAACGAGCACTCTACCAACTGAGTTGTCGAAGTAGTCTGCCCAAGTCAAGATATTTTCACTTATATCGAGATGGTCAGTTCTAGATGGTGGAGATAACAGGAGAAAACCACCGACGTACCGCAAACGAAATGAAAAAAAAAGATCTGACCAGAGTGGGATTCGAACTTAGGCGACGAGAGGAGCTGTTATCCGTAAGCACTCGGCCACCTAGGCCCATTGACAGATGAAACCATGTAGTCAGTTGCTGGTCACAACGCACAGGCAAAATTTCTGCATCTTCGCCTACAGCTGGCGACGTCTCGATATAAGTGAAATATTCTTGACTGGGACGTTAAACACCATTACTCACTCACTCCTAGTGTGGGTATACAAGGGAAGATTAAAGCGAGATAACTCAATGTTTTATGTTTACTAGCAAAAAAATGCAACCAAAAACCAGTCACCGACCACAATATGAATACATAATTGACAGCCTTACATTTTATCAGGAGACAAATTGTTAACTTTACGCAAAAAAGGTGGTTATCTAATTTTCTCCCCTCATGATTTGGTTCTATTCTTATTGATTTTTTCGGGATTCGATCCGATTTTGCCCATTGTTTGGCATCCATACACTTTTGGTGGGTTGGGAACCTTAATTAATTAATAAATTGAATGTTTAGAGGATAACGGGAGTGATTGGACCTTACAACTGCGTCATATACTTCTTTTGAATTTCAATAAAGTAATGCTTTCAAGATTTGTGTATGACACCATTTTGTTAAGATGTACTGACCTTAGTTTAACAATTATTTATTAACTTAGATTCTCCTTAACTTAAATCGGGCAAGTTTCAAATCTGGATAATTTTGTCAGGTTTTAAAGATATTCATGAATTTAAGGTGTCATTATGAGGATTATTCCGATAATACAATATTTTGTTTGAACTTTTATTAGTCAAATGTTGACCGATTTTAGTTAAGGAAAAACTTAGTTAAGAATGATTGTGAAACTGGGACCTGCGCTTCTGCCAGGTTTCAAGCTCGTGTCGCTTTCACTTTGACGATATACAATGTAGATCTGGGTACCTACATGGATCATCAGAATTTGTTGACTTGTAAAATCTTGTGACAATCACAGAACATGATTACTAATTATCCCCCGTCCTTAGGGGTGAGGGGGATATAGTGTGTTGTGGATTATTTGGTTTACGTGAATTTGAAAAACCGCACGCCCGATTGAGCTAAAACTTGGTTAGTTGATTTATTATGGTGGTGAGTGGAGTGATTTGAGTATTCTCCCTTTATACATGAACAGGTATTTCTGCATATCGTTAATTTAAAATGATCTTTTCAATTGATCAAGCTTCAACACTGCAGTATAAAAACATATAGTCCTGAGTAAATGCATCAGTAGGTATGATTGTGTTTAACATTGTGGTGTACACTATAACTTGTTTAAGCTTGAACTCAAAATATAAAACAAAGAAATTAATGTATTAAACAACGAACTATGAGATTAGTTGTCTTTGGATAACGGTACATGTGTAACGGTTTAATAATAGGTAAGCTAGATCTCTCTCTCTCTCTCTCTCTCTCTCTCTCTCTCTCTCTCGTTCACATAAATGGGAAGAACATAATATCATGTCATGCAACAAGAAATAACCAGGAAAACCGGTTGTCTTTGAATAACGGTACATGTGTAACGGTTAAATGATAGTTAAGCTAGATCTCTCTCTCTCTCTCTCTCTCTCTCTCTCTCTCTCTGAGGTTAACATAAATGTGAACATAATATCTTGCCATGCGACAAGAAATGACCAGGATAACCAGGAACTTATAATTTTGAAATGGCGGATTTACTTTTCAGTCAAGATTATTTCACTCCTATCAAGTGCAGCTCCGACTAACACTCAGATGCCGTGTATTCTATTTCTAGAAGTTGTTCAAATTTGTGTTACCAAATGCGTTTCACGTCAAACATACTTTTGTTACCAAATGCGTTTTAGGGAAAAGTAGGATGTCTATTTGATTTTGGTGATATCTCATCAGATATCTACTTTGTCATATCAACAACTCGGACTGATATACTGATGCTGTGTATTCTATTTCTAGCAGATGTTTAAATATCTGTTACCAAATGCGTTTTTGTTACCAAATGCGTTGTAACACAGCATGGTGGAGTAAACAGGTGCATGAAGTGAAAACAACTTATCTTTAGCACAAACAAGTGGAGTGGCAGATTTACGTCCCAGCCAAAAAATCGATTATCACTATGAAGGGTTCAGTTCTTGGACTGTGAAGGAAATCGGAGTGCCGAGGAAACCACCGATTTTTGGCAAGCGAACTCGCAAACTGTCTCAGAATAGGACCTATTCCTTGTGGTAGTTAGCGTGCACTTTAGATCAGTCAACCACCAAAGCCGGTGTTGGGGAAGGGGTAATGTGTTGTATACGTATATTTTGTAATTAAATAATACATTCAAAGGTAGCACATCTAATATTATTGAATTTTTTATTTAGCAATATTTACAAATTTCAGAACTATGTCCCTTCCAGTACATAACTTTTTGAAGACCGTTGTAGAAGCTCTTAGGAATGATGTTCCAAACCGAGACTACAGTAAACTGTCAAGAAACGCAGTTCAGCATGCAAGGAGAGATTTAGTGAGATTATTAGAAGCAATACCAGGCGCTAATTATCAAAATGTAAGTGCGTATATTGAGTAAAAAATAAGCCATATTACTCGCCAACATGCTCACTAGTTGGTAAAAAACTGGTTCTAACTAAATGATGGTATGTATACAGACCACTGACAAATAGAAAAGAAAATAAGTCTTATACCGAGAATTAATGAACATTTTTGTGTCATTATTTTCTTTGTTCTTCAAAAAAATCAGCTGTTGCAATATAAGAATATATGTTTATCGTTTGAGGAATTGTATTCGGAAACGTCCGTCTAGTGCTGCAAAACACTAGTATGACATACGGTTGTCTTTCTTTTTCGCTTGCTTGATGTGACATGTATTTTGTTTTATCAGTTACTACAAAATACATGTTTTAAAAAACTCTATACATGTATTTCATATTGAACATTTTTTCATATTGAAGTTTAGATGCATCTTGTTTGGTATATTCTTTCGACTGTGTTTGTTATATGAGCATGTTGAAATAAAATAAAATACATGTAACATGTATATATTTGCTGCAGAAAGTCTGGACTTTTAGCATTTAAAAGCATTGACTTGTATGGGATCATTTGTACCCAAATGGCACAGAATAGTCTTAGCTCGATAGCTGTATTTTATTTTTTTTATTTATTTTTTTTTTTTTTTGTATCAATCATTTCATTGTTTATCTGTTTAGGTAAAACTACTCCGAGCACAACTTAATATAGCAGAACACGGTTACTGGAGTCAGTTTAATGTAGATACTATAGAAGACGCTGCATTAGAATATTATGTACTGGTTAAAGTAGGAACAGAAACAAAGGTATGTTCTATATAAAAAACGTGAGATACATTGTGTATTTATCGCGCAGAAATACATCGGTTGTTCATTTAGTACAATACAAGACCATATGTTTATAAAGTAATATTCTCTCATATTGTTACCACTCTGACAGATCCTAGTGTGAACATCTCATTGCTGTTCCCATCAATATACAGTCAAACCTGTCAATAAAGGCCACTCAAGGAGACCAGTAAAAGTGGCCTTTAAGGGCAGATGACCTTTATATACAGGTTCAAATAATATGATTAAAGAACGATTGGGATACAATTCTGCTGACCTTTATAAGCAGTTGGTCCTTATATAGAGGTGACCTTAAAGGCAGGTTTGACTGTACATGAAAGAATAATGGATGTAAGTGTAAAACACCATTACTACACGATACTGTTTTCTACATCTAGATATAGATCAACGTTCAAACTGAATGGTTCTCAATACGCAGCGCCAACTCAATTAGACGCCCCTAGCCATGAAATTGAATAAAGCAGGATGGAATAAAAACAAAACAAATTGAATAAATAAATAAATAAATAAATAAATAAATAAATAAATAAATAAATAAATAAATAAATAAATATGTATATGGAACAAAATTAAAAAGAAATCGTAAAATAACCAAAAACATACTTTCAATAATGTATTCTATTATTTGACGAACTTTCAGGAAAAGTTAGAACAAGAAAAACGTCTAAAAGAAGAATTAAGTAAGAAACCAAAACAAACAACAGAACCACCGACCATTAAAAAGGAAGAGCTGTTAAACGCTGATACAAAACCTGAAGAAAACGGCGAAGTTACAGAAACCACAGTGAAACAGACAGACACCACAGAATCACCATCAAGGGAAAAAGAAAAGCAAGAAAAAACAGAAATTGATAACGAGGATGTCCCCATGCCAACTATTAAACATGTAGATACTGCTGAACTATTAAGGTGCATTAAAGATGTTTCTTTATTCTTTCCATAAAGGTCCAGTCATTTGGTCCTTTCACATTTGTAGTGTCATGTGATACTTTGAAATGCATTATTTCATTAAAATTCCAAAAGAGCACATACCAGCAGTAAAAATATTGTACAGAAAATAATATTTCATATACATTCACAATTTCAATCAGACTAAACAATACTGGTATCCAATGTTGTTTGCTGTACAACAAAACAATTTTTATCTAATGACATCAACTTAATTAGTAAAATCTTGCTAACTTTATTATTATTTTAATAAGTTTCCAATTATTTGTTGTTTTTTAAATAATCTGACCAATGTGGTGTACTTCCGTAATTGCTGATTTGGTTACATTTTGAAACATCAAGATGTAGCAAAAATGTTTTATTTTGTTATGTCAAAAAAATGGACAATGAGAATTCACGCGTGTCGGTGTCGCTACATATCTAGCTAGACTATAGATGCAAGTCTTTCCGGTATATCTGGTCTCACTTCCCTGGTGGAGGTTCATGTGTTTTGGCTTTTTTGCTTTTGGAATTCCGATTTGAGCATGAGCCGGAATGTTTGTATTTGATCTTTAGTTGTATGTAATAAAACTCGACTTATTTTGTTTCAGACGAAGTAAAGACGCTGGTGATAAATTAAAAGATGGAAATCCTTCTATAGCTGATTTGAATGATCCTAACAGGCCTACAAAGTTAGCTGAAATGTTCTTAGAGTTGTATGACAATGAATGGACAGACGCTTTGGAAATTTTAACTAAAGACAAAGTACCAGAAAGGCAAGCTATAGACACGTTGTTAGGATATCTAGAGGTAAGAGTTTGTTAAACTCATCGACTTTGAATTTTAATATTGTACATTCAGTTATTGGGCTGGGTTCTCGGTGTTGGGTGGTGTAAAGCTTGCGCTTACTGATCACAGCGCCTCTTACAGCTTGGGTTAGAACCCCACGTGGGACAAATCCTAGTGTAAGAAATTTGTTAGTTTGCTTACCACTGAAAGATTAGTGTTTTTTTCGGGCTGTCGTAAAAGAAATTTGACTGGGGGGTTAAAACACCATAACTCCATTCCACTGCGTTATTACTCATCTTGTAATAAAACTTACAAAAACATATGATAGAAGATGGGTTTGTTGTCATAAACTGCTTCATTTACTTTCAGGCCGCCTTTGGAAATTGTAAGAGCGACGTTGAACAAAAGAAGTCACAATTAAACGAAGGAGAGGTATGAGAATTTGTCTTGTGCTTTTTATAACTATTATTGTCATATCAAGTTTCAGACACAAACTTGAAACCTTGAAACTGAAAAAAAAACAAATGCCACAAATAAAAGTTGAAATCCTACTGAAATTGGGAAAAGTTGTACTGAACGAGTGATACAGACAACTGTCCGGTATACGTATCCATCTTTTATTCTCAATATTAATCCCTTACTTATTTCAAGTGTTAACATTAACATGTTTGAGTGTATGTAAGTCTAAACAATACACCTTATTCTTTGTTACCAACCTGGTTCAGGGCTTAGTAACTCGAAGCTCTCTTAGCAGTTACGATCACTTATTGCCTATATAACACAATGGGGTTAAGTGTTCGTAACTGCTAAGATAGCTTCGAGTTACTCAGCCCTGGTGGTTGTTAATGATAAAGTATGTAAGAGAATTTTTATAGTCGCTTATTTGTGCTATTTCCTCTTGCGTCGGTGTGAGTTTATTATATGAGAAAACGAACTGGTACAAACAGGTTACCATGACTCCCTTTTATTTCAGTCAGAACAATCTGTAACAGAGATTTTAAAGAATGTGACAGCAGACCAAATGAATAATCTACAACAGGTAAGATTTATAGAGGGTTACAAAAAATAAAGCATATGGGTTGTCTCATAATACCCGGGATGGTTAGCACCAAATAGAAGCACTTGAACCACATCACTAGATACCATTTTATAGATATATCCTGTGACCGTTAATATTTGTAAGTAGTCCCAATACTGTTTATATTTCTCAATTAATGCCATTTTCGTAGTTTGCCATACTAATAAAGAGAATAGTACTACAATTTTCCTTGTTGAATCGTTACCTTTATAAAAAATCGTACATAATATCTGTTTTATATACAGCAGTACCGTAAGCGTGTCACAGGTTGTTTTGATTGTTGTCAAGTATCCATATGTATTTTTGTAATATTCTTTCTTTTTTGTTAGCAATAATATTTTCTTAAATTACCAAGTATGATCATTCGAGATAGAATTAGTGTAGACAGGAATCCACTAGCTAATCATGATATGCTTATCCTTCTGAAGCACCCGGTCTCACTTGCTTTTTAGGGATTGTGATTTGGACATTGGTTGGTATGTTTTTAATTGATTTGCCCTTTTAAACAGATTTTGAATTGACATGAATCAGTATGAAAGAGCTGAAATATGTTTCCAATATTTTTGTTTCAGACTATTGGTGACAAAGTGATCGGCGACAATAAAAACCAAGTAATAAGGAGTTATATAGACGAGTGTGTCCGACTAACTTACTTGATGAATATACAAAACCCACCAATGACATTGCTTCGGCAGGAACCTGACACTATGTTTAACTCAAGTTATTTCAAAGAATACACAAGTACAGGTGAAACTGTGGAATATCTAGTGTGGCCGGCTTTATTGTTACACGAAAATGGACCTGTTGCTGCTAAAGGTGTTGTGCAAGTTAAACAAAAATCATAATACACTTCCGGGTCTTCTTCTGTTATAGAACATTTTGCTACATGTATATTGCGTACTCTGTGCATCTGAGTCCTATGTTGAGTGGACAAGATTATCATTACAACTTATAATGCAAATGTTCATATTCTATACAGTTAAGATCTGTCGAAAGTTTAATACTGTGGTTAAAAAAGAGTCGATGATCGACTGCCAAACTGTCGAGATATGGATAGCTAATGGCAGAAATAACTTCTGAGTGATTGATAGCAGCAGTAGAAAAGCTTTTGAGATAGACTTGTAGCTAACGAGATTAGCTGTCGATTCGGCACTATTTAGTTAGCTTAGTGTTAAACTTTCGACAGGTTTGTATTGTACAACATGTCCTTTTAAGATATGGAGGAAAATTGAAATACGGCTTATGCTTTACAAAAAGCATTCATTTGATAACCTTTCCAAATTGACTCGCAATATACACCTGTACACCATCATGCCCAATCATAAGCACTATGCTGTATTAGTTACGACAGGATATGAGGAGATGGTATACAACAGTATCTTGAATAACTCTTACAGAAAATAAATATACATGGTATGTTTCAGAAATAAGGCATTGTATGTTGGCTTTGCCTTTATTGTAATTGAGAGTCCATTTTATACATTGAAAGTCAGTTAATAATAAAGAATGTGTAAATAACTTAATTTTTAATAGCCACTACGTTAAATATATATCCTACAATACCAGCTGATCAGAAGTGCCTCTTGGCAAGGTTTACAGACGGTGCTTGCCATTCCAGAGCACACGGCTTCACTTCCATAGTGGAAGTTTACGTGTTTACCATAATTTGCCAGTTTTCAAAGTTTTTAATTTGCTTTTGGGGTTTTGCTTTGAATATGAGCCGGTTTGTTTGTGTTTTGTTTCCACTTTGTTTCAAATCTTAGCTGACACTGTATTTTATGAATACAAAGAAGATTTTCCAGCAAATTATGAAACTTCGAATAAGCGATGTTTTGTTTGTTTGCATAAATTGTATTACATAACATCGATCGATAACATTTCAGTAAAAAGCCTTTTACTATTATTTGGTATTTGGAAACTGACCTTACTTAAATAGTCTGTTTGATAACCCATCCATAGTGTTCAAGAAAAACAGGTTTTTCATTAATTATATTCACCAGAGAAGTGAGGCCGGGTGCTGGGAGTAAAATCTTTCCAAGCCGCTGGGTAGATTTGATTTTGCTAAAGCCTCAATCTATAATGTTGCAGATAACTGACACTATATACAAACATTTAACAGTATGTATTGAATAATAACGGTAAGTGGGAAGTTTGGTGTTGAAATCTGTTTTGAGACCATCAGTATTGGTGGATTATTTTCAAAAGACCGCAATACTATGACGATTCTCTTGTTATTCAATGTCACGACGCAGCACTCCTATTGCTCATTGCCATTCGGTATACTTCTCATTAGGTTTGTCAACAACTGCAGTAGCTCATTTGGTAGAGTGTTAACCACAGTCTGTAAGTGCCAGGTCGTTGGTTCGAACCCCGACCGGATCTGACACAAGACTTGAAAGTGGGCAGTGTCTGTTCTTTCGCCAAGCACTCAGCATTACGAAATGAAAGTCACGGTTCTTTTGGATGGTGTTGTGTCACGGTAGGAGTGGCACGATAAAGATCCCTGCTGTATACTGCCATCAGCGCAACACGGGCAAAATTTTGCACCTTCGCCTGGCGACGTCTCGATATACGTATAATATTCTTGACTTGGACGTAAAACACCATTACTCAACTTAACTCATTAGCTTGTTCTATAAATGTATATATAGCTGGTGACGTTTCAATAGTGAATTTGAATTTATTCTTACTACATAATAACACAAGACCGTATATGTGTATAACATAAGTTTATTAATTTCATCATAGTATATTAGTACACATGAATACTTGTAATATTTTCAAATGCTACTTTTGAATTTTTGGGGATATACATTTAAATGCATTATTTCAAGTTCAAAAGTAGCACATGACAATATGAAGATATGACTAATGCATTCAATGAGACTCAATATAAAATAAGAACAATAAATACAAAAATATTTTGATAGGGGGTAAGACTTCCATTTGTTGCCCATTTGTTGTCAATAAATTCTTAATATGTTTTACCAGTCGGTCTTCGCAAAAATATCAAAATGCTAGAGGATACAAGTGAAAAACTTCCGTGGTATCGTTATTTTACACGTTAGGTTATAAATAGAGGTTATCATATTGTTTGGGTTTTTTCACTGGCCCAACGCATACATATGAATCTCACCTCAATGATCTACTGTACAGGTCAGCACTGGTACACTATTACAGTAACATAAACTATTCAAAGAAAGTCAGAAAGAAACTGATTGAAAATTAACCGAAGTTGTATTTTGACTTGTAACTCAACATTATTATTTTAAAATTCCGTTTTTTGTTTAAAATTCCATTTACTTTTCGACTTTGATAGAAAAAAATCAAAGCAAAGAAAGGAATAATTTTTTTATTCGTGTATAAATGTTTTGAAAACAATTTCCGTTTTAAAGAAAAGTTTATTTTAAAACGAAAAATGATAAAAACACCAAAAATACTGGTTGTCAGAGGTAATTTCCAAGCACTTGCAAGGGCACTAATTCCATGTGTTATTTACTAGTATTTATTTATTTATAATTTTTTATTTATTTATTTATTTATTTATTTATTTATTTATTTATTTATTTATTTATTTATTTATTTATTTATTCATTTGCTTTTGAAAAGTCGAAGACAAGAAAAGGCCTGATATATATTAGTAAACTTGAAGAAACCTTTAAAAACGATAATTTGTACTGAGGATTAATGAAAATTTACTAAAGGTCTTTAAAACGGAAAATTTTGGCGATGATAAACCTTTACCTAGCTGAAGTCAAAGTAACCAAGAGCACGCCATATAAATGCAACTAAAGAAGAAGGAGAAGACAACTAGAGTGCATACTGAGACAACGAGTAAACAAATACTCTGCTTCTGTTATTACAGACAAAACAAATAATTAAGGAAAAACAATAAATACATTAAAAATAACAATTTAACATACAGTGTGTAAGAGTTTTCTTATCTGGGTCTGATTTTTAATGCGCAGCTAGCTATATAGATTGACCACTTATAGTTCAATGCAGATTGGTACCTGGATACAACTACTGTATTTCCACAAATTGAGTGCACATGGAAAAGGCAACAATAAAGTCATACTTTCCAACAAAATCACAAAAAATTGTCAAAACTTGACAAAAATATACAGACCTAATAAGAAATAATATTTTTGATTCATCCAAAGGTGAACTTAATTCTGTACATAGAGCAATTTTTGAACTTTTTAACAAAACAACAAATATGACTATGTCAAAATTATCCCTCAGTTCTGTATCTTCTTATTTAGAACAACTACTAGTATTCATGATGATCACACCTAGAAAAAATCCCGAACAACAATTACATGTACCTACCTGACCCTAAATGCCCTGATGTACCAATTGGTGTATAAACTTGATCAAATTTCCAAAAGTTTCCCAAAATTTTTTCTATGTATAGGAGAACTGAATAACGATGTTTTAGTTTAAAAATATAATTTTGTTAGGTCAGTGTATTTTAAGTTTATTTTCATGATATTTTTATGGAAACATTTTTGACTGAAATAAATAACATACGCAGAAATCGAGGCCCGATCTGAAGGGTTATCTGCCCCTACATTAGAAGTCGTCCTATACTGACCATCTCAGGTGTGATATACTTTACAGTTATAAAGGTAGTTCAGTCGAGCGTGACCTGTTAGATAATTCCAATCTGGGAGAGCAATAAGTGATTATAGATCAACAAAAATCCAATCGGGGTTTTTAAATGTCTCTGGCTAAACGCAGACGGATTATAATCAGTATTTAGACACTAATGACCTGAATGCATCTCGTAATCAAATGAAAAAAAAATGTACTAGCTTATTGAAAATTTGCACGAAATCATAATTTTATAAATGTTTCAAGTATTTGTTTTAAATACGTTTTGTCGGAGTCTTATATGCTTACTCTAAGTTTAAATAAAAATTAAATCAGCGTTTTTAAATATTCCATTCTAGCTATATTAATGTTTTATATAAATACTAATAAATAAATAAATAAATAAATAATAAATAAATAAATAAATAAATAAATAAATAAATAAATAAATAAATAAATAAATAAATAAAAATTGATAAGATGTTTTCTTAGCATCAACAATGCAATCTAGCAGAGATTTAAATAATAAATCTTCGTTTTTTAAAACAATACATTTTAGGTTGATTATAAATAATAAATAAATAAATAATAATAAATAAATAAATAAATAAATAAATAAATACTATGATTTTTCTTATGTTTATATTTTATAACTAGATGATTTGATATCCATCTAATTGAACCGACAAATCAAATGCTGAATAGTATTTTTTTTATTTTTTTTTATTTTATTTTATTTTATTTTATTTATTTTATTTTATTTTATTTTATTTTATTTTATTTTATTTTATTATTTTATTTTATTTATTTTATTTTATTTTATTTTATTTTATTTTATTTTATTTTATTCATCGACCTGAACTGTGAAAAGAATGCAACATAAACCTGGCACTGGTAAGGACAAAGCCATGTGTAACGTTTTGAAGAGAGAGAGAGTGTTATCACTCTCAAGTCACAAATATTGTTCAATAAATATGATCAATATACAATAATATTACTTTTTATTTTAACAATCAGGACATGGTCGGGACATGGTCAAAATGCGATATGATATTCCAAAAGTTCATGAGAACTTAAAAAAATCTTAACATAACGTTCCTAATTAACAGTAGGGGCTCAAGCGTGACGGTTTACCTACTTGTTTCATTAATCAATTAATTTCCCAATCAACAAAAATCGAACCTAACCCATCACTTTACCTAGATCATGTTATTTGTGTCATGGCAGGCAACTAACATCACTGCTTTATTTAAATTAGATGTAGTAACTGCGTGGTGTTATAGTTATTATTATAATTATTATAATTATTATTATTAAATGTGATGTATTTAAATGATAATTTTATCACGAACCGTTTGAAAATCTAATAAATATTATAAATTTATTTTCGTCACTCTGTTTTGTTTATTTGAGTATAATTAAAACAATTTTAAATCAGTTCAATAGACAATTATTTAAATGTAAATGTTAATTTTAACTAAGTCATCTTCAATGTTGTTACCTAATAATAATAACATGGCTGGGAATAATCATGTTGTATTTCATTTAGGGTTAAATGTTTTATGGCATTGATTACTTTTGAAGCTTGAATAAAATAGATATTATTATTATTATTATTATTAGTTAAATGAAATATAATAAATAAAAATGTGCATTTTTTTCTGAACTTTTGTTATTTTAACGTCCCATACTCTATTATTTAAATAAATAAGAATTATAATAAAACGGAAAATAAAAATGTGCACGTTTCATTACTTCCTATTTTTTCTAACTTTATTTAATTCTTTAATAATATTTTAAATAGAAAAGAGCACAATGTTGTATTAGATCCAGTAGGCTAGTATTTGACCATGATAGTCTATACATATCCATAGTATATACATACCGGTAGTCTATCATATTGGCCCTTATCCACTGACTGAAATATTGATACAAATATTGTACCACCTAAATTTCAAATGAAAAGTGGAATGGATTTTTTTAAAGGTACCACAAAGATTTTTATAACTGAATTTTCATCACGATGTGAACTTTATCATGAAAACCAGACATTTTCACTTTTCTATATCTTTAATAAGAAAAAAGCTGTTTATAAAATCAGTGCTGTGCACTTTCTAATGAGTTTCATAGGGAAATTAAGTAAAATGTCACCATATTTTAAATCAAAAAGTGGAATGGATTTTTTTCAAGATATATTAATCATTTTTATATTTGAATATTCGTGACAGTATGTATTTTTCACTGAGAACCAGACATTTTCAGAAAATAATATTGTTATTGGTGAAATTTAAATTTGAAAATCGGGTATATCTAGTTCCCATTGTAACTTAACGGGCTTGCGATCGCACAGGTGACTTAATACAGGTGATGAGACCATCGTCTTAAACGCATCAATGGTTTACGGTCGGACCTCGATTTCTGTACATGAAAACCGTGTGCACTTCATTTATGGAAATGCAGTAGTTTATCGTGTTCTGGTACACATATATATATGTACAATGACCACAGAATCATAGAGTTGGTCAATTAATTATAAAATAAAAAAAATAGTACATGGATACAGATTAGTGTTCATCCACTTCTGATATTAAATAACAATAATAAAACACAACTTTTCAACCAACACAACCCCATCTTATACCCTGTCTGGTTTTTACATACAGGAAGTATTTCATCAATGGTCCCAGTTTCACAATCATTTCTTAACTTAGATTTTTCTTAACTTAAATTCATGTACAATGACCAAAAAATAATTTTTTAATCAATTTTTGCTAAAATAAATATTTTTCACGAAACTAAGTACAAATGGTATAAGCTTGAAGTCATCTTCAAACCGACACTTGAAATTCAAAATTATTAAAATTTCATAATTGCCGAATTTAGATTAAGGAAAATCTTAGTTAAAGAGGAATGATTGTGAAACTGGCGAGGACTGTCTGTGAAAAAGCAACAATAAAACATGCAGTGTTATAAAACAAGCACTAGAAATAACAAAGTTTGTAAAGTCTAAGCACTATTGGACTGAAATATCCCAGTAAATTAATCGTAGTTTGAATTACACATGTACGTCAACCACGTCCACTAAGTAGAATGGTCTGTTGCCGTGAACATGTTCAAAGGCTGTATAAACAATGGTTTCCATTCACTACTAGTCCTTGTAAATTGATGAAATTATTCACTTCCGGATCCGGTAAAATAATATAATCACTTGTACACGTTTCAAAATTACAATGAACAAGGTAGTATTTATGTCCCTTTAAATTCAGCACCAACATGATATGCACGATCCCATGCATAGTGTAATAATTAGAACTCCATTCTCATTTCGGTGTTGTCATCGATCCACATCTCTCGAAACTCTTCCTCAATGTCGCTTCCTTCGTTTTCTATATCACTGTTGTCGCTTACGTCGCTATCGGCGAAAAACTCTCGACGTAGAGTAGCCGTCTGTAATATGTAGTACACAATATCCGAACTAAAACTTTCGAAAATTACGTTTATCATAACCTGAATTTCCCGCCATTTTAGCACTCGGTAAATTTTGTATGCTTCCATCATTCCTTCTAAAACCTGTTCCCTTAGCGACAAGCTGACGTCATCAACACACGGGTTCGTCTTTTGATACAAACTGCGTCGTCTGTCTACATCAGATATCCTTGAACCTGAAAAATACAAACTACAATGTTTAGAAATAATATATTTTATTAGGAAAGTGAGATCACTTGCACAGGAAGACTAAGCATCATGTCCTCCTGCATTGTCTGCATTTGAAATGAAGGGATTTCTCTGCGGTGCAACCAGTGACATTAATTTTAATTTGATGTCTCTATTGCAACATATAATAAAATTTAGTATCCGGTCTATGATTTTTGAAAAATCCCAACGACGTCGTTAGCGACTTGAAAAGAATGGTAGTCAAAAAAAGAAAGAAAAGTGAAACCAAACTACGAAATTTTGATTAAAGTTATCAAGTATTTTGATTACTTGTACAATATAGCTCTCTCTCTCTCCTTCTCTCTCTCTCTCTCTCTCTCTCTCTTTTTGTTTGTTTGTTTGTTTGTTTGATTTTCTTCTTGTAATTTATATTTATTTATTTATTTATTTATTTATTTATTTATTTATTTATTTATTTATTTATTTATTGACGTGTGTAACTTCATATTAATTTTTATATATTGGAGACTGGTTTATATAAGAGTTTCACTCTTGTTCCGGAATCCTTTTTGGTTTATATTTGTGATTTGTAGTGTATGTTATCAAATAAATATTGTTTAAACTAAATCTCTTAAAAGCATTTAGACGCAAGTCAAAAAAGAGAAAAATAATTCATTTTGAATTACATTTACATGTATAGTGAAATGCGTATAGTGCGAATACTTAAAGAAATGTACATATATGAAACATAAGTTTATAATTTATGTGGAAACAAAGATCAAAATAACGACAAAGTTGCATCAGAGACATATATATGTCTCTGGTTGCATGTAATAATAAATATTTTACGTTTTTCTCCAATTCCTTGTTGGTATCGGTAAATATATGGTGAATGTTAATGGGTATTATTACAAGGTTTTGCATGCATTGAAATAAGAAAATAATTGCATTTATTCCTGTGATTTTAAGTAAAAATATTTCAAAATTCAGTAAGCCAGTTAGCTTTTTGCTCAAACTTTTACTGGTCATTAAAAAAATAATTCATACCGGTAATTTCCCCTTATATGGTATTGTCTTCAATATATGTTATGAATATATTTCAGAGTAGAAAATTATTTAATGACATATATATATATATGCATACAAAATTAACACATTTTAAATCGATAATTTAAAATAAATTGTTGCAGAATTTCAGTTTAGATTTAATTAATTCACAATATATTTAACTTGTTTCCCAAAGTGTGTTTCTTTTTCAAAATGTCAAAAAATCTTAAATAGGTTTTTTTTTAATCTTAACTGTAGATACGTAAACACATTTTTGCCAATTATCCGACTTCCAAAATAAGAATTAAAAATATATCGAAAAATTACCAATCTTGTTATTTTTTCTCAAAATGTATATGGCTAGACCAAGTACCATGATGTTTACATGGTCCTTTTCATAACTTTTTAGAGTGTGTTATAAAAAGTTTAAAAATTTTTTTTTAAGTGAAACTAAAATAACATTACCAATCAGTTGCATCTGTTGTACGGCTCTATCGTGGCAGATCATCAAGTTTCTGAGTTTGTGGACAACACGACAAATACTCAGCGCCATCCATATACCATGACTGGAATCCGGAGTCCAGCTACTAGAATCCATCACTCGTGAGCACTAGAAATTGTATAAGTCAGTCTTGGTCGAAAGTCAGAAAGTAACTGATTGAAAATTAACCGTAGTTGTATGAGGAAAATTGACTTGTAAAACAACATTATTATTTTTAAATACAGTTTATTGTTTAAAATCCCTTTTATTTTCCGACTTTGATAAAGTTGTTATTTTTTTCAAAGCAAAGAAACGAATAATTATTTTATTCGTGTATAAATGTTTTGAAAACAATTTCCGTTTTACAGAAAAGTGTGTTGTTGATAATGAAGCCCTTACGTTAGGCGGTTTTACAAAAGGTGTTTAAGGTGTGATTGTTACGTTTGGTGTGTAATCAAGCTTGTGTTGTTGTCCGAGTACTGTGGAACAGAATAACACCTAAAACAAAGAAAATCATTAAAAGACGTGAAAGAACCACTTTAGACTAATACCATTTCTAGATTGTGTTTTTATTACTCTCTCTCTCTCTCTCTCTCTCTCTCTCTCTCTCTCTCTCTCTCTCTCTCCTTTTTATACTTTATTTTTGAATTGTATGTAAAATTGCGATATTTAAAAAATTCAAGTCTATAAATGCGGTAATAATAATAATAATATAAAAGTAGCATATTATTTCACTTTTCTCCAATGATCGCAATGAAACTCATATGCATTAAAACGTCGAACGAATAATTATAAGACAGTGGTTTTTATACGCAAAACACCAAATTGTATCATTCGTTAGATAAAGGTAAACATTGAAGAGTACTTGTTACGAAAGAAATAATTTATATTTTTCAATATCAATTATATGTTACTATATAGAAACAGCATCAATTTGATGGACGAATAAAAAGTCATAGTGGTTTGAATTCAAGAATTTTGTCTTTTCTGGGCAAAACAGTTACCTACATGTGACGTCATAACAGTAACAGTAGTAATGATGCTGATGTAGCGATGTATAATAAAGTAAATTCAGAAATTGAGAAGTGATGAAATTGTTTATCACGTGTTAAAATACACCATAAAATCAGACTAAACCGGCTACAGACTGCGCATTATGCAAATTTCGAACATCGAAACTGGCTTTCAATACAAGCGTCAGGTTCTATCCTTTTTTCCCATTACAATTAAATAAAAAGGATAAATATACATGTAACAACAAGGCCATGAGGAATTCAAGTGAATTCTGTTATGGTTAAAATCTGGAATCCCTTTAATGTAGAAAAAGTTATACTTATCTCCAATGAAAATCTGAAATTTTTTCAGGAGAAATATTTATTCAGTTCTGATAAAATTCATCTAAAAATTCAAAGTATTTAGGTATGGATGTAAAAATAATGGCTTTTTGAACTTATCAATTCAGTTATAGTGTCATCTATAGGGCATATTGACAAAAAATACATTAGAACGTATGCTTAATGCTATATCGTGTGTTTTAAGACATGACAAAATAATAATTGAATTTTGTTTCAAAGTAATTGTCCTGGAATTATTAGTACAAAATACCCAATTCTCTCCGCAGTTTTGTTTCCAAACATTCATTCATTCATTCGTTCGTTCGTTCGTTCGTTCGTTCGTTCGTTCGTTCGTTCGTTCGTTCGTTCGTTCGTTCGTTCGTTCGTTCGTTCGTTCGTTCGTTCGTTCGTTCGTTCATTCATTCATTCATTCATTCATTCATTCATTCATTCATTCTGTTTTTTACCAAACCATGTACAACTTTCAATCGTTAGAATAAGAAATAAGTGGTCCATTGACCTCAACGTTTGATAGATTATAGTGACTGTGATAAATCTTCATGGGATTAATTTGTATTGTTTGTGTCATAATTTGGCTAAATGGAATAAAGAGTTTTTCGCTTCCCATGTGCTATAGAAAACTTTAGAAGTCAAAGTTTTATTTATTTATTTATTTAGTTCAGTTCTTTTTTCTAAAAGCAAGGAAGGGTTACAATTATTATTAGATAAACTTCAAGTTTTTTGTGACACATGGGGTATAAATGTAAATGTTGATAAGAGTAAAGTTATGGTTTTCTGTAATGGCAAAAAGTCTATGGATATCCAAATATTTTATAATGGTGTGTTACTAGAAGTAGTAGACAAATTTATTTATCTAGGTTTACTTTTACAATATAATGGTTATTGGAATGAATCCCATAATAAAAGTTGTGAGCAAGGCTCAAAAGCATTACATAAACTTCTCACTATTTTTAAAAATGTATATTTGCCAATTGATAGGAAATTGTACTTATTTGATGTTATGGTTAGTCCTGTTTTAAATTATGCATCAGAAATATGGGGATTTCATAAAGCCGAAAATATAGAACGTTTACATTTTAAATTTTGTAAGAGAGTACTCTGTGTAAACACAAAAAACAAATAATATGGCTGTTTTAGGGGAACTGGGTAGATATAGATTTTTAGAATTGCGTTATTGTCAAATTCTCAAGTTTTGGTTGAAAATTATAAGTAGTGATAAAGATGCATTGAGATATAAAGTTTACAAATTATTGTGTATTAATATTAATGTTAAGAGAAATTTAAAACATAACTGGGCATTTAATGTTAAAAATTTGTTGTGTACTATGGGAATGTCTGATGTTTGGTATAATCAAAATATGTATATTGTTCCATTTGATGTGCTGAAGCAAAGATTACATGATCAATTTTTACAAATGTGGTATAGTAACTTGAATTTATCTACAAAAATGAAAACATATATATCTTTTAAACAAACGTTTGGTTTAGAAAATTATTTAATTTTTATCGAAAATAAGAGGCTTAGAGTATTATTAACAAAATTTAGATTAAGTAACCATGACTTAGCTATTGAGCGTGGTAGATATAATGGCATAGATAAAAATTTGCGTTTTTGTACATGTTGCAACATGAAAGTTATTGAAAACGAAAACCATTTTTTGTTGGTCTGTCCAAAATACATATCATTAAGACATCGTTACTTACCGAAATATTATTGCCATTGGCCAAATCTACAAAAGTTTTATTGTTTAATGGGGGATAAAAGGAACAAAATTATTACAAACGTTGCAAAATTTATATTTAATGCATTTAAATTAAGATGAAATGTTTTGTAAAATAATGTATTTAGTTGTTTCCTGTGCATAATGATTGTTTTGTATGGCTATAAACATGATTGTAATATGTTTAATGCTAATAAACTAAATTGAAATATTTATTTATTCATTTATAAATTTATTTATCTATTTATTTATAAATTTATTTATCTATTTATTTATAAATTTATTTATCTATTTATTTATAATTTTTTTTATTTATTTATTTATAAATTTATTTATTTATTTCACTTAAGTTATCAGTTTCCTTACCTACAACTTATTTATTTATTTATTTATTTATTTATTATTTATTTATTTTTCAATTTCCTTTTTTTATCCATTTATTTGTTTATTTGTTTATCTGGCAACCTGTCGGCACTTTAAAGACACAAGTAAGGATAAAAGACACGTTTGATACTGTTAATCGACAATTAGCATTCAATTCTTTATTAACCAAAAGTATACACTTATAGGTTTAACTTTACGACAAAATCAATTGTATGGCGGCATAATGATATAAGTGTGTGACAATAAATATAATACTAACATTAAACACAATGCAATATATATGTAATGCTAATCATTGTCTTGTCATCACACCCCTCCGGTAGACAATGACCCCCTCAGGTTGAGGAAAGATGATAGGGGGACAATAAAAACTTGACCACCTCGTTAAGACAACAACGGTGGTAATCAGTGGATCTTGATTGACACTGAGCGGTTTCCACTGAAGTATGGATGGCCTCCAAGCGGTCCTTTCTGATCTCCGTTTTGAAGAAAAGTAACTCAAATGGAGTAATAAAAAATCTGATTATTGGTCAATAAAAAGGACTTCTCCTGATGAACATATCATCATTAATTATCCGATCATTGTTGAAGTGTGTTATATTTATTAATTCGTGTATAAAGATGAGTCCAAATGCTGTACAAGTTACAACTAGTCCAGATGTGATGGGAAAAACTGCAGAATTACAACGGTTACTGTTGTTCCATGATAAAGCTATTCAGCAAATTATATTTCTAGGTAAATATTTATTTATTTATTTATTTATTTATTTATTTATTTATTTATTTATTTATTTATTGAAAATACATACATACATGATATAAATCATTCAGAACGAAAACTAATTTAGATAAAATGCAAAATAATGGTAAAATATCGATAATGCCTTGGAAATTTTTCAAATTTTATTATATGTAACTACAAAATAGAACGCACTGTCGACCTTGACAGAGATTGGCAATACACCAATAATGTTGATGGACTAGAAGCAGTCCAAACACCATCTAGGATATTCGAATTTTACGGTATCAATAATCCCTGGTTCATCCAGTGAATTGTAACAAAATATATATTAAAAAAAGTGTTAATAAATGGACTGAATAGATGAATATCTCTAATAATGCTAGAGTTGAGATCATTATCTTGATTACAATAAACCTCAAATAGTTTTTAATGTTATTTTGCATTGTTCATACAAAAAAAAACACAATTTCTGTCTTATGATATCGATGGATATGGGGTTCATTCATTCATTCATTCATTCATTCATTCATTCATTCATTCATTCATTCATTCATTCATTCATTCATTCATTCATTCATTCATTCATTCATTCATTCATTCATTATTTGTTAAATTGAGAATGAAATGCGAACGTATCATAGTTGATATTGAAATTGTATTTTTTTAAAAATAAAAAATATATGGTATTTCTATGTTTAATTTCAGATTCATATATCAAACAACTGAATACCGCGGCACTGATGTCGCTCTTCAACGGAAACGGAAGTCACGCCATTCGTTTGACCAACCGGAAGATGGTTGCTGAAGGTTTGAAGTACAAATACAAATACTATAGACTGTTGAAGTGGTACGAAGTCCAACAACTTGTTACTGGAATTATGCATTCTACAACAGATGGTGACACTACCAGTGTTCCCAGGCAACCAAGGGCTCCAAAAGGACATAATATAGAGAAAATGTATGACTTTGCGCCAGAAATTATTTACTCTCAGAGTGGAAGGAGAAGATGTGATTAAGACTATGTATAAAAGTGTTCATTCGAGGAATTGACTTTCATTCAATGTTAAAATGTATTGATTATTTTGCTTATAGTGCTTATGTAAAAACAAACAGTGTTATTGTTAAATAATATAAAATATAAAAAAATTCAAACGCATTTTTATGTTTTTATTTGTTCTATCACTGATGAGTTGAGTTGAATAATTGGAGTTTACGACCCAGTCAAGAATATTTCACTTATATCGAGACGTCACCAGCTACAGGCGAAGATGAAGAAATTCACAGGAAGTAAATTTGGAGAAAAATTTGCCATTTGCTTTCCTTTTTTTCTTGGCAAAACAAGAAGACAACAATTTTCCAATATTATGAACTTTTCCTACGCATTTTATTTATTAACCAGAAAAGGTTTTTACTATTTCCACCCAGTCAAGAATGCATCACCAGCTATAGGCTTAATGTATTAATGTCGGATATGTTGAACTTTGCATTGCGTTCAGTTCAGTGTGAGGGAGAGTTCTTTTAGAGTTAAGTAATGGTGTTGAACGTCCCAGTCAAGAATATTTTACTTATATCGAGACGTCGCCAGCTATAGGCGAAGGTGCAGAAATTTTGCCTGTGCGTTGCGCTGATGGCATTAGACAGCAGGGTTCTTCAGAGTGCCAAGCCTACCGTGACACGGGACTTCGTTTATTTTAAGTTCCCATCCGAAAGAACCGCGACTTTCATTTCGTCTCTGGTAATGCCGAGTGCTTGGCGAAAGAACAGTCACTACCCACTTTCAAATCTTGGTTCAGACCCGATCGGAAATCGAACCAACGACCTCCCACTTACGGAGCGAGCACTCTACCAACTGAGCTACCGCAATGGTTGAGAGTTCTTTTAGACGCAACGCTTATCGTCACACTAGACATCAGACAACGGCAAACTAATTTTATTTCTAATCAAATACAGAGCGCTTGACAAAAGAATAGATGTTTTCAAATTTTGGTCAAACTCGACCTCCTCCATACAATGCTTACTCAGTGGATCACATGTTGAGACCATCCTGACTTTGGATAGACGGACACTGGATGTAACAGAACGGTATCTGGTGGTGTGGTTTAGGTACATTTTTAGATCCTTAGTTTTTATTTTCAAACAATCAATCAATCAAGAGGACCAAATACAAAATTACGAACATCCATGACGACCTCCAACTGTAAACAAAGTTGTTACGTCATCATATTGATCATTCCTTGCAATCAAAATTGATGCGAATCATTTCTTCTTATTCCAATCAATGAAATGGGGTTCGCCGTTGTACCGCGTTATCAATAGCTCTTAACGTTTGTGTGGAACGTTTTGGAAAACGTTAACGTCACAAATTCCAGAAATATCGTAGATTTACGGGAAACTTCGTCTAATATCATTTGAAATTAGTGTTCCACACAAATGTAGGGCATCACGTGGTACATCGGCGAACACCATTGTCTGGGGTTTTACAAATTTAATTATAAAATAATGTTACAATAGGATTCGAAGATAGTAATAGCTCATCGATTACAAAAAACATTAAATGGTTAAATTAGTAATTAATTGACATTTTAAGTAATTAAAGTAACTCAAATCTCAAGTGCTAATTATAAAATTTATTTTTGGGACAATACGTGCATAATACACATGGTATATATATTATTTAGAATACATTTTTCAAAATACTCCCAAAGCGGTTCAGGTCTAGAAAAATTTACCACGCCAGAATAAGAATGGAATGTAGCAACCTCAATGCACACCTATTTAACAAAAATATTATTGACAACCCTTCAACGTGTGCACATAGTGACTAATACGTGCACATGTAATGGTTAGTACGTAAGCGTATTGAGTGATTTAATATGTGCGCACGTAATTATTTAAAAATATATTCCATGTCACTTCTGCGTCACCGTAGTATAGAACTAATGCTTTAAAACTTAACTATAATAATTAAAGAAAGAAAGAAAGAAAAAAAAAACAGTGAAAAATATTTGCGCTTCTTTTCTCTAGTTTTTCAAACGTAAAATAGTGGACGCAGGTGAAGAAATAGACAAATTTGCAGCTTCAAATTATACATGTTTCAGGGACGTGTACAATTATTAATTATAATATGCCCTAATGTCTCCGAGTGCAATATTTGGGACAATAAATTAATGATAAAACATCAACGGATTTGTTTACTGTTGTCAAGTTGTAGTATTGTGGCCATTACGAACATATACAGGTAACATTTAATTCTTTTGTGTATTGTTTTAAATTTTCAAGGATCATAACTTTAAAAGAGCTTAAAGTAACTTTATAATTAAAATGTTTCAAATACTCCAAAAAGAATCAGCCACGCATATGAATACATTATAGCAGGTATGTTTTGTCTACTTGTCTAAACAGACCTAAAGTCAAACACTCAATGACAACGGGTAAATGGACACATCTGAAGTTTTTGTATCCGACAAGTTTGTTTAGGAATTTTCTAGATGATATTATGAACATGAATAGACAAAATTTTAATTTAATTTAATTTAATCTCAGTTTAGGAATCAAACTAGAAAATTATCGAATTTTAAATTTATATATAATTGAAGTCATAATTATTATTTTTTTTAATTTGCAAACAATATTTGATAATTTTGCGGATTTTATATATTCAAATAGGAATATAACAGTTTTATAGGATTCTTTAGATTTGCATAAAAGGTAAGTGTTAGCAGTTTCCGATAATGGTAACACACACACGCGCGCGCGCGCCAAAATTACCGTATAAGATACAGTTATAACTTTACGAACAGTCACACTTGAAATTAATTACTAGGGTTTTATGCAAAAATCCAAAATAATAAATCATGTTTTTCACTAAACACTTCAATTATATGTAAATCTATGATATGAATAGTTTAGAAATATATACTCATTTCTGTAACAAATTTTATAGTGGGGTGGGGTTGGGGAGGGAGGGGTCCAGTTTCTGAAAAAATGGGAGAAGTATAACATACATGTTGTTGGTGAAATGCGCACCGAATTCCTCTTTCCTGATCAATATAACCAAATCTGTTGTCCAGGTTGCCCGAGTGCGCGGGGATATTACCCACATTAGCCCGTGCAACTTTAGCAAACCGATTAAGCTTTCAAGCGCAAAACTAAAAAAAAAACTGCCGTCGGGAAAAGACAAACTCTGGTTAATTTTAACACCCACTGTCTGGGCCCGGTTTCACAATTATTTCTCCTTAATTTAGATATGGCAAGCCTGAATAAATATGTAAGTTTTCAAGATATTGAAGGAAGTTAAGGTGCCATTTTGAAGATAGCTTATTACATCTATATTCTTATTCTGTTGATCTTTTTATTTGTTGTACCATAAAGTATCGTCAAAATTTAATTTACCATATTTAAGTTAAGGATATCTTAGTATAGGAATGGCTATGAAACTGGGTTCTGATATATTCTGTATTAGGTGAGAAAAAATTGATAAGGAACACTATATTTTATGCATTTAGTATTTATTAACTATTTCAGTCATGGCAGGAGGAGCAATACAATGGATACATACATTTTTCGACGCCTTAACGTACGATATACCGAAAAAAGACTATTCGAAACTGAGAAAGAAAAATGTCGAAAATGCAAGAGACGAATTGGAATCCCTGCTAGCTCTAGTGCCAGGGGCGTCTGAGAAAGATGTAATTCTCTCTCTCTCTCTCTCTCTCTCTCTCATTGTAGTTAAATTATAGTATAGTATTCATACGTTTACAACCATTTGATTAATATCAGTTAACCAACATGGATATAGAATTGCTGGAACAAACAAAGATCGAAATATTATTTTATGCGATGGGTAGCACTACAGAATTGATGTTGAAATCTGGTGAAATAGCTTGGAGATGAACTTATTAGTGATGTAAAACTGATTCTGCAGCAACCGAGAATAATACGCACTGAGCTGCTGACAATGGAAGAAAATTTAGTGCTTGATTTTAATGGATTTTATAAATTTTTTAATTTGGTGCGTTTAAAAAAAATGGCCTGCTCAAAATTCTACTTCCACCTTCCCGCGGTAAGCAGGGGGTAACAGACTTCGGTCTGTCTGACGGAATAGGTTACGAAAAAATGTCGCTCAAATGTCTACTATATACTAGTATTTGGAATTTCGCTTAAATGGGTTAACTTCTGTCGCTAAAATGTCCATTACTTTGTCGCTCAAACGTCCAATTTTAATTTTTCGCTCTTTTGTCCCATGCTTTCGCTCAAATGTCCAGTGTGCAGAGTTAGTGTTTCTTTGACGAAAAAATCTACGGTACTAAATGTAAATGGGTTGGATACGAAAGCTTGTTCGTGCCACTTTGTAATCTGATTTTTTTCTCAAATCGTAAGTACGAATTTTAAAAAAAATCGTACCTACGATTTGAGAAAAAAAAATCAGATTACAAAGTGACACGAACAAGCTTTCGTAGGTGTGTGTGTGTGTGTGTGTGTGTGTGTGTGTGTGTGTGTTTTTTTTTTTTTTTTGGGGGGGGGGGGGTTGTATTTTGTATTTTACTAATGAAACTTGCACAGTACATATTGTATTCAACTTATGACAATCCTTTTGTTGTAGGTAAGAAAATTAACCGATATCCTGTACCTATGTGAACAAGGAAATTGGAGTAAACTAAGACCTGAATATGTAGAAGAAGCCAGACATGAGTACAACAGAATTATAAGAAGCTTACAGGTAATGTGACAATTACTACTAAACATGGTTTTATTTTGCAGCACTAGACGGTCGTTTCGGAATAAAATTCCTCATCAGTAATGCTTCGATTTGCAGACCTCTCATAGCCTTTGTTCGAATACATCTCAGTCAATTCGCTCGTGGAAGGTCTGTGGGTTTTGTCAGATACTCCGATTTCGTAAACCGTTCCATGCATAACTGACCGACCTCAATATACATGTAAATGAAACAACGTTGTTCTATGCGTTAAAACCATAACTTCACACCTAGATGCAATTGTATTGTTGACTTGTACCCATCACTTGTTTGGCGTTTGTAATCAACCGTCATAATGTTTTCTTACTGGCATTTGTTTGTTTGTTAAAGCTTGTTCTTGGTTGTTTTGGTTACTATTTAGTAGTTTTTTTAAGTTACATTTCTTTATTACCCCTATTTCTTTTTTAGCCCAACGCCGGCGCACCTAGGCACCAAGAAAGAGAGGATTACGGCAGGCATCAAGAAAGAGATGATTACGGTCACCATGGCAACCCAAACAGAGATAACTATAGCAGAGATTACGATCAAAGAAAGAATTATCAAAACCAGAATGACTATGGTGCAAGGGATTTCCCTCCAACAAGAGGAGGACCCTATAGGGACGAGGGATATGGGAGTCGTGATGGGAACCGACAGGAATCACGGATTGGTAACCGACTGCTGGTCACACCGCAGCGACCGGAAAGGAAATCTCATCGTAGTGATGACCGAGAAAAGTAAGTTTCGAATTCGATTTTTGAGAAAAAATGTTTTATTATTTAGTTTCGTTAAAGTTTGTCACATACGCCTATATACTCATTATACCGTTTCAATGATATGGATCAATTATACGGCTTCCCTTTTGGTGGGGGATTATTGTTGGAAGCATTCATTTGGCGTTTGGGTCGACTGTAGCAGTGTGGAATTTAGAATTTAGTGGCTTGCTCAGGGACATACCATAAACTCCGACTGGTGCTAAAAACCACGATTCCTGATTCATGAGTCCGAAGCCTTATCCACACGACCACGTGTCTTCAATGAATGTTGTTAAGAGGTTTTTCAGACATTAACTGACCTTTTTACAAATGCTAGTCTGTAAAACTACTAATATTGCCTCATCAGTGGACAGCGTGTTGTGCCATTTTAGTAGTCAATAGAAGAGTTGAGTTGAGTAATGGCGTTTATCGTTCTATTCAAGAATATTCCACTTATATAAAGACTTCAACAGCTATAGACAAAGGTGCAGAAAATTTGCCTGTGCGTTGCGCTGATGTTATTATGCAGTAGGGTTCTCTATTGGGCAATGCCTACCGAGACACGGGACCTCGTTTATTTAAAGTTCCCATCCGAAAGAACTGTGACTTTCAATTGGTAATGCCGAGTGTTTGGAGAAAGAACAGTAAATATCCACTTTAAAGTTTTGGGTCAGACCCGGCCGGGGATCGAACCCACAACCTCCCGCTTTCGGAACAAGCACTCTACCAACTGAGCTACCGCAGTGGTCTGTCAAACTAAGAGAATGCGTCTTTATCTGCATTCGTTATGAATATAACTTATGTGTAATCTCAGTTCAATTGACGCATGTATGTCTTAATTGCAAGACTCATAGTTTTGTTTCCAGGTAAGTTTGTCAGTTTGCATACAGGACGGCGATTTTCTCAAGTATATTGACCGGAGCGTAAAACATTACTCCTCTTCACTCCAATTTGCTCCATTTTAATATAAGGTTATAGGTTTTAATTATCTGAAAAAATCACCGAATAACCTTTCTTTTTACAGCCATAAATCCTTCGTCCAGGGGTAAACTATATCATGTTGCATGAAACTCGATTAATTGTTAAATACAAAACACGATTTAAAACATCTAACGTATTTAACCATTTTGCGTTGGTCATTGCCAAATGCACGTTATTCGGCTTAGCACGCAAAAGGTACTGATGCTCGAAGTACAATGTATCACATTGATTCACGATAAAAATGCAGGATCCAGTTTCACCATCATTCTTTTACTATGAACGTTTTAACTAATGTCTTACATTTAACAACTTTCAAATCTTAACAATTTGGCTTATTTTTAAGATATTCAGGAATTTAAGGTTCACTTCAAGTTTATAGCATTTGTATTAGTTTTAGTCAAAACTATTTTTAGTTCTGAAAAAGATTGTCATAATTTGCTAAATTTAAGTTAAGGAAACTCTTAGTTCAGAAATTACTGTGAAACCGGGGCCAGCTGTCTATTCACAGAACAGTCATGTATTATAGCAGCCTATTGCATGTATACATATATTTATGGCTTAACATCTGGCACCAGCTTTAACTCTAAACCATACATTGTTTTCGATCAGGAATTGTATTAAATTTAATTTATCATTGCATGTTTACAAAGGCTAAAGATGAACTTTAACTAAAATATGTTAAATCTGACAAATTTACTTGGACTTATATTTTGCTTAAAAATTTCTAATTCCTGTGTGCTAATCATTTAAGCTTGGTTTTCAACTTTATACTCATTTACAAAATGTAAATCCATAAAAAAGCTTTATTTTAATTCCCGACTAAGCAATGCAAAAAGTTGTCAGCAAAATACATCAACTTTCAAAATTCAAAACTGTGGCATTATTTAATACGACATTCATAAATTTAAAAAAGAAAGAAAAAAAAACATTAACAGTAACTGAATTCAAACTTACTGTCAGGCTATAAGTTTAACTTTTCCTACAGAAATTCTTTTGTCATACTTCCGAAAATTAAAACTAAATGAAGATTAAATTATAATAAAATAGTTATTTTAATGAGAACCAACATGATGTGTTTTGCTACTGTTATTTACTACTTGCTAGTATTTATTTTGTATAAGTTCAAAAGTAGCGCAGGGTACAGGGATATTGATAGGTGTGTAAATACTGTAACTAAATGTTACTAGCAAGATAAGCAGTGCTTTCATTTCCGAAGGACCTGGCCTCAATTCCCTGGTAGAAGGTCATGTGTTCGGTATTGTGACTTGAACACTGATAGGTATGTTTGAGGTTTATTACAAAGAAGTGGCAATGCCATCGATTCCCAGTGATCAACAGGAATTCCCATTTCAATCCTTCGTTTTATCCAAATACTTCCGCTGTGGCGTGTTCTTGGTTGTATTGACAATCACGTGATTTCTTTCTTTAGACTTTATATTGCTATATGAAAAATATGAACACTTTTTTTGACATTTTAGTTATATTTCGGGTGAAAACAAACTGCCAGGGTTATTACTAAATGCGGATGTCAGCGACTCGGAGAAAACCAACACTATAGCAAAAATGTTTGTGGATTTATATGACTATGAATGGAACGAAGCACTAGAAGTCTTGATTCATTCAATGAAAGAACAAAAAGCTATAGAAGTACTTAAAGACATTCTCGTAGTAAGTGACCAATATACAGTCCAACCTGCCTTCAAGGCCACCTCTATATAAAGGGCACCTGCTTAAGGCCACCTGCTTATAAAGACTAGAAAAATTCTTTATTCATATTATTTGAACCTATAAATATAGGCCACCTGAAAATAATGGCCATTTTACTGGTTCCCTTGAGTGACCTTTATTGACAGGGTTGACTGAAATATCGTTTGTCTCCCAAACGAAGTAGGGGATATATAGTGTTTAATCAATGTCAACATTTTGTCCATCACTTTTCTCGAAAACTATTTAACAGATCTTTATAAAATTCATAGAAACATTTTTTGGGTGGAGTAGATGTGTTATTGGCTAAAGTTATCTCAAAAGATTGTTAATGAGTTTATGAGAATCATAACCTAAAATCGGAAACAATTAACGAATAAAGGAATAGATGCCACAAATAGGTTCACTTTCAAATTTGCGAGTTATTTTTCTTCACATTTTAACATGCGTTGTAGCTAAAACTTGTGCATTGTAATGGCTATTTTTTTTATTTAATCCCAGGAGGCCGGTAAGGAATGTCAGATGATATCTAATCGTCAGTTACAGACAATGGCTCATGGTATGGAGACGGCAATTTTTTTCCCTTTTGGTGCTCCTAAAGGTTTAGAGGTATGTGTTATATTAGAACACCATAAATCCCTAGATTTTTCCTTCAAGTAATGTATATTTTTGTATTCGACTCATACACAATCTTTGCGTGCACTTGGCAATCATAACCTAAGTTGTGGAGTACCAGACACAATTCTTATATTTGAAAATAAAACAGAACCATTATAAGAAGGTCTGTCCTGTAAGATACAATGTTGCTTGTATAAACAGCATAATAACCAAAACAACAGCAACAGTATACAAAATAGGGTGTTTCCTACTCAGAATATCCAGAAATGACGTCATCGCGCGACCTTCAGTGAAGAATGACGTTGTATTACAATATTTGAATAATGTAGAATATATGGAATATATGTTATTAATTTCTAAAAACAAAATCCGTATTTTGAACGAACACAGATATTCCGAATTTAATATAAGAAGTAGGGTTGTTTAAGTACAAATATATGTTTCAATTAATTATTCGTTAGTTATCGAAGTTAGCGCACTGCAATATCAATAACTCTTCCGTGAATAAACAATAAATTGATGGTAAAACCTTTAAAGTTTTCCGAATGACTGGAAATGAACTAATGGACTGGTTTTACTTTCAGGGATCACAGAGTCACGTTCCTGTGCACGTGAAAGATCTTTTCTTAGCTAGAAAAATACCACGTGATGTAAAAGACCAAGGATATAAGTCAGCTAAGGAGTACAGAAGGGTAGCAGCAGCGACCTCTATCCCCGTTATACAATATGTAAGTATACAAAAGCACCGCCAGGTGGAGCAAGATACTCCTGTTTACATATTAGTAAAGATAGCAATGTTTACAAAATACACCCCTAGGTGGAGAAAGCTGATACGTCCGTTTACATATTAGTAAAGATAGCAATGTTTACAAAATACACCCCTAGGTGGAGAAAGCTGATACGTCCGTTTACATATTAGTAAAGATAGCAATGTTTACAAAATACAAAGGGACATAAGTGTTTTAGGAGTATCATGTGAAAGGGAAACAGAAACTAAAGGTCAGGCCCCAGTTTCACAATTATTCCTTAGCTAAGATTTCCCTTAACTAAAATCTTGCAAAATTTCAATTTTTCATAATTTTGTTAGTTCTAAAGATATTCAGGAATTGAAGGTGTGATTTTTAAGATGACCTCAAGATTGAAATATTTGCATTTAGTTTTGACAAAAATATTCATCAATAGTTCCAAAAAGAGAATATCAAAATTTGCTAAATTTAAGTTAAGGAAAAACTTAGCTAAGGAACGATTGTGAAACCGGGGCCAGGTACATAATATATTTCTGGGCAGGGCAGTAATGTGGGATGAGTAGGCAAGGCAAGAGAAAACATGATAAAAAAATTCAAAGGGACACAACTGAGACGTTTGCAAAGAGTATTTCCTTTTCTGGTTCACACAAGGTCATATCCTGATAATCATGTTTATCGTGTTTAGTGAATAAAACAATCTCCATCGGTATAGGAGAGCCCTTTGACAACAACATTTTTTGAAGTAACTACATGTACGAGTAATTCATCAGAATCAAAATCAATTTTATGTTTGTTCTATTACAGGAAGTGGGACAGAAGTTGCAGAGCATTGCGCAGAGTGATAGCTTTCGGGTCAATAATTATATAAACCGCTGTATAAGTGTATTGTGGTTGATGGTCATTCAGGACCCCCCGCTGAGTTTGTACTGGCCACAAGGAAACTCATTTGATAGCCAAAATTTTTATGAATATACGGACAAAGGAAATTTTGTTGACTTTTCTGTTTGGCCAGCATTGCGTCTGTATGAGGGAGGACCTTTATTATCAAAGGGTGTTGTAAAATGCAGATAAGAGGGACAACAGAATGAAATGTGTAAAATGCAGATTGATGGTTAACGGAATAGATGTGTAAAATTAAAATAAAGGATTAACGGAATGAAACCTGAAAATAATGCATTGATATCGTGTAGTAATACTGATTGTTTTATAATAAACATTTCATTCAGAGTTATAAAGTAAATAAAATACTGGACAATTCTTTTGAAATATTTCACTTGTCAGAAAAACACATTTTTTCAAGTTCAACAATACCCATGTATTCTTAGTAAAATGTTTAACAACATAGAAAATAAATTATCATTAACAGCGCATACAATCTAGTATTGATTTGAAGTTCAATTTTTGATAAAACCTGAGAGCAATAATTTAAACCTTTTGCCTTCCAAACCTCTCTGACAGACTCTGTATAATTTATTATACATATTTGACATTATTTTCTGATTTTGTTAGAAAGTGCGACTTTATTCTAGCATTTTCCATGTGTACTCGATTTGTGGATATGCAGTAGCGCTACTTCCAATGTTGTATGTGCTACTTGCAAATAATATCATATGAAACAAGTAAAGATGATTGAAAGAATGTCATGCTAAGTTTGTTTTAATGTCAATGTTTTCTCTATTTTGATTAAAAAATTAAACCTTCCATATTTTTTCTGTGATTTAAACACTCCATTACTTAAATGGCATTTTTCCAGTGGCTAAATTATTTTTCTACTAGAACTAATTAAAGTTGTTAAACTAGCTGTGAATATTTGCAAGAAGCAAGTGCACATGGCACATTGGAAATCGCACCCAAAACACAACACTTGGTATGCCGAAGTTCATTAAAAAGTCAAACACTGAAAATGAGTTCGCTCAATATCACCCGATTTTGGCAAAATGCAGTGACGGTGTCTTTACCTAAGTATCAGCTTTTAGGCTGATTGGTTTTCGAACGGCGCCATGTTATGCAATGGCGTACATGTACGTGACAAAATGACCTTAGGATCAATTATTATACAACTTATACGTGTTTATGAACACAAAATACAAAGCACCATTAAACTACATTACACATATGTTCTGATAAATGCGCTCGGTTTGTGTGATACTGTGTACCTTATTATTAGCACATGTCAAATAGGAGTAACTAGTCTTCCGAAGCGCCTGATCTGGTTTTGCACGATTTATTTGTATTTCATATATTTGATGCTCGGATAGTTACTTACTGCTAAAGCTAATCTGTTTGTGACAGTGTATTACGTTTTATTTCTATAGAAAATTAGATAGAATTGAATAATGTTTGATATTGTTTACTTACTTGTACCTAGTTGTAACTAAAACAAACTTTTAAGTTTGAAACTTTAAAAATTAAAGTAATTTGAGTTTCTATGAAAATAAAGAGTAATTCACTGTCACAAACAGAATGGCTGAAACAGTAAATTGATTTACTAGTATTTGATTTGCAACTAAGGAATGTTGCACAACTTGAAATAAGAAATTTCATACCAACTGATAAAATATACATATGAACTTAAATAATACTTTTATTTGACCCTTTGGAGATGATGATATTTTCCAAAACATGTTCGTATACTTATTGAACATACTAGCAGTAGTTTGTATGTGACCGATGACTTCAGCATACGCCATATGTCAACATTACATGATCTACAAATATAAGTGTTATTCAAACACATTTTCATTTAACTGATCACTATGGCACTTTTTAAAAATTTCTATAATGTGGTTTGTGAAAATAGACAATACATATGCCATTTTTTTAATGGTTATAATAAAAATTCAAAAACAGTACACAACCGAGCTGAATTACTTGACGAGGTAGCCAATCAATTTTTCTACAGTAAATATGAAAATATCAAATTCGACCACGTCGTTGTCCAACAAGAAGGATGCATGCATATTTCTCACCAACGGCTTATAAAATTTTCGCGCCAATTCGTATGTAACAAGAACTGTAAAACGAACCTTTCGCGATGATGTGTTGCGACAAATTCGCGTGCATTAGCACTGACCATCATCTGAGAACGCTACATGTACTCGAATGTCTTTAAATAACCGGGCTCTCGCGAAAATTTTCTGACCCCTGTATCTAGTTACGTTTTGCCATGCCTTTCGATAACACCGCACCAGCCCTGTGTTATCGCAATTCCGGCCACATCTAGTTAAGTATTGCCATGCCTTTCGACAACACATCACTAGCTCTGTGTAATTTCAATGCCGGCCACATTTTAGTTCAGTTGTACTATGCCTTTTGACAACACTTCACCAGTTCTGTGTAATCTCAATGCCGACCACATCTAGCTAAGTTTTACCACGCCTTTTGACAACACTTCACCAGCTCTGTGTAACCTCAGTGCTGGCCAAACATCATAAGCAACAGTAAAACCTTTAGCTGTAAACGGAACAAAATAATCTTCCGCGAATCGACTTCCCTCGGGCCAGTAGATGGCCATTGGTGGATCTTGAATAACAAATATCCACGTAATCGCGACACACTGGTTAACGTAATTTATGACTGCCTCACTATCGAATTGTGCTGTTTTCACGATTTTCTGTCCGAGATCCTACAAAATAAGAAAACAACCGTTATACAACGTTTTAATGAAACCCTGTGCTAAGTCAACACGCTTCGTACACACATACTTCAACACGTTTTATACTTTATGGAACTTCTATTTTACAAGAAAGTAAAATTGACGTAAAGCCAGCTACGCCCACAATGTTCCAACACTTGCCGCCATTACTGTACCAAAGCAGCGTCACAGCAACTAATGATATTCTAGTGTCAGTGACGTCATTAAGGTAGTTCCATACTTTACAAATCGCCTGAAAACACATATTGAAATTTTGATATGTTGTACATGGGCATAAACCATTCAACATGCCAAAATTTCAGGGCAGGTATTCGACTTGCTTAAGAAGTTCTGAAGCGCCACCTGGTGGCCATTTTCACGACATAAATGATCAAATTTTAACTACTGTTATCGACAAATACGCTTTAATATTTTTTGTCATGCTTAGAAACCAAAAGTGTCTTGCATTTAAATTAACCATTATATCATGGAGATTATTTGTACCAATGGAATTTTACTTCCGGTCACGTGGTATTTTTCTACAGCGCCACCTATCAAGAGAGAACATTAAATTTTCGGAAAACTAAAAGTAACACCCTTTCGTTAGTTTGTAGATTTTTAAAAAACTAAGTCGAATACGACCCCTGATTTTCACATATATTGCACATGAATATATAAGTTTGATTTTCGGAAACAAAAAATAGGGGGTCGTCAAGCTACTTTTTTCATAAAATTGCATCAAAATCGTGAAACAAGTAAAAAGCCTCATTCCTTACGTAAGAAGCTACTAATAATGTCCTAGTATACTATTATGAACTCAATGTTTTTCGTTTGGTATTAACAAATAAACAAAAAACATTGATTGTGAGCTATTTGGTTAGGCAAAAAATAAAAAAAAACTAATTGAAATATCATATGGTCTGTCACCCATAGAAACCCATAGCAACCGTTACCCAACACAGCTCAGTTAAAGTGGAAAGGGGATTCGTATACATTGATTAAGCATTTTTGATTCTTGGCTGCTGAATGAAACGCAAATACAAGAGCATAGTCAAACTGATAAAATTTGACACCAAGAAAAATTATTATACAGTATGTTTATTGAAGAATCGTCAGTTTGTATCCTACTATTTGTATTTCAAATCACCAAACAAAAAAAAAAAACAAAAAAAAAAAAAAAAAAAAAACAAACAAACATAAACCAGCATTTAAAATACCGTCTTCAAAATTTAAACAATGTACTCAAATCTTTCAATTATTTAGAATAGTACTATCAAAAGTGCAAATCTACATAATTTCCGTTATGTACAATATATATTTTCTTCTTAAAAATAGTGCACATAATTGATATTGTGAATTCTAATCTTTTGTGAATGCAGAAAATTATTCTACTGCATAATAGCAAAACAGCGTTCCCGCCATAATTCTGTAGGCGCCGAAGACCACACATTCGTGACGTCATAGATAAAAAAGACGTCAAATCAGACATTTCGACCGTACGCACAAAAAGACGACGTCACTATGGTATGGAACTACCTTAAACCGCACAATTCAGGCCGAGTTTTCATCCTTTTTTACGTGTAATTGAAGAATGACGGACCTTTGTCGGAACATAGTGGGCGTGGCCGGCGATCCGTCAATTAATGAGGTACTCTATCTAAACATTGTTGCATTAATATTAAATTGTAAACACATAAGCAAAAGGACATTTTACGTTTTAATCGCTTTATGCAGTCTAAGAACTTCATATCGTGCATTGCAACATTCAAACATATTTTGATCTTTTGATGATTCTAATTGTAACATCTTTTATCTCCCCCACAGCTTTTCAGACTTATTAATTTATTCATTTGGTTTTATTATTACTATTATTATTATTATTATTATTTTGCATTTGATACATTTAATGTTGACGAAGTTCCAAACATATAAACTTCAATCAAATTCTGTCAAACATACCTTTTGCAGAGCTGGTATTGACAAAAGAGCAGCTTCTGTTCGATAACGTTTTGCTATACGCCATGACGATTTCTTCACAAATTTAGGTGTCTCGGTCTCTCTCTGGAAAAAAAGATAAAAAAAAATAATTAAATACTTTTATTTGGTTCAATGTTGGTAAAATGAACTTATTCTTCATTTTCAAATACACACCCCGGTAACCACTGGTTTTATAGTGGATAGCAATAAAACTACTCCACTGTACATTAACTCCATGCACGTTCGAATTCTGAGTGGTCCCTATATGTGCTTGTCTTTTCTTGTCTGTTTTGTTTTGGGTGCTTCTGCCATTAATTTTCATCGTGTCCTGTTCTTGGTTGTTCTTTAAATTGCCAAGTCTACATGTTTAGTTGTTATTTTATAGAATAAACCATGTTATTTATAACGAATTCTACGCAATGTATGCAAATCTTTGAACTTTCCACTGAATGTAAACCCTGTAATTACTGACTCCACACCCGTAAAACGCATATAAAGTCGTACAAATTACCTCTTTTTGTGTAAAGGACCACACAATAGACATTAAAGGTGCTTTTAAAAACATCATTGTTGAAACTGTCTCTTTCAAAGGCTCAGAGAGCTTCATTTCTGAATACAAAATGATATGTGAAAGAACAGTTGCTAACTTCATGCATTTTTGCAACTCTTAGAGTTCCAACTTTTTACATGGAGGTACTGCTTAGTGATTGAAGACCGTCGGATGACAGCAGTATTGACGTATCGCCGGTCATACCTTTTATGTATGCCGCCATCAAGGTACCAAAGCAGTAATACGGTAACTAATGACGTAATAGTGTCAGTGACATCATTAAATGATACAATTCAGGGCGAGTTTTCATTCTTTTTGCGTGTAATTCAAGCATGCCGGGCCTTTGTAGAGACATTATGGGCGTGGCCAGCGATATGTCAATTACATTCAGAGTACGATACATACCTGTAAAATATCCTCAACAGACCCTGGAGGTTTTGTTATACGTTTTTCCATATCATATATAATGGACAATAACTGTTTACCTGCTGCCTCCTTACATTTGTTATAAGATTGCTGAAAATTGAAAAAGTCACTAATAACTTGTAATTTTAAAAGGCTATATTATTATATAACAAGAACATTGGCTGGTTGAAAACCTGAAAATGACACATGGGATCTTTGGTATTTACTTGAATTGGATTTTTTTAATTTATTGAATTTTATTGTTTCTTGTTTCACGGGCCGTTGGCTTTAATTAGGCGTTTAGTTTTTTTATATAAATTGCAAATTCTTAATATGTTTAAATCGGTACCTAAATAAACCACAACTGTATAACATTTTTGTTTTAACTTGTTTTAAAATACAAATGTAAATTGTATTTTACATCCAAGTATTGCATAGCAAATAATGCTGTTACGCCGTGTTATGTAATAAATTCCAAGTAATGAAATACCTACCTTGTAGTATAATAATTATTTTCTTGTTGTGTAATAACACCTCGTAATATAATAAAAACGGCGTGTAATGTAATAAGACAAGGGTTGGCGTTATGTAATAAAATTTTCGTGTAATGTAAGAATGAAATTGGGCGAAATACGGGTTGACATAAATAATGGAATTGCCACTTTATATTTAAGATCAGGGTGATTTTAGGTCAGTAATGCTGTAATGCCCTTTTTATGCTAAATGAAGTCTTTTATTTCTGGAGCCCTTTCAGTCCATGTCATTAAAATACAGATAATATTGAGTGACAATGACCTGCAACTGCGGTCAAGATTTGTCTACATCTGTCATAAACCATTGACAAAGTCGGCTCTCGGTCAACGTCAAGGTTAGTAGTTGGAATAAATGCGTCGACCTTTAGATTGCCCAATTTCATTTTTAAATCACACGGAAATTTTATTACATACTGCGTAACCTTGTTTTATTACTTTACACGTCGTTTTTTGTTACATAACAAGGTGTTATTACATTACACGAACGAAATTATTACACTACAAGGTGGGTGTTACATTACTTGAAATTTATTCCATAACACAACGTAACAAATGCATTCAGTATGTAAGATTTATTTGAAAAGACAAAAAATGCTTTTCTATAAATGATACTGTCGATAACTGTAAGTTCTCATTATTTTTATGATACCAAATTGTACCTTCTTCTTCAGAACCAAATAGACATCCAGATTATCCGAACATATTATTCACACACTTTTACTGCAATTAATAGCAGGGAATTAGACTTCAGTAATACTTCGAAGAATTGTTCGAATTAAAAAGGATGCAAAAGAAAATAACGCCAATAATTACAATAAATTATTTCAGTTACAGGCGCGGATCCAGACGGGGACACACCCGGCCTGTGCCCCCAAAAATTTTCGGGTATTCATAATAAGAAATATTTTATCAGTCCATAAATGCATTTTTGTTTCTAAAATATAAAAATAAACCAGCACCGATTATAAGAATGGATCTGCGTCACAACTTTTGAACGTTTGATTCATCTTGTAGTCTATTGGCAAACTGACAATTAAAATTTGAAGTCCCCTAATTTCCCACTGAACGACGTCGCAGCCTCTTCACCACACTATAACATGGGGTAAGGACGGCTCTATATAGCTTTTGTCCCCAAACATAGTTTAAAATTTTGTCATTGTACCTCCCCCCTAACATAGAATCTTGGATCCGCCACTGAGTTATTCATGGTAAGCTTACCAGTAACAACGTCTTCAATATTCCTATGGCCTTTTCATCATCCATTGTTTTAGTTAGATCGTCTAATGCCTTTACCCATTCACTGTGGTATATTTCATTAAACACTTCCGCTATTCTTTTTGGTTTTTCCGTTTCACTTAATTCTGCTGGAATACCGTTTCGCAATGTTTTACCGGCAATATACGTTATTCTGGAAAGAGACACAGTTAAAGTTATTTAGATTTTAAAATGTGTCTTGCTTATAGAATTTGTTTTATTTTATGAATCAGTGATTTTAAATAATTGGTCGTTCGGCTAGTTGAATGTTTTACGTCGCTACAGCAAAATTTTAGCTATTCGTTGGAGAGGCTTTCATTATTTCTTATAAAAATTAAAAGATCAATGTCATTCTTATGAAACAATCCTAAAGAATGCTCTCTGTTTAGCACGTGTTAGTACTACTGAATAAAAACAACCTTGATATCATTCAAATGACCTTATCAATATTACCAATAATTAGTATTTTGCATTTAAGCATTGGTAATCCATTAAAACACAAACATACCAGTTCATGCCCTTATCACAATTCTAAAAGCGAAGTAAAAACTTTGAAAACTGACAAACTAAGTTATCCGCATGAATTTCAAACAGGGAAGTGAAACACACTTGGAGCTTTGGAATTGCAAATAGTACAGACCATTCGAAAGTTTAACACTTAGCTAGCGCAAAAAGTCATGGCTCGCCTACCAGATGGCCGAGATGTGAGTAGCTAGTGACCTAATAGATAGATGGCAGCTGCCGACATAAGGATAAAGAGGGACCAATATGAGCTACCGATTCGGTACCAATTTGTTAGCTTAATGTTAAACTTCCGGCAGGCCTGTATGGTCGAGTTATGGTACGTCAAATACGTTCAGGCTATCGTTGGATACAAATGCATACATAATACACCGTTGTTACCTTATTTTTACCGGATCTTTCTCTATTTCCTCGTGTTGTTTATGTACCATCACGTCCCTATGTGTTGCCATTCGTCTACCTCTGTAACTTATATCAGATTTTGGACGATAATGTTCCATAAAATCTGTGATTCTCATTGGCTGTCGACTAGGAGGTTTAGGTGAGTCAAAGATTCCATACCTTTGTTCAATCTTATCACGGTTCTATAAATAAAATGACAAAATTGAATACAATTAAAAACAAACATGTTTCTCCATGTCCGAATCAAAATCCAAAGTAAAATATTTTAAACTTACAAATTAGATTAAACAGGCGAATTATCACCAGGGTGGTGAGGCCGGGTGCTCCGGAGGGGTAAGCCCCTCCCGTTTAGTTTTAGTGAAGTTCGGTATCGCTAAAATTAAGTATTATATGTCTAATAACAAATACCAGTACACCATAAGCATGCTTTATTTACAGATGAAACTTTTTTCTTCATTTCTGTTTTTGTGTTGTGCAATGCTGTTAAAAAGGTGTCATTGAAACGGTTGATCGCTTAGACGCTTACATGTTTACCTCTAATTTTTTAAGAAACTTTAATTCTTAATTTTGCATACAAATTGCTTAGTGGACAAAAACTTCTTATTGACAACAACCATAATTTTAATTTGCTAATTACAGTGAAGAGACATTTACTCGAAGAAATTATGGTGATCTCGACAAGTTATCAAGTTGAAGTATAAAAACAAGGAGATCCTTCTGATCTGACGGAGAAGGTGACTGTAGATTTAACACGAACAATATTCTAGTACAAGAAACTTAACAAAGTGTGAAGTCGTTGAGAGAAGCATAATAATATAGACATTATCTGTAATGACTTCTTCAGATTCCCATAGTTTCAGCTGCTTTTTGTTCTAACTTGCAACTCCAGGTAAGTACTCTATGTGGATGTTACATTTATTAGTCAAGAATTGATACATATCCATAACCATACACAAACAGACAACATCATATCTTTTTATAATTTTAATTATATGAAATGTCATATTCCAATACCATGTTTATTTTAACCATCAACCGTAGTTCAAACGTTTTTAGCTCTCTCTCTCTCTCTCTCTCTCTCTCTCTCTCTCTCTCTCTCTCTCTCTCTCTCCAAATACATTTAAGATTACTGAATGTCAAAAGTACGAAGTATTTCTATATTTCTAAACAAGACTAGTTTGTTAAGAATATATGTGTTTGAAATATTAAAACACATTTACCCTGAATGCTTCTGTCTGAAACAAAATAGTAAATCAATTACATATTACATGTATGTAACGGAAGTTTATTTTTTGTGTCAAATGCACAAGTTGAGTAGGAACTCAATCTAGATTCATAGTGACTCATTAAACGACAAATACCCGGGTATAGTAGGTAGACTGGTCAGAAAACTATGCAGTGTTTGCGTATCGCCACGTTAACAATAATCCGTTTTATGTTTGCATGTGCTATTAGTGATTGATATAGAGTGTTGAGATTTGTAGTTGCAACGTCTGTAACAATGAATGTAAAAACAAGACAACTCATATTCAGGTCATTTATTAGAAATCCCTTGTCTATGGACGTGTACTGACTATAATGGCAGTAGTAGTGGTTAAAATATTTTTATATAAAAAAAGTTTTAGCCATTTCTCCATATGTACAGTCAAACCTGTCTATAAAGGCCAAAAAGGGAACCAGTAAAAGTGGCCTTTATGTGCAGGTGGCCTTTATATAGAGGTACAAATAATAAGAATAAAGAAAAATTGGGATACAATTCTACTGGCCTTTATAAGCAAGTGGCCCTTATATAGAGATGGCCTTTAAGACAGGTTTGACAGTAGTTAGTGTCTCGCTTCACACTATATATATTTACTTATATTGTAATTTTAGGAAATGTGGGGTTTTTCATTTTCTTAACCAAAACACTTCCACATCTTACCTCTGGAATTCCTGAAAATTCTAACAGAGCATTGTACTCATTTAGTGCTTCCTCTATTTCTAGATAACCGAACCGATGAAGGTCCTCGTATCTACCCTGCTCTGCTAAACTGAGAACCGCTCCTAAACCTTGAACCTGTCAATTATAAAATGTCTTCAATTTTCTTAAATTATAATCAGTTGGTTTCTACATGAGATAACAACTTAGGTTTGTGTGGAGTTATTGTTTACTTTGGTTATTGATAACGTCTGCATCGCGTTTTCCCAGAATAATGCAACTTTTAAAAGAAAAACACATAATTATTAATGAAATAATATATTTGAAACAAACAGCTCTGTACAAACGTTAAGGTGTCCTTGTATCACGTTATAGGCGGAAGAACATCACTTTCAGTACAGGCCTGTCGAAAGTTTGACACTTTAGTGCCGAATTAGTGCCGAATCGGCAGCCCATCTTGGCTGCTCGGCAGTTACATCTCGGCCCCTTGTTGTCTATACTCGGCATCTTTTCGGCAGCTGCTGTCCACAGCTCGGCAACTTTTCGGCTGCTCGGCTCCTCGGCACCTTTTCGGCCACTCGATTCTCTGTTAACTGCAGTCATATCGCCATATTTTGGAAAGAAAATCATGAAATTATCTAACTCTGGAGTTAGTTAAAGTCAATATTTATCAGCAGAGGGTATAATATTCGTATTATTATATATAATTATACCAAATGTGTCAGTGAACACTGGCCGAAAAGGTGTTGAAAGTCGTGTATTGTATTAAAGCCAGGTATCGGGTGATGACAGCGGATTAACAGATTAGGATTGACACCTGATGTTTTCCTGTATCGGACATTTAAGGACTATAGCTACTGCGATAAAAGTAGACAATTTTTTGCTTGTTTTTAAAATCCCGCTATATAATGGAATATTAAAGATATACGGAATTCTGAAAATAATCAGGTACTCCATCGTACATTATCGTACATTATATTTATTCATTTATATTTATTTATTTATTTATTTATTTATTTATTTATTTATTTATGGAACATAAAAGATTTAGAAAATTCTGAAAATAATCAGGTACATGTACTCCATCGTCCATTTAATCAATTTATTTATTTATTTATTTATTTATTTATTTATTTATTTATCTAAGAAATGACATATCATGGTATTTCAAGGGGTAATGAAAGATGGTGTGGCGCGTGCCAAATTCGATGAAGGGCGAAGCCCTTCATTTTGAAATTGGCACGCGCCACACTATCTTTCATTACCCCTTGAAATACCATGATCAGAAATGTCATTTCTTATATTTACAATTTTTGTTTATTTATTTATTTTTTGTTTAAATAAGTATTTTGTACCAATATTTGTTGATCCGATGTTCAAAACTGTTGCTGATTGACAGTTTGACTCCGCCTCCGATTTCCGACAGCTGTCAAAGAAAAATATAATCCGAAGTCATGATGATTTCATGCTAATTTTTTATTTATACGGGAAATGTCCCGGCGCGAAGCGCCGGGAATTTCCCGTCTATAGGTAACACGTATGTATTATGACGTCATAGAAAATTGTGGAAAAATTCTATAGACCGTACGTCCAAATCATTTGACGCCGCGCGTGCACCACTTTTCACTTTTTTCTCAAGGCCATTGAAGGGGTCAAATCGACAGGAAGTGAGCTCCATATGGAGGGAAATCTCGCCCGTCTCGTACATCAGAAATGAAACCAAGAAACGATTATCGTGAAAATTATTCATTGAAACAAGTAATAATTTAAATAGGTTGATCGAGTACCAAATATTTACGTTTCTTTCGCCATTCTGGCTGATCTCCAAGTGTAGCGTTTCAAGATTCGCGATGACGTGATTTCTTTTGATTGGGTCAAAGTTCAATTCAGATCGATAACCACTGCAAGCCAATCAGCGACCGACTTTCCCACGTGCATCAACCATGATCACACAGTATACAATGCGGGAAGATACAAAATTTGCCGATTTCAAGTTAGATAAATCGATAACCATAGTTACCTGACACAAAACTATTCACGAGGTTAGCATAACCACAGTATACGACTTCTACGGTAACTCTTTTTCACATATTATTACTTAATTGAATCCAAATTTTGAGTGCATCTGTGACCCTCGCTGAATGCAGTTTAAACAAAAATGGCGTTCGTCAGGACGGGAAAGACGTTTTCACAAACGATCGATTTTTAAGAAAAATAATAAAATGCGTTTTTCAAAAGAATTAATTAACAGTTCGTCCCAATAATCATTTTTATGAAAATACAGATAAAATTTATTGAATTTATTCCGAATTTAATGTAAATATTGACAAATCCTCTTGTTTGTTTACATGTGACGTGGATATCATGATCAGCTGATCGAGCTGGACCAGTTTGACTTTAAGGTGCTGACTAGAACTGACTTCAACTACAATGGCTGCACTCATCAAAAATCTAACTTGGACATAACTGATGAGGAAACTGTACATGTTGTGCAATGAGATGGACCGCAGTCCCAAAAAGTTGTGATGAAAATAACAATAATAAAACATTCATGTTGAGTTTAGCAGCTGACTGTAGTTGAGATCCACTTAGGTAAGGTCTGAATTGACTCCTTGAAAACCTCCAGGGATGGCGACTGGACTACTGATGCTGGCAGGGGATTTCAATAATTTAGTTCTTGGAATGAATATCAGTAAAAATTTTAACTAGGATAAAATCAACATTACCTTCTTCAATATCCCAGACTTGGTTCTCGAAAAAAAAGTTGGTATAAGTGAATAAATGCCAATTTCCACTCCACTATCCACATAAGCGACCATTTCAATATAAATCTTAATGCACCATCTTTCTAGTATATCATCCCAGAATATTTCATTTCAATTTAGGTGAATAATGAATAATCTTGACTGGGGTAAAAAAAACTCCAACCCACCATCCTAGAATTAAACGTCTCGATATGAGTGAAAAAGCATTTTCAACTCTCCGGGGCTGGGGCTCTTCATGCAGTGAAACTTAAAGGGGCTGGGCTAAAATTAACATTATTTCGGTACAAGCCTGTCAAGTTTTAATCATATCATTTGTTACTTGCAATGGTATGTGTTTTAGAAAATTCTCATCATGGTACTATATGCCTGTGAATGTTGAAGGTGTAAGAGGAGCTTACCCTCATACCACTGTATTAATATCGGGTTGTGGGTTAAAGGTGCTGCCTAACAGAGTCACAGACAAGCATTCCACTCCCACTTAATATAATTCTATAACCAGTCGATAATCTATCCTCTAAGCCAAATGTGGCTTGCAAAATGAGGAAGCAGTAACTCAAATTTTAAAGTATTGTCATGTATAACACAAGTCAGGTTTGAACCAAAAACCTTCCACTCTCCAGGAGGATGCTATACCACTGAGCAACCAAGGCGGTCACAAACCGAATAGATTGTTGACCAAGGGATATTGCAAGCCTAGGCTTATCAGGGCCTTCGGCAAAAAGTTTTATGGCCATCATCACTGTATTGTTGACAAGTTTGATGTCTCTGTGTCCAATATTGACCTGGATGTTTTAGTTCCATGTTCCCTTCACTTAATATTGATTACACACGTGGCCGGTGTAGCTAGCTAACAGAAGGTGCTTATCCTTCCAGAAAACTCGGTCTCACTTCCCTGGTGGAAGTTCGCGTTTTTAGTAACTTGTCAGTTTCAAAGTTTTTTTTACTTTACTCCTGGATTGTGATTTGGACATGGATTAGTATGTTTGTTTTTCATTGGTATAACTGCTTCATTAATCGAATGGGACAATCTTGAACTGTGATATGATACACATCTTGTTTTAAGAAACAGGAGTAGTTATTTATGCAATCCATAAATCAGTAGATTAAATTATTCACATGGTATGGTAAAAGGTGACTCAAGATGAGAAGACATTACAACGTGAGAATGTTGTCGTGGTATGGATTAGTATATTCACTATATTGGGTAATTGAATAGCCTTTTGTGTCCACGGAGAGATCATACCAAAACTCAGTTACATGATTGAAAGATGACGCAAGAACTCGGCGGTAGTTAACTATAGTCAGTCCCACTAGTATTTGGTGAGACAAAACAATGTGTGCCATCCCTTTTTGGTGTGTGTGTGTGTGTGTGTGTGCACAATAACCCGATAATAAATTTGGACATTTCCCGGGATAGGCAATGCCTATTTTCATATTACATATAATTTTACAACAAATATTATATCTTCATGTTAAGATTAAAATTGCAATTATTAAAAGTAGAATAATACTGCAAGTAATATACTGTTTGTAAACAAATCCACGTGGTATGACATGTGCTTTCTGGAACTACTACGCATCAAAGGTCATGACCCCTATTGTCTTTCAACGGGAATTGAAATACAATAGGACGTTTCTGGGTTACTTAATATCCTAACCGGTTCTGTATTTTATAATACACTTCCGGGAATAAATTTTAGGCATACCTACTTCCGGTTTTTGTTGTCAGGGACGCATAGTTGCAAATACCGGGAAATTTAGTTAAATATCAATATGTAGAGGGCAAAGTATTGGTGTGCAGTACCGAGATGCAATTCCGATGGAAGGAAAGGCCCCAGAAAATATCCTTTCATAAAAGATATGAATTTTTTACTGTTTCCAAGTAAGAAAGACACACTGAGAAAAAAAGAGGAAATGGCTGAATGCCATTAGACACCATCTCGACTATGATCCAAAACCCTGGCACAGGGTGGGTAGTCGGCATTTAATTTAAACTATTCCCATGGAGTAATTACGGTGATGATACACCAACCAGGGCCGCCAGGGAACACAAATTTATGAATGATAGGTACGCCATGCCATTGTTGTAAGATCAACTTAAATTTATCAGCAAAGTTCAAATTAAACTTTTAAGTAAAACATGTAAGACAATTACAAGTCTCTTCAATTCTTGAACTTAGAATTGACCAAATGCTTCTGCATGTTTCATCGAAGACAGGTGCAGTCATATTGAAAATATTTACTTTTAATTAATTTACATGTATTTAAATTCTTTAATATCCACTTAAAGTCATGGTAATTACCGAATGAGCTGCCGAGCTGTGGACAACTCAAAGTGCCGAGGAGCCGAATGAGCTGCCGAGCTGTGGACAACTCAAAGTGCCGAGGAGCCGAATAAGTTGCCAAGCTGTGGACAGTTCTAGTTGCCGAGGAGCCGAGAGTCGGCAGCTTTTCGGCCACTAACTGTCTACAGCTCGGCCCCTCGGCAACCGAGTCTCGGCTCCTTTTCGTCAGCTCGGTGTTTAACTTTCTACAGGCCTGTACTGTACTTGTAGGGGAGAATACTCTCCTTAAAAAAACAATACGATGCTGTTACTTGGATAGAAAATATTAGTTCGTCAATAACTGGTGACGCCCTGAACATATGTGTGAGAAAATCTGGATTGGGAGTAACAGCATTCAATCAAACATTCGACAATTTTGAATTAGGAAGTCAATCAACATTAGCATCTTTAGACGAATGTTACTGTGATATACGTCTAAATTTTAGGGTCAAATTGTGTTATTCATTACAACCTGACATGCATATTTCTTGTTATTATTATCTTAGATTATATTTAAAAATGTTAAGGAATATTTAGATAATCAAACACAAACATACCAATTGATGACAAAATCACAATCTAAAAAGCAAAGATAAAACTTCGAAAACTCGCAAACTAATTTCCACCAAGGAAGTGAGAGCGGGAGCTCCGGAATAGTAAGAATCGCCTATCTAGCTAACTGCACCCGCCACGTGTGGAAACTTAATAAAAAGACTACGTACATTATCAGAGCTAGCTCCTGGAACACATGACATCAGAGTTTCCAGATCTCTTTTAGCACGCATGATACTTTTCTTGTCTATTCTAGAATACTTGTGTTTAGGTACATCGACTATAAAGGCATCCATCACATTAGCCAACCATTTCAATGCTATAGGAGTATCGCCCTTGGCAGCCCTGAAAAGTAAGAGTTCAATGAAATACATACTAATAACAATATTTAATTTTCAGAAATATATGATTATTTTGTGTCTTGTTTCTTCTTTCATTGTCAATTGCTGACATTTGGTATTCGACTAGGAACATCCTGTAGATCTTATAAAATAACATATTACAAGTTAGCTTCTCTAAAATGACAAAAGGAACCTTGCTTATTTGCATATCTTTATAACATATAATTGAAATCAGGGGCGGATCCAGGATTTTTTGAAAGGGGTGGAGGTTGAGAATTATATCAATGCTTGGTGCGAGCGCCGAAGGCGCGAACTTCCAGAGATAAGGGGTCTAGGGCAGAGCCCCGATGGGTTGTTATATTAGCATATAGGGATCACATCAGTCAAAAGCTCTCTCTCTCTCTCTCTCTCTCTCTCTCTCTCTCTCTCTCAAATTTTTCTCAAAGGGGGTGCAATTCCCGCAACTCCCCCCTTGAATCCGCCACTGGATATTAACCTTGCTTTAACATATCCGTTGTACACTTCGTCTCTCTGTTGTCTTATTGGGTCTCTTGATATAGAAGGTAGGCGTGTCTCGGGTGATGAGAACTCCGGTGTTTGTTTAGTGTACGCTCGAGCTTTCTCTTCAGGAAATCGGATCTTCTTCTTTTGCTGTCAATAGACAAATCTACTTTGAGAAGAAACATTTTATCTATAATTGTAATTGTATTGTTGATAAGAACTGCACAAAGGTTAATAAAGTGAAATTAAACTATTCTGAACAGAATACCCGCAATTAATACCGGTAGTACTTAAAACACATACATGTTGTAATGCCGCCCCACTGAATCTTATTTTTTCCATTCTACCAATCCATCTAAAGTTTTTTAAATCATTCTCAGTATGAAATATTGTGTTTTCCTAAAATGGCCACCATCCGACGACGCTAACATGAAATACTCGAATATCTTGAAATACGATTGTCGCGAAAATTAATTATCACGAAAAGTTCCCAAAATTACACCATACACATAACACCATGGGCCAATGTACCTCAAATGCGGTGATTGAATCCAGTAGTGTATTATACTCTGCGATCGCCTCGTCAATTAGTATCTCGTTATCCAACTGTTTCCAATTTTCTTGTTCAGCAAATATCAAAATATCCCATAATCTTTTGATCTGAAATGAAATCAAACTTCATCAGTGATATCTATCTATTTGTGTGTTTTTTTCGTCGATGTTATTTTTAATGTTTTGAAGTATGAAGTTAATATTCTCACACTTCTTTTATCGTGTCAAGTTGTATATTTCATTTGTTTCCAGTTTTCTTGACAACTGACTTTGTCTGTACTGTAACAATGTGACAACACCATTTTAAGGTCTCCTTGATAAGCGTTGTTTTTTTATCATTAAACCCCTAATAGAGTGAGATGGTGTTTTACACCCCAGTCAGGAGTTTTTTTCACTTATATCAAGGTGGTCAATTACCGGGTGTTGCATGAAACCAAAGTGCCCGGAGAAAACCACTTATTTTCGGTAACCAAACTGACAAAATTTCTCACACTAGGATCTTTTCGAGGAAATACCGCATTATTTATTGTGTGCGAATTTTATAAAGACCGGGTTCCACTGAGAAATCAAGTCTTCGGATAGTGTTTAACGTAATAGATAACTTCAATTGCTATAATTGCCTTTAGACCAAAAGCAGTTTTCAGTCACATGTATTGAGATTAGAAATAACGTTTCTGAAGTTCCACCTCATACAAGTGTTAAATGTTGTTTAAAATTACTAATGGACCTGAAAACTACTATATATATTTTCAATCAAAGAGTGACGATCCTACAGATAAATAAAACGATTACAATAAAATGTCACCTTACATTTTTAGATGTAACTTACATTATCATAATTAAATCCAGGTAAATAATGCATTAGGAACTGTATATCACCCCGGGCTTTCCGTATTGACCGCCTTCCCAGTCTCATATATTCTCCGTTCGGAACATCCTCTTTTAATGCTTTGATGACGGTTGGTAGGTATTTCAGTATGACAGTAGATGTTGCCACTGCCATTTTTCATTTTAGTTTTTCAATAAATCTGAATACAAATATCTGCCCGAGGAATCCATTTTAAATACCAAGTCGTTCAGAAGTTTGAAAAAATCCAAGTCATTAAAATACATGACAATACACGTTTTATAATCATGTTTAGTTGTGATACGAGACAATAGTCTTAAAATCATAAAATGTTCAAAGTCAAGCCAAATTTCAAAAGACCGAGTTTTGCCAGGGCAACAATTTTGAAATATTTTCTTTGGAATGATATATCATAATGAATAAGAAAATCATATGACTGATTTGGATGTTTGTGTAAGAAAAATAATAAATATGGATAGGATTAAAATTAATTTCAATATTGTTGTTATTATTTATTTTAGTTTTTATCGTAATTGTTTTATTTCCATCTTTGTTGAATAAATTTGTCTCAAATTATTTTTCCATATACTGCAGATTATTAAATTTTCATATATATGTCCGAATAAATTCAATTCACCTATTAACACGCGGACTTAAAGGCAAAAACTGACACAATGTATCCATTAAACTATATGGTTGGTTGAATCAATGTAAAGCTGTAAACTTCAAATACTATAAATGTAAATACCCCGAACAGATCATTAGTCTTTGTTTAAAACAAACCTGAGATCAAAATCATTCATTCTTGCATGTTCATATACATTTAAAACTTAATTTAGCTTGCGGTTTGTATACAAATTATTTTTATACTTAACGAATATTGTGTCGTTTGTGTATTGCAGTAAAGGCATGATTTTGCATTAGATATCAAAATCATGTGTTTTAACGACATTTTATATAGTTTTATTTTCAAATTTTGTCCTTTTTCTGAATATACATGCAATTAATTTTTACAAGATAAAAAATGAATTTCAAAATAAATTCCCTCCGACTTAGTTCCCTACGGTGATCACTATGTTACATTTATATGTGGAGGATCCACTACATACAAATATATATTAACTTTGCACAAAAGAAGACAACAACAAAACCAATCGGAATCGATTTATATTTGCGTCTGACTTCCAACTCCCCTCCTTGCCTGCAAGCCTGCTTCACTCTTTCACAACAATGCCTTGCTCCCCACTCCCCTGCTTGCCTGCAAGCCTGCTTCACTCTTTTCACATGCTAATGATGTAACATGTCATCTCAATATGCGTTAACCTCGTCTTGTTACTTGTTCTTCGTTGTTGTTATGACCACTTCCGTGTGTTTTCAACAGCGACATTGCTATAATAGCCATATTATATTCTCTTTGTTAAAGCATCTTCGATTTGCCACAATAATAATACTCCTTTATGGCTCCAATACAATTATGTCATTGTAATATATACAAATAATAATAAACAGTAACAAGATAACAAATAACATTTATATGTATAAAAATAATAACCAATCAGCCGCCGAATTATTCCGTACTGGAAACCGGAATTGAACTAGGGACTTTAAGTCTAACACTCAATTAATTGAGCTCTCACGGCTGACGATAGATAAAAACACAGTCTATATTTTTGTAAACTAAAAGATAAAATCGTTATCTTAGATTAAGTTGTAATATTGTACCCCAGCAAGTCCACGAGGTCATACACATTTCAATATACTTATATATAACACTATAATAGAAGGTGTTATAAATATTGTTTAATTAGTAAAAGAAATAAGGAATACATTTATATTAATATATGAATTCAAAAGATAAAATGCAATGTCAATATGAAATTATAACATAAAAATGAAAAGAACTGTCTAGTAGAGCAATGGACAAATAGCAAATTATAACAACTTTATATGATGTTTTCAATTTGTCTCTTTTTGCAATGGCATAAATATTGCAATTTGGTCTCCACCAACACAAAAGTGACAGCCTTTGTATACACGAGCATTATCAAATGAACTATATATTGGGGCGTAAAACACCAGTCCTAAAAACAAACTAGCTAAAACTTTTCAATACTTATATCTCTTTAGTTACGATGAGAGCGGACATGTAGGTTGGTTTGTTGGAGATTGTCTCCAAATGATTTTCATGTAGAATAATCATCAGTTCATAATTGTATGAAATTTACATAGAAATTATTTTGCTGTGCCTCTTCAATTGGTGATATAATTTTGCTTCTTTTTAAAAAAAAGTTAAACAAGTTTATTTAATTAAAGAACAACAATGCAAAATATATAATTCAACACTATCAAAACCGCCAAAATGACATTTTCTACGCGATACTAGACAATTAAAACTTTGCTTTAAATATTTTGATTGCAATTTTGGGATTATCGACAAACATAATTATGAGACAGGATTATTGTTAGTAAATTTGGTTAAATTATTAATTTTTATTCAATATTTTTTTTTAATTTTGCAGCACTAGACGACCGTTTTGGAATAACATTGTACATCAGCAATGCTCACATAAATCCAATTGTTTTTAGTTGTTAAATTGAGAAAATTAGAGGAACCAAAGTACACTACTAATAAATATCACGATGAGCCACGTTTGTGAATAACATGGAAATAGTGTTTATGCAGGTATTATATTGACAAAGTGTGAAAACTATACATCGGAACGAAGGCGTTCTTTTTGTATCACAATAAAAAGGAAAATGGAAAAAGTCTTTGTAAACAAGGAGTGCCTTAGCAGGCTTATAGTATATACCAGAATATATTTCTCACTTACAGAAAAAACTAAGCCACGACTATTTTAGTTCAAACCTTTGTATAATACCCTATGTCATAATACAACGACATATACAAGACTATATTATAGTCATTAAAATCAATGACATACTAGATTCCTTACGTTAAAAAATCAGCGGTCAGCCGCCGGATTGTTCCGTGCCGGAACCCGGGATTGAACCAGGGACCTTTAGATCTTCAGTCTAACGCTCTCCCAACTGAGCTATTCCGGCTGACGAAAGGTAGACGTCTTAACTAGATCAAAGGTAATATAAATGTGAACTTGAAGGTAATATTATTATCGTAGAGATAATGTCATAATGTTGTACCCAAATAAGTCCGGAGGGTCATTTATATCAACATTAAATCACATATATATTATTATGATAGAATGTATAGTAAGTAATTAAATATTAATGTTTGATTATTAAGAAATATAAGAAATAAATTCATATTAATATATGAATTCAAAAGACCAAATGATACAATGTTCATATAAAATTTTAAAATAAAATTTAAAAATACTGTCTACAAGAGCAATGGGCAAGTCCTACAAATTGTAACACCTTTATATGATGTAATTATTTTCTCTCTTTTAGCAATATAAATATTGCAATTTGGTCTCCACCAACAAAGTGTTAGCCTTTGTTTTTATTTATAAGCATCATGAAATTAAATATATAGTTAGGTGTAAACCAACTATTTAATCACATGAATGTTTCAAGAGTTGTCTCTCTTCAGTTCAATGTGTGCTGCTAAAATGACGCTTAATCGTGTATCCAATTCACATTTAGGTTATTTTGCTTGGACCTCTTCAGTTTCTCTTCATATGTTGATGGCATTTGCACTTTGCATTTTTAAGCAAGTATATTTAAAAGAAGTACAATGTAAAATCTTGCAGCACTAGACGACCGTTTTGAAATAACATTCCTCATCAGTAGTGCCCAAATCAATATTTTTAGAATCCAAATATTTTTCAGATGTTAAAATGAGAAAAAATAGGACCAATTTCGACCACTTATGAATATCGGGATAAAAAACGTTTATGAATAACAAAGAAATAGGTTTTAAGGAGGTATTATATTGGCAAAACGTGAAAATCTTACCCTATAAGGCTTTCGTTATGTATCAGAATAAAAACGGATATGGAAAAGAAAAAGTCTTTGTAAATAAGGTGCCTAAAGTTTTTGTTGCTTAAAAAAAATATGCAGGCCTATATCAGCTTAAAACATATACGAGACTGTATTATAAAGTATTATATAGATCATTGATATACTAGATTCCTTACGTTAAAAAAATCAGCGGTCAGCCGCCGGAGTGTTCCGTGCCGGAACCCGGGATTGAACCAGGGACCTTTAGATCTTCAGTCTAACGCTCTCCCAACTGAGCTATTCCGGCTGACGAAAGGTATACTTCTTTAATAGATCACAGCTAATATTAAATTGAACTTAAAGGTAATATTATAATCTTAGAGATAATATCATGTTTTACCCAGGTCATTATATCAACGTTGAAATTATCTTAAATATCATTATGATAGAGGGTGTAATAAATATAAAAACATAGAAAAAAGAAAGAAAGAAATTATGTTTATTTCATGAAAATACAATTTATATACATTTGTATATTAATACATGTAACGTTATATGAATTTATGGCAAAATTATGTAATGTCCATACGAAATTGAAATCAGAACAATCAGAGAGAGGCTTAAAATTGCCAAACACTTTTCAAGAAGTTAACAAATTTCTCTTTTTATGAATAACACAAACATTGCTGATTTATTCACTTTAATACAGAAATGGCAGTTTCTTTACAATGAAATAAATTCAATAACTCTAAACCATCGAAATTCATCAGGAGTTATCTCTCTTTAGTTGCAATGATTGCGGGCATTGGAGGTTTGATGTAGAATATTTACCATCTCATAATTGTTTACAATTTACATCTAGATAACTTTGTTTGAACCTCTTTAGTTTAATGTCATTTGGTGAAATAATTTGCTTATTTATAATTTTTAATAATACGTGTCTCAAAGAAACACATTTTAAAATTCCAACTCCAAAAAAGCCGTCAACATAACAATTTGTACGTGATACATGTAATCTTAGCTAAAGGCACCAGGCAATTAAAACTTTGCTTTTAATAAGTTTGGTTGCATTTTAGGGAGAATCAACAAAATATAAAATACGGTTACTGTTAGTAAATTTGGTTTTATTATTAATTGTTATTAAACCTGTTTAAAGCTCGCAGCATTAGACGGTCATTGTGAGATAAATAATCCTCATTAGTAGTACTCATGTTTTTTGAAAATCTAAATAGTTTTCCGATGTTTAAAATGAGAAAAATAGAACGACCAAATAGAGACGGCTAATGAATATCAGGATGAGAAACGTTTGTGAATAACACAGAAATAGTGTTTAAGCAAGCGTTGTTATGGAAAAACTAAAAAAATAGAACGAAGACGATCTTTATTAATCAAAATCAAAAAGTCTTGTACGCAAGGTGCCTTAACGGATTTAGGGTATATAATAGAATATTTGTTGCTTAGAGAAAAATTTATGCCTCAGTATATCAGATCTAAACATATATATATGAGACTGCTTTATTTAGTCATTAAAATCAATAATACACTAGCTTCCCTATACTTAAAAAATCAGCGGTCAGCCGCCGGAGTGTTCCGTGCCGGAACCCGGGATTATTAAGATATATAAGAAATAAATTCATATTAATATATGAATTCAAATGATCAAATTATGAAATTATAAAATTAAATTTAAAAAAAAGCTGTCCACAAGAGAGATGGACAACACCTACAAATTGTTACACCATGTTATAATGCGATAAATCTCTCTCTTTTAGCAATGACATAAATATTGCAATTTGGTCAACCTCTGTATTTATAAGCATTGTGAAATCAATTATATAGTTGGGTGTAAAATACCGGTCCAACTAAATAATTAATCATTTTAATTTTTTAAGAGTTGTCTCTCTTCAGATGCAATGCGTGTAGACAGATATCGATTGTTGCTAAACTGATGCTTCATCGTGTCGTAATTGTATACAATTCACATATAGACTTTTTTGCTCGGACCTCTTCAGTTTGTCTTCAAATAGTGATATCATTTGCTATAAAGAAAAAAATAATTATAACAATAATCAGTATGGTTAAAATACACTCAATACAAAATATATAATTTAAGCTACATAAAAATTCGTCAAAATGACCATTTGTTCTTGATATTAGTTGCCTTGGTGCACCAGACAATTATAACTTTGCTTTTTATGTTTTGATTTCATTTTGGGGTTATTAACAAACAAATGAAACATTTTGTTAGTAAACTTTGTAGATATTGTGGTGGTTTAATTATGCATCATAACTAACTCTGTTTAAATTTTGCTGCATCGTACGACCTTTTTGGAATAAAGTTCCTCATTAGTAGTGCTTGGATAAAACCGGTGGAAATCCAAGTATATTATTCTTACTGAAGATGGAATCAGAAACATTGGTGGACCAAATTAGAAATGCATGTAAATAACATTAACACGAAAATAGTGTTTAAATAGGTGTTATACATGTATTGGCAAAACGTAAAAACTATACATCAGGACCAAGACTTTCTTTATGTATCAGAACAGAAGGGATAAAAAATAAACATAAGCAAGGGGTGCCTAACCAGTATATAACAATATATTTGTCATTTGGATAAAAACTATGTCGCCACTAAATCAATTTTAATCTTTGCATATTCCCTGTAGAATAATGCAAAAAAATATAAGTTATAAGTTATTTAAAGTCCACGATATACAAAAAACATACTAGTCTCCCTACATTAAAAAATCAGCGGTCAGCCGCCGGATTGTTCCGTGCCGGAACCCGGGATTGAACCAGGGACCTTTAGATCTTCAGTCTAACGCTCTCCCAACTGAGCTATTCCGGCTGACGATAGGTATACGTCTTAAATATATCACAGTAAATATTAATGTGAACTTAAAGGTGATTTTATAATCTTAGAGATAATATCATGTTTTACCCCAAATAAGCCCGCAGGGTCATTTATATCAACGTTTATATCATAATCAGTATAATAGGTTAATAAATAATTAAATGAATCATGTTTAATTATTAAGAAATATAAGAAATAAATTTATATTAATGTTTGAAATCGAAAGATCAAATGATTCAATGTTCATTTGAAATTATAAAATTAAAAGAAAATATTGTCTACAAGAGAAATGTTCAAGTCTTACGGATTGTAACACGTTTTTATGATGTAATGAACTTCTCTCTATAGCAATGACATAAATATTGCAATTTGTTCTCCATCATCAAAAAAGTGACAGCCTCTGTATTTGTAACCTTTATAAAGTTAACTAAAACACAAGTCCAACCAACTAATTAATTATATGAATTTTTCAAGAGTTGTCTCTCTTCAGTTGCAATGTACAGTATGTGTGTGGAAATGAAGTGTTGCTGAAATGACGCTTCATCGTGTCCTAAGTTTATGCAATTCAGATTATTTTTCTTGGACCTCTTCAGTTTGTATTCAAATGATGATATCTTTTGCTACTTTTGATTTTTGTAAAAATGATTATCACTGCGTTTAAACGAAACTCATTGCTAGGTATATAATTTAAACTACATAAAAATCCGTCAAAATTACAATTTGTACTCGATACAAGTACCCTTAGTGCACCAGACACAATCTATTAAAACTTAGCTTTTTATGTTTTGATTGCATTTTTGGGATTATTAACAAACAAATGAAACAGGATTATTGTCAGTAAATTTGGTAGATTCAGGTTTTTTAATTATTCTTATTTTTTTCATTATTACCAAACCTGTTTAAATTTTGTAGTACTAGACGGCATTTCGGAATAAAAGTCCTCATCAGTAGTGCTCGGGCCAAACCTGTGGAAATCCAAGTATACAGCATTTTTAAGATGTTGAAATGAGAAAAATAGAAGGACCAGAATAGGAAACACGTGGGAATAACACAAAAATAGTGTTTAAACAGGCAATATACATTTCATTGGCAAAACGTAAAAACTACACATCGGATCGAAGGCATTTTTTTATGAATCAGAATTAAAAGGAAAATGAAGACAGAATAGAACAACATATTGTTGTTTGGAGAAAAACTATGTCACCACTAAATTAGTTTAAATTTTTGTATATTCCCTGTACGATAATACAAAAAGCACATATGAGAGTCTATTATAAGGCCACATAAAGTCAATGATATGCAGTAATTAACTATTCATACTAGCTTCCCAAAATATTAAAAAATCAGCGGTCAGCCGCCGGATTGTTCCGTGCCGGAACCCGGGATTCTTTAGATCTTCAGTCTAACGCTCTCCCAACTGAGCTATTCCGGCTGACGATAGGTAAACGTCCTAAATATATCACAGTAAATATTAATGTGAACTTAAAGGTGATTTTATAATCTTAGAGATAATATCATGTTTTACCCCAAATAAGCCCGCAGGGTCATTTATATCAACGTTTAAATCATAATAAGTTTAGAAGGTTAATAAATAATTAAATGAATCATGTTTAATTATTAAGAAATATAAGAAATAAATTTATATTAATGTTTGAATTCGAAAGATCAAATGATTTAATGTTCATTTGAAATTATAAAATTAAAAGAAAATATTGTCTACAAGAGAAATGCTCAAGTCTTACGGATTGTAACACGTTTTTATGATGTAATGAACTTCTCTCTATAGCAATGACATAAATATTGCAATTTGTTCTCCGTCATCAAAAAGTGACAGCCTCTGTATTTGTAAGCTTTATGAAATTAACTAAAACACAAGTCCAACTTACTAATTAATTATATGATTTTTCCAAGAGTTGTCTCTCTTCAGTTGCAATGTATGTGTGTGGAAATGAAGTGTTGCTGAAATGACGTTTCATCGTGTCCTAAGTTTATGCAATTCAGATTATTTTTCTTGGACCTCTTCAGTTTGTATTCAAATGATGATATCTTTTGCTACTTTTGATTTTTTTTTTTTAAAAACTGATTATCACTGCGTTTAAACGAAACTCAATGCTAGAAATATAATTTAAACTACCTAAAAATCCGTCAAAATGATACTAGTACCCTTGGTGCACCAGACAATATCTATTAAAACTTTGTTTTTTATGTTTTGATCGCATTTTTGGGATTAATAACAAACAAATGAAACAGGATTATTGTCAGTTTTTAGATTCAGGTTTTGTTTAATTATCCATTTTTTCATTATTACAAAATCTGTTTAAATTTTGCAGCACTAGACGGCATTTTGGAATCAAATTCCTCATCAATAGTGCTCGAAACAAACCTGTGGAAATCCAAATTTAAAGAATTTTTAAGATGTTGAAATGAGAAAAATAGAAGGACCAGAATAGGAAACGCGTGTGAATAACACAAAAATAGTGTGTAAACAGGCAGCTTACATTGTAATGGCAAAACGTAAAAACTATACATCGGATCGAAGGCATTTTTTATGAATCAGAATTAAAGGGAACATAAAGACAAAATAGTACACAAACATTTTCTTTTGGTTGGAGAAAAAATATGTCACCACTATATTAGTTTAAATTTTTGTATATTCCCTGTAAGATAACGCAAAAAGATTTAAAGTCAATGATAAAAAATAATTTACTAATCATACTAGCTTCCCTAAATACTAAAAAATCAGCGGTCAGCCGCCGGATTGTTCCGTGCCGGAACCCGGGATTGAACCAGGGACCTTTAGATCTTCAGTCTAACGCTCTTTTTCTCTTCATATATTCTTTATTCACATAATTCAATATCACAACATGCTTCTAATATATCACAGGATTACAATTGTAAATGTATTTCATCACCATCAATCTTATCAATAAGTTATTATTTAAAAAATATCTATCACATAATGCTTTGTTATTAATACTGTAATAATGAAACATATAAGATACAATTCTTCTACAAGTAAATTTGAAAAAATATTTGATATCCAATAATCTATTTGTTCTTAAACACAAATTTCTTCTTAAATATACAAAATCTCACAATACTTAAAATAATATTTTAAAATATTTATTGACATTTGAAGTGTGTTCTAAGTAACCGATTAAAATTAATTCTTCAAATTTTAATTTATTGATATATAACACATCCGCCCCTCTGTATAATTCTTCTAAAATTCTAGCAAAATAATCTAAAAATTCTTTTAATAAGGGGCATTTGTAAAAAAGATGTAACATATCTTCACATTCATTTTGACATAGTTTACAAATGTTTGAGTCCACTTTATTATAAAGGTGTAGTTTCTCCATCGTCAAAATTTTATTATGTACAATTCTATAATCAAGGTCAATCATGTCAGGTGTTTTACAGTTTAGATTGACAGCTTGCCATAAACAATAGGGTTCGAAATTTACACCTAGGTCAATCCAGAAATCATAACAGTGTGGCTCCCGGGCATTTAAAAAAACGGAAACACGTGTAAAAGAATTTTGTATCACAGTCATTTAATGAACGTTTTAAATCTGAAATGTTAAGGAATATTATGGGATATTTTTCTGTGACATCCGTGCCTGCATTAACACTGTCATTAATAATATTTTTCCATTCACTTGGGATTGACTGTAAAATTGTGACATACTCCTTTTCAAAGCGTGAATGACTGTATTCGGAATCTTCATCTTGAAGTATTTCCTCTACAGCTTCAGAAGGAAGAAAACCAGGTACAACCTCGTAAGTAAAATGTTTGATTTGTATTAATCCTGCTTTTATAAAATGTTTAAAAAATATACATTTATTTTGACATGTTATTAAAGGGTTACAAAAGACAGGCTGATTATAAATGGTGTGTGAATTATATTCAATTTCTATAATCTTATTTTCACGCAGAATATGCCATGCACGTACCAGTTCTTGATAAAATAAAGGTAATTTAGGAACCATATACTTATTTAATTGTAAAAACAAAATTCTACAGACAGCCTCATATCTAATATTTTGGATAAAAAATACAACATAGTTTCTTTCCACAAGGCTTTACAATCACTTTCTAAAAACCGTTTTAGAAATTTTAAACGGAAAGCAAGCAATTTTAGTTGAATATCGGGTAAATTTAAACCACCTTTGGATTTTTCAGCTGTGACTGTTTGATACGCAACTAAGTGTGATCTACCAGACCACAAAAAATGAAGACCGGCTAATTTTATATCATTTTTAACCTTTTCAGGTATACTTTGTACCATTAATGTATACCAACAACGTGACAATAACAGGGTCGATATAACAGTAGCCCTGCCTTGAATAGACAATTGTCTTTGTTGCCACATATTCAATATATTTTTAATTTTTGTAACTTTATTTCCCCAGTTCATAGAATCGCATATAACTTGAGATTTACCCAGGTAAACTCCAAGTATTTCAATAACCGAATCACATAATTCAATATCTAAATGACGACACTCAAGATCTGTGATTGAACCTTTACCAATGCACAAAATTTGTGATTTTTGTCTATTTATAACAGATCCCGATGCTCTGCCATACAATTCAAAAACGTTAAAACAGTGATCTATGGATTGTTTGTTACATAACGTTATCGTAGTATCGTCAGCGTGTTGATACACGAGCGACACACTGTTTGTGTTGGGTATAGGAATTCCCCTTACATCCGGGTTACGACAAATAGCTTTGCATAGTGGTTCAGCTACTAAAGTATACAACAAAGCCGATAGAGGGCACCCCTGTTTTACTGAATTCTTAATGGGAAAATAATTAGAAATATATCCGTTGCATTTAACACTGCTAAAAATTTCTGAATAAAATATCTTCATCCAGGAAATAAAATTCGGTCCAAAACCAAACTTTTCTAAAAGCGAAAATAAATAATCATGACTGACTCTATCAAACGCTTGTTTCTGGTCTATTTTCAACACATAACCCTCTATATTTTCTTGTTCTACTACATCTATTACATCTCTTATACTAACTATTGTGTCTGCAATGTCTCTGCCAATGACACAGCAAGTTTGACTTGGTGATATAATACTGGGTAAAACGCGTTTAAGTCTATTAGACATAATTCTTGCTAAAATTTTGTAATCAACATTTAATAGACTTATCGGTCTCCAGTTTGTGAGTGAGGATTTATCGCCTTTATTTTTTATAAATAAGGGAGATAACTGCTAATCTCATACTCCTGGATAACTTGCTCTTTTCCTGAATATTATTAAAAAGCTTTAATAAAACATGGCCCAATTTGTTAAAAAATTTACAATAAAATTCGACTGTTAAACCATCAGGACCAGGACTTTTGGACTTTGCCATAGTAAAAAGTGATTGTTTAATTTCCTGTAGTGTAATTGGCATGTCACACTGCTCTCTATCTTCATCTGATACAGAGGAATCAATAAAACTTAACATTTCATCTTTACTTTCATCATCAATAGACACGGATGAATATAATTTACTATAATAATTATAAATTTAATTCATAATACTATCCGTGTCATTAATAGAGTTACCGTTGTCTGACTTTAACTCTTTAATAACATTATTATTCTGTCTATATTTTTCTAAATTTAAAAATTATTTTGTGTTCCGATCACTGTCTATAGCCCATTTTGCTTTTGACCTTAAAATGGCCCCCTTGCATTTTTCACGCTCTAAGCTTTCTAGCTGAGCCCTCAGTTCTTGATATTTATTTATATTATAATCTTTACCATCGGCTACTTTTTGTGAAAAAATGTTTAATTTATTTTGTAATTTATTAAATTCTGCAAACTTTTCCTTACTTCTATCTTTACTTTATATTTGAGAAAACTTTTTAATTTTGTATTTAAAATTATCCCACCAAATTAAAACATCCTCATTATATAATGGGCATTGTTCTTGCTCTTCTATTATTTCAGACATTCTATTATAATACCTCTCTTCGTCTAACAAACAGTTATTTAAAACCAAAATACCAGGGCCTTTCTCTATAATTTCAAAATGATATTTCATAAAACCAATACTGTGGTCACTAAAAGATGAATCTTTATAGAAAATACTTTGTACATTGTGATTTAAATTTCTTGATAGAAAAAAATAATCCAACCTACTCTGTTTTAGTCTATTTAAAACACTCGAGCCTTTGGATTCCTAGCTCGCCAGATATCATATAAATTACTATTTTCTAATAGTTTGTTTTAAGCATTAACAGCCTGATCACATTTGTGCACACTATCACTTTTTCTATCTAAATGAGACAGAGTTGTATTAAAGTCTCCAGCTAAAATGACATTTTCTAAAGAGGAAATGTAATTATCTAGCACCTGAAAAAACTCTGTTCTTTCTTTTACAACATTTGGTGCGTATACATTTATAACATTAAAAACAAGATTGTCATACTGTAATTCTATATGTAACATTCTACCATTTCGTTCACTTACCAATGTTGTTTTAGCATTAAGGTGTTTATTTATAAGTATTGCTACTCCACATGTGTTACTGTCAGTGTTACTATAAAATATTTCACCATTCCAATATTGTTTTGTTTTATACATGTAACAAACTGGTCATCCCATTTTGTTTCCTGAATAAAACAAATATCACCACCTAGGTCTTTAAATATTTGAAAAACATTTTCAATTTATTAACATTTTTCAACCCACAAGCATTCAAATTTAATAAATTTACCATTGTAAGATAAATTATATATAATGTTTTTATATTACCCATTATGTCTCTTTATTGGAAGATATTGACCTGCATGTTTTACCATTAATATTAGGCATAAGATTAAATCTGAACCTAAGTTTCTTAACTAATTTGAAATTGTCTTTCGTTACATGTATGTCATGTTCTTTTAAATCTGTATCTTGTTCACTTTTACTTGGTATTTCTTGCTTCTTCCTATGTTTGTTTTTAGTCTTTTTAGGAGCTTTGACGTCAACATTAAGTTCATCATTTGTTTTATCATCACTTGTTGACACTTGAACTTGCATATCTCTGAAAATTTCACTTTTATCTCTTGAATTATCCACATTTGTTTCATTTGGTTTTTCCACACTTGTTTCACTTGGTTTTTCCATACTTGATTTATTTGGTTTTTCCACACTTGTTTCACTTGGTTTTTCCATACTTGATTCATTTGGTTTTTCCACACTTGTTTTACTATTTTTATCAACTAAATCACACTTTTTCTCACATTTGGCATTATCACCTTGACTTGAAGCTACTTCATCACATTTATTAATTTCCACCTGACCACCTTCACTGACACTGACATCATTAACGGTTTCAACTGTTTTCATTTCACTACATGACATGTTATCCTCACTACCTTCATCCATATCATCATCAACGTCATCAACATAATCATCATCTTCATCATAATCGTCCTCTTCATCATCCTCATCATCATCACTACCACATCCCCACAATTTTGCCTCTAACCTTCTATTGTACTCATCATCTTCATCTTCTCTGTCATCAGTGTTTTGTGTTTTGTGTTGTTCATTATTGTTGCTTGTTATATTATCACCCTCACATTGACATTTATTATCAAATTCGTAACACCATCTACATTTGATTGAAGTACACTGACGTCTCATGTGCCCCTTTTCCCCACACCTATAACAATCAATATCAGGGCACTCTTTGGTGACATGGTCCAATGATTGACAATTGCCACAAAACTTTATTGATTATTATGGATAACTCTGAAAAATCTTTTTCCATCAAGAGTATCAAAAGACATGGAATATGGCAATGATGGTAGCCCTGGGGGAAATTTACATTGTACATATCTTGTACCATCCGCAATATTGGTACCCTTATATGTCCTCCTGGCAACTGGAGAACATATTTCCACCCCTTTTGTTTTGAGAGTTGTAATAATGTCAATGTCTTTAATATATACAGGTAAATGTATGATGGACACAACAACCAAATTGTTAAATATAGGTAATGGTTTTACAACTTTACCATTGATATTAACACCGCTAATGATTTTTTCAAAGGCGTCCCTGTCCTGAAAGGTGACCTCATATGTATCGATTCCCTTCGGAATGACAGCATTCACTGAAAATTGTCCAGTAATTTTCTCAAACTCTTTAATGATAATGTCCGGTTTCACAGCATTAATATGTCCTATATTTACTGCCACCGTCAATTCTTTGTCAAATGTTCTTGGGCGTGGCTGTTGACCACCCCCGGGTCTAAAAGCCCAGCACTGGGTTCCATCCCCAAAAGCGGATTAAAACCCGATTTAAGTGTCTTTTTTCACTTAACAACAAATATATAATATAATAACTATCAATTAAACAAAATTATATACAAAAGTTCTCATATGAGATGAACACTAAACAAATTTGTTTACCGCCCATAAAACGCACATCTAGCTGGAGAGCTACACCGGAAGTCCTCTCAGTTTAAAAAATATATGAGACTGCATTGTAAACGGACATTAAAATCAATGTTATACTAGTTTCCTTTATTATTAAAAAATCAGTGGTCAGCCGCCAGATTGTTCCGTGCCGGAACCCGGGATTGAACCAGGGACCTTTAGATCTTCAGTCTAACGCTCTCCCAACTGACTATTCCGGCTAACGAAAGGTAGACGTCTTAAATAGATCACAGATAATATTAATGTGAATTTAAAGGTAATATTATAATCGTAAGAGATAATGTCATAATGTTTTACCCCAAGTAGTTCGCAGGGTCATTTGATGTGAACATTCAAATCATATTAATTATAATTATTATAGAAAGTGTAATAAATAAATAAATACATAAGGATAGACCGAAAGAAAAAATTATGCTTATTCTAGAGGAATTAAATTTATATACATTTGTATAATAAAACATGTATATGGATTTTTGACAAAATGAAATGATGTAATGTCCATATGAAATTATAAAATTAAAAACAGAACAATCAAAGAGAGGCCTTAATTGTTAAACATTTTTTTAACATGTTAAAATTGTTTATCTTTTTAGGAAAAACACAAATGTTCAATGTTGCTGTTTGTCTCACTCTAATACAGAAGAAAGTTTCCAATAGAATGCAACCAACCAACCATTTGAGATTCTGAACGAGTTATCTCTCTTCAGTTGCAATGAGTGCCGGTAGTGTACGTTGGAGAAAGCTTGTTGCAAAATTACATTTTTCATGTGGAATACGCACCGTGTCATAATTTTGTGAAATATACATCTTCATTAGTTGGTTTGAGGTTCTTAAGTTTATCTTCATTGGTATAATAATTTGCTACTTTTGATTTTGTTAGTTAAACATGTTTCAAAGAAATATATTTCCATAAAAATCCCTCAAAAAGAAAATGTGTATGCAATACCTGTTACCTTAGTGCACCAGACAATTAAAACGTTGATTTTAATCATTTTATTTCATTTTAGCGATTATTTACAAACAAAAGAAACAGTATTATTGTGAGTAAATTTGGTTTAATTATTAATTAACATGTTGAAAGCTCGCAGCACTAGACGGTCGTTGTGGGATAAAAATTCTTATCAGTAGTGCTTATATCCATATTTTGCAAATTCAAATATTTTTTAGATGTTAGAATGAGAAAAAAATAGAAGGACCAAATTAGACGACTAATGAATATCAGGATAAGAAACGTTTATGAATAACAAAGAAATAGTGTTTAACCAGGCAAAACGAAAAAAAAAAGAACGAAGGTCAGAGAATAAAAACAGGAAATGAAAAAGAAAAAGTCGTTATAAGCAAGGAGTCTAACAGATTTATGGTACATACTAGAGTATTTGTTGATTAGAAAAAAAATTATGACCAACAGTATCTAATCAGTTTACAACATATATAAGATTACATTATAAAGTAATTAAAAATCAATTATATACTTGCTTCCCTACATCTAAAAAAAATCAGCGGTCAGCCGCCGGAGTGTTCCGTGCCGGAACCCGGGATTGAACCAGATCTTCAGTCTAACGCTCTCCCAACTGAGCTATTCCGGCTGACGAAAGAATATCATCTTAACTAGTTTGCTTTTTACATTAATTTGAACTTAAAGGTAATATTATATAACCTTAAAGATAATGTCATAATGTTGTACCGATATAAATCCCACAGGGTCATTAATATCGCATTTAAATCGTATTAAATATCGTAATGCCAGGAGGTGTAATAAAAAGCTAAATAATGTTTAATTATTAATATAGAAATAAATTCATATAAATATATAAATTCAAAAGATCAAATGATACACTGTTCATATGAAATTATAAAATAAATTTTCAAAAAAATTGTCTACAATACCATTGGACAAGACCTACAAATTGCAACACGTTTATATGATGTAATTATTTTCTTCTTTCAGCAATATAACTATTGCAATTTGGTCACCAACAAACGTGCTAGCATCTGTTTTTATGAGCATTATGAAATTAACTATAAAGTGGGATGAAAAACATCAGTCCAATCAACTAATTAATCATATGCATTTTTCAAGAGTGGTCTCTCTTTAGTTGCAATGCAATATGTGCGGGTATGCAGTGTTGCTAAAATTACGCTTCATCGTGTCCTAACTGTATGCAATTCACATATAGATTATTTTTCTTGGACATGTTCAGTTTTTCGTGATATGTCGATGGCATTTGCACTTTTTCAAACACCAGACAAAATGATAATTTGTCATGCCAGACGATTTAACCTCTGCTTTCAACATTTTGATTGCATATTTAGGATTGACAACAAACATAATGAGTTAGCAAATTTGATTAAAATATTCATTTTTATTAAAGTTTTTAATCTTGCAGCACTAGACGACCGTTACGTAGTGGAATAACATTCCTCATCAGTGGTGCTCACATCAATATTTTTTTAAATAAAAATATTATATTTTAAAAGATATTGAAATGAGAAAAAATAGAAGGACCAAAAACACTACTTATTAATATCACAATATAGTGATTTAGCAGGTACTGTATTGGCAACACGTGGAAACTATACATCAGAACGAAGGCGTTCTTTATGTATCAGAACTAAAAAGGGAAATGGAAGAAGAAATTGTTAGCAAGTTGCTTTAAGAGATTTGTAGTATTTACAAAAATGTATTTGTTTTTGGAGAAAAAACTATGCCGCCACTAAACCAGCCTCAATCTGTGTATAATACCATATATATCAATGTAAAAACATATATGAAACTGCATTATAAGGCTTTTTAAAATCAATGATATACTAGCGTTCTTGCATAAAAAACAGCGGTCAGCCGCCGGAACCCTGAATTGAACCAGGAACATTTAGATATTCAGTCTAACGCTCTCCCAACTGAACTATTCCGGCTGACGAAATGTATACGTCTTTAATAGATCACAGTTTATATTGATGTGAATTTAAAGGTAACATTATATTCTTAAGAGATAATGTCATAATCTTTTACCCCAGTAACCCCACAGGGTTCATTTATGTCGATATTTAAATAATATTGAATATCATTTTGTCCGAATGTACAATAAATAAATAAATAATGTTTTATTTGACAGAAACGAAATGTTAATATATTAACCTAGCCAAAATTATGTAATGTCCATATGAAATTATGACATAAAAACAAAACAATCGAGCAATGAACAGGTCCTAAGATAGTAAACCAGTTTATAAAATGTTATGAATTTGTCTGTTTTAGAAAAGAGACAATTATTGCTGTCTAAATTCCACCAACACGGATGTGCTGTACAAGTGAAATAAAATTAACTGCATTAGTATAAAGGATGTAAAGCACTGGTCGTTTAAAATTCTCCGTGAGTTACCTCTCTTATTCCGGCTGACGATAATATTAATGTGACATATTTGAATGGTTAATCTAAGAGATAATCGTTTATAAATGTACAATTATTGCTGTATAAGTAAATCTGAAATACAAAAGTAAAATTATTGAGTAATATAATTTAGAACATAAAAATATGATTCTCAAAAAATGAACCAACAAATATCTGTCCAAATAAAAGCAAAAGTTAAAATTTAAAAAAATGAATATTGAGTTAAACACGTAACTAATAAAGAAAAAAATTATATAAAAAGATCGGTTTTAATAAAATATTATTTTGATCTATCACAAAATGATGTCTCTATGGAATTATAAAAGACTCTCCACTGGACCTATGGATCACAACCGAAACAACTGTAATAAATGTTAAAATGCCATACCATGTTTTTATTAAGTGTCTTGCATGCTTATTCATAAGAAACAAGCATACCAATTCACGCCCAAATCAAAAAACAAAAATCCTAAAACAAAGTAAAAACTCTAAAAACTGGCAAATAAAAAAACAAACATTCCAATCCAAGTCCAACCCACAACCCCAAAGCAAATAAAACATTGAAACTATCAAATTATGTTAAACACGTGAACTTCCACAAGGGATGAATCGAATCCGGGTGCTTCGAAAAGGTCAGCACCTCCTGTTTAGCTACCTACAAACGTCACGTGTGTAATCAAAATGAGACTGAAAGATACATAGAACTATGGAACGTTAAATATATTCAGAGCAATCCAGGACACAGAGATATCATACTTACAAGCAATATTGTGATGACTGAGATAAAAAAATGAGGGCCTTGATAAGCTTTGGCTGACAATATCCCTTGGTCAACAATTTATTTGTTAGCAGCTTGCTTCCTTGTATAAAATTCCATGTGTGTGAATAAGCTCTTAAACAGCGTATTAATTGTGAAACAAATACACATTAACAGGGGGAACAGTATATTACTGCATAGAATTCGAAAAATAAAATCATCACGCTTGCTATACCTTCAGATATAACCTTTTGTTGGCGTCAAAATTAAGGAATAAGTCTAAATATGAAGCAGAGCTTGGGGAATCATTCGTATCTTTTTTTAAGCTCACTAGGAATATTCAAAGATAAAAAGTCATCTAAATATATGCGTGTGGAGCTGAATGATCTGACGTCTTCTTTCTATACAAATAAAGAATCAGTGAGCAATGATGCATAGTTCGTGTCCTTGCTATACCAATTGTGTGCTGGAAATTATATTACCAAACACAAAAATATGTTGTCAAAAAGTCTTTACATTTTTGGTTGGAATCTTTAGTGCATTTTTGTTTGGAATCTGTATGATGTTTGACAAAATAACAAGAATCCCTGTTCAGCACTAGATGCTTGTATCTTAGCTCATTTTGAAATAAATAATACAAAAATAGCATAGTGTCGCTTATAGTCATATAACACATTTATACCATATCGCTATAACCAACACGTTGGACATAATTATGTTTATGTGTGTAATTTTTATTTCTTTCTCCTGAATTGTTTTTATAAGTTCTTGTTTGATCTATTTATACACGATTTTTTCATACGCAACATTTCACTTGTACCCATTATCTATTCCCTAGCCACAATATCGTTTATAGGTTTGATGTATCTGTGTACAAAAATACTTTGGATATATTCACATCCTTAAGTTCAGGTTCCTTCCATTTTAATTTTGATTACACACGTGACATATGTAGCTAGCTGGAGGGGCTTATTCTGCCTCGCTTCCCATGTAGAATTTGTCAGTTTTAAGAATTTTTAGGTCTTTTGGGGGTTTTGTGATTTGAACATGGACGATATGTTTGTGTTTGATTAAAATCCCATATTAGTGACCAGCTACTAAATTGCTCACTATATGTACTAGTATTATGCGTCTAGCTTATTTCGTTTGGGTCTTTATTGTTTGTATTCATATTATGATGTCATTTGCTACTTTATTTAAACATAATATCATTCATAAATAAGTTTGATGTATCTGTGTCCAATTTATCCTGGATATATTCGACATTCTATAGTTCTTCTCATTCTTTACTTTTAAAAACATTTTTACACATAACCAATGGTTTCAACAAATGTTTATTATGTGTTTTTCTTTTGATCATCGGAATTTTGTTGCTAGTTCTTGATTGTTCTACCACATACATGTTTTTAACTGCAACATTTCTCTCTATTCCTTAGAGATGCACTCAGTAAATATACTGATATGTATCAGGATTATTTAGTTTGCTCACTTCGATTTGTCTCAACCTATGATTTAAATAGTATTTAAATAAACTTAAATTACCCTGAACCTGTCAAACCAACATGCGTTTCTCACGTAAATATCAGAATTAAAGCTTAATGCGTGTCATTGTGTATTCAATTATGTCCTAATGCTGTTACATTGTGTAAAATACAATATAGAATATATGTTATTTAAGATCAATAAAATTAATCAAAATGACAAAATACATTACAAAGCGATAAATGGTGATCAATTTGTAAGCGTTGTCCGGAATACCGGTTACCGTGGTGCACTAGACACATTAAAACGTTTTAAATGCGTTTTAGAAATATCAGCACATTGTCTAAGGATTTGTAAAAGGCTTTAGAACAGGAAGATGTATTATATTATTCCAGTTATGAATTTGGGAGACCATGATTGAGTTGGATAATCATTAAGTAGCCTGTTAATAAAGTTATTAGTTTATTAATTGCATCATATTGATATGTTGTAAAAAATATGTAACCAGGATTTGTATTTTCAAAAATGTGAAAAAACCCATATCAAGCCTATAATTAGTCTTGTTCATACATGTACAATGGCAGTACAGTGTTTCTTATACATGTATTTGGATAAACAGGAACTGAAAAAAATTCCAATCCCAAGTAATGAAGGATCCGATCTTAAAATGTCCATTGTATGAAACATATATGGAGTCTTTGTCTTTCTTCGTTTTATTGATGTCGTTCATGAATTGAGCTGGCGTCATAGTTCAATTCAATCACATGACGTCATGTTGGTTAATTACGCCATCTTGAGGGATATCAAAATTGTTAAACCTTCATCCGAGTTACATGTTAATACTGGAATCTTTTTAAATAGAACAAATATATAAATAACCTTTTTAGTTTTACACCTTGTGTAAACCATTAAGGATGGCCTGATTTAATTTTATGTGCCTAACGTTGAATGACAAATTCATGCCGTTGATGCCTATGGCTGTGTTTCTCATATTTGAAGTCTAACATATGAACTAAAGTGCGGGAAAAACAATCCATTCTATTTGCTCATTTCAAAATTTTAAAAATATTTGGATTTTCACAATTTTGGTCTGAGCAATAGTAATGAGGAATTCTATTCCGAGACGACTGTTTAATGCTTCACAATTAAAACAGTTTTAGTAACAATTTACCATTATTAGCCCTTGTTTTACATGTAATGAACCTGATGACATCGTAAATGTCCACTTCCTGATTGGACATTATTATCTTATCGTATATGTAGTCATTATAGGGTTGTCTCAGCTAGATAAATAATGTAGACACGAATGACCTTGTGTTCTTTGTGATTGGAAACCAATCCTTTATCCGGTCTGATACTCAAAGCCTTTAATAAATCAATTCTATCCAATATAATTTGACACTTAACAGATACATTTCTTAGAATGCTAAGTCGTCTGGGGCTCCATTTGGGACTAAACTGTATGTAATAAATATGAGGACAATTTTAAATTGCAAAAACATATGGTGCCGGGAAGAGAGTTTTTTTCTTGTACCAGAAAATTAAACTGTTAGGGTTAAAATCTCTTATGTGTCAACAAAACTCCTTTATTTAATGTGTAAATATTTTATCTATTGAACATGGGTTTCAATGCTAGATTTGCTGATTATCTATGTTGTAAGCAGTTTGGCAGAACAATTAACATTTTTCTAAGTGACAGACAAATACTTTTTCAAGAACAATTAAAGGTTTTCAAGTAGGAGACTCCTTTGGAACGGCAATGAGAGCTAGTGTTGTTGTCAAGCAGATACTTGTTGAAGGATTAATTTTTTTTTCAATTTGAACTGATGAATTCGTAGTTTATCCATAGTTAATAAAAAAGGGTTTACATTGTGGAAATAAAAATATGTTAAAAGCTCAAATAATAAGAGAATTTTGCAATGGTCAATCCACAAATTCCTACCAAGGATGTTGCTGCTAATAATGACAATGTTGAAAGTAATGGTGGTTTGGTGATGTTGATTTTAACGCCAAATAATAATAAAAGAATAAATTTTAAAAGGATTTTAAAAAGTAGGTTTCATTGTTACAACACTAAGTTTTATAGGCACCCATTGTGACCTCCGGGACATCTTTGTGTACCTTTATAACGTTCTATTTGGTATTAGAACGCAGTGTTTTATGTGTTCGATTATAAAAACCTCATTACAACTCTTTAGCCCTAAACCTTTGATGTCCGTAAATGGCTATTTGATGTCATGAAACAGGATTCCTTTAATGAATGGTTCATAATTAGAATCAACGAACTAGCCATTTCCTATGAATACTTCGACCGTTGTCTTCCTGATTAACCTAATACTACTACTACTGAATCCTACAACATCAGAAGTGATATGGATTTTGTAGAAAATTCAATCTAAAGAGCCTTTAATTTATATTGCATTTTGGTGCAACATATTTTATATGCATTGCGCATTCAAACATTATTGCATGGCGATTCAAAATTACACGTTATATTATCTTGTTTTTATTATACACGCACATGTACAAAGATACTAAGTAAAACAGTTTGGCGTTTTTAATAAGAAACCAACAGCAGCATTATAATGCTTTCCTTATGTATTTGTTGCATGTGCATTCATCAACACAATAAATATAAAATTTGTAATATTTTTGTTCTATGGAACTAAAACCAAATGCAATTATATAATTATAATTACCATTGATAAAGTGACATCCATAACAAACATATTAATCCTTGCCCAAACCACAATTCCAAAGCAAAGTCAAAATTTGAAGCTGGCAAATAAGGTTATACGATTGAACTGTCACCAGGTTAGTGAGACAAGGTGCTCCGGAAGGGTAAGCACCTCTTGTTCAGCTAGATACATGCGCGACGTGTGTAATAAATATGAGAATGAAAGGAACATGGAACCTTCGGACGTCACATATATCCAGGGTAATTTTGATTACAGAGACTTATTTATCCAATACTGTGATAACGGTAGTTAAACTTTTTGAAGGCCTTGATAAGCCTGGGCCTGCAATATCTTTCCGTGAACAAAATCCCTGTAGTGGGAACAAGCTCTACTATAGATGATTTATTGTGAAACAAATACACCATAAACAGGAGAATCAGTTATATTGCTGCATGGAAAAGGAAATTTGACAATAGAAAATTGAAGTAATCAGGTTTTACATAGAACTTCAAATGTAGCCTTCCGTTGTATATTCCTGTTCAAGCGTCTGGAAATGCATGTAGTTTGTAGAGATGTTTTAACTTACTTTCGTGATTTTAAAATCAAAGATGCAAAAATGCAAAATGTAATTACAACCACTCAGTTGCCTTTAAATGGTGTTTATAGTGTCATTTCTTCAATTGCCTTGTACATCAAAATGCTAGGGCTAATTAAAGTTAAACATCAAATCAATGTACTTGCGAATTAGATCACGTCTGTAATTAAATAATTAAAAATCACAAATATAAAAAAATTGAAAAAATCCCTTTGAACAACTAAGCTAGACGTATTTAATTACGTGTAATTATTTCAAATTTGTAAACACTATTCATGTTCCCTTCTGATAAAATCTCCAGGTTTAACACATATCTGATTCCAGATAATTGTGATGGACTTTGTGTGATGATTTTCTGCTTTATTTACTTGTCTATAGGGTAACCACAACATTTAAACTTATGTCGTGACAATTATGATATAATAAAGCATAAATACTGCATGGTGGTTTTATGTGAATGTAATTACACGAGTTATCAAATGGAGGTATATTATATATTTTTATTCATTTTATTTTTAAATTTTCCTTTATTTATTTATTTATTTTTTTAATTATTTATTTTTTTGCAGTTATTTACAGTTAAAACCATAAGGTAAACAGTGTTCAATATTATTACTAATCTCTCTATAATGTTTGTTATAATTTATTTATTTTTATTTGCAGTATTTTACAGTATTTACCGTACAGTTAACAGTTCTAATTGTTATATTACTGCTAATCTCAGTATGACGTTTGTTATTTCTATCACCATTTAATGGTACGAGTGTGCCTTCAAAATTCAGCTTAATAAAAATATGAAAGGTTCAATCCAATTCGAAATCTATAGTAAAATCATTATTCAAAACTGTTTTGGGGTCAATGACTGGAGAACAAGACCGATGTTTTAAAGGTGAAATGTGTGTTTTTATGCATCGTTATATAACACCCTTTTAACCACATCACTGGACATCAGATCTATATATTTGGGTCCTCTAATACAATTTTTATTTTGACGGTAAAAAATTCAATCAGATCAAGTTAAATCTTATTAACTGGATTGATTACATATCAAAAACAAACCTACCAATCTATGTTTGAATCACAATCCCAAAGAAAAGCAAAAACTTTGAAACTGGCAAATTTAATTAAACACGAGAAAGAACTTTCACAAGGGAAGTGAGGCCGGGTGTTCCGCAAGAGTAAGCACTTTATGATTAGCTAGCTAGACCCGCTACGTGTGAAATAAAAATTGAGAATGAACATGGAACTTTGGAATGCCATATATACCCATGGTAATTTTGGATACAAAGACATCATACATGTACTTAAATACAATATTGTGACGACGTTCAAGATTTTGTCATTTAAGAAATAAAGGTATGTGATGTTAGTCAAGAGTCGCGGGTTCTGGTGTAATTGTAGCGTACGTTTGTCAGGTTGTATTTGTGTTTGACACGTACAGATACATATACTCATCTACTTTTTCTTATTGTCATTACAGCATTTTTATCATTTTATAAATGGTTCACTGAAAGCTACGTATGAGAGTTCTCAGATTGCATTTATTCATTTATGAAACTTAAAATTATCTAATCTTTAATAGGATTGAAATAACAAAGGAAATGTTTTACATTAGACAAAATAAAAATATAGAATATTAAAAGCTTCAAAAGAACTTTTTAATTTCTGTTAAACAAAACACAAGGTATCCTTGTAAATCAATCACTTTTATGTCAGATATTTATGGATTTTTAGAATGATATGAACAGAATTAAGTTCAATAGTAATTACTACGTTTATTATACTAGCTGAAGTTTAAATGATTTCCTAGTGACAATTTGAAGGCAATGTGTGTTTTAGTTTCAATTAAGGTACATACCTGTTGAAAGTTTAACATCAAAAAAGGCGTTGAAGCTCGGCTGAGCGACCGATAGCTAGAGACCGAAATGTTGTGGCAAGACAGATATATGCTGATGTCAAAACTATCGGAATAAAGCAAACGAAGTACTGATGTGTGCTGCGGACTCCGCACTTAAGGTATACCTCCTCATGCATAATATTTCCTTAGCTAAATTTCGTAAAATATAGTTTGGTTCTTTAGGTATCTATTCTACATCTTAAAAAATTTTATTTCACAATTTTGGTCCAATACAAATTATATTCATTTAGTGCTGTAAAATTAAAACTGAAATAATACGAAATTCAAAATACTAGTATAATTTTTCGTTAGTTACGTGTTAAACTTTGGACATGGCTATATTGTACCTGTAATGTTGCTTGGTAATCGATCAGTGTTACGTGTTGTCAGTTTCAGGAAGTTTACTTGGAGAATTAGCTTTGTAAATCTGTATTACAAGATAGTACAGTTTGATCAAGTAGAACTAAGCACGAATAATAGAATTTATAATAGTCTCTTCTAAGATTTTTAATAAATGGATAGTTCAATACAAAAGTATCGCATAATTGTTTTGTAAGTGCATGGGACTTAAGCTTCTAGTCAAGATCATTTTACTTTTATACAGAAATCATCTACTACAACTTCATATCTCACGTAATCTCCTCACCTAGCCTCTTCATACCCGCTAACACGTAAGGCCTCAACACACCTTCTCCACGATACTGTGTCTTTGCTAGAAGCTTCTCTTGTTGGCGCCCAGCTTTTTTTATCGCAGTTGTATTCCTTCTTTTTGTTCATATACAACGTGCTTATGGCAATGCTCATTGGTTGTTTTTGTTCCTGCAACAGCTACCGTTATCTCTTATATATTTCGTTATTTATAAATACCAAGTGTATTTTGCCAAAGATCGTTTTCAATTTTTGTCTTGGTCTCAGTTGAACAATATGGAAAAAGAACATGAACATCTATCCTTCCACTCACGGTCAACTAAGCTGTAAATGTAAAGCTTGGAAATTTGAAACAAAGGTCCACAATGTTCCACAATCAGACTGATACTACTGAGAAAACGAAACGAAACTATATTAGTTGTGTAGTTGAATTAAGAAGAGATTCCACAATGTGAAATATCACACTATTTATATGGCATAATCCAGATGTGAGCAAAGTACAATAACCATGTATTTCTCAAATAATGTTGCCATTTCTACGTCTGGGTAAAGCCTGACATTTAAATTGTTACAAATGCAAAGGATTGTACAAATATTTATCTTAAAGGTGCCTGTGCCTGCTTCGAATTCAGTGACTCAGAGACATTTTAACCCTTGTTTCTCTTTTCAATCCTTTCTTGTTCCGCTTTCTTATGTATAAACTTTAATCATTTGTTTTAGCATGTATTGGATGTTGCATAGTACAGGCCATTGTTGCTAAGTAACAACTATCTTGAATAAGATTTTAAGGTATAATGAAGATATCTTGTTTCAGCAATTTATTAAGACAATTTTATTGATTTGTCATATACCGTTAATGTAATTTTAATCATAAGATACATTTAAAAAATGGTATATTGTCTCATACCATTCTGTCAATGTTTTATATGATTAAATATAAAAAATGGTATAAGACAGATTGAGAACAAATTAATTGCCTGAATAGTGCCAGTCAGCAGTCGTACGGTCTCCGTCGCTGCCAGTGTCAACGCAGGAGCAAAGAATTTGGTTACGGATTTTTGGAATGTAAACATTTGCACTTCTACTCCATATTGTAATAATTGCGGAAATTAATTGTAATAAACTAAAGATTTGCATAAGGAAAAGCAATTATGACAAATTAGTTGTTTTGTTAAAAAGGCAGAAAAATGCAAAAATGTTTGAAAATGTTGTAACTACATATTAATATTAGAGATATCCGTTTTAAAATTTATATATAACATCTTTTTAATGAAGGTTTTTACACTTGTAACGAGATTTGAATGACGAGAAGTCTGTTTCCTGACATGTTAATTTGAAAATTGATAAATAACATCCTTCAATATAGTTCTTTACAATTAAAATGGCATTTTAATAATGCGGCATGGTTGGCTGATTTTTGGTTAAAACATCAAATTTTGAGAAAACGGTTAAATTACGATTTTCTAATGTAATAGAGCACTTCTTCCAAAAATAGTTAGAGCGTAACATATGTAAGAGGTTTTGAATAATTTTATATGGGTCACAATTTAGAGGAGGGGTTAAATTTTCAAGTTACAAGTTTCTTTCTTGACGGATTGGTTTGAAGATATATTATAAAAATAGATCAATGTTGTCCGTTTTTTGACATACTTTGGTTGGGGTGGATGTCAATTTCTTAGAAATGTTGTTGTAAGCATATCTAATCAAATGTTTAGAGAAAACTGTATATATGAATTTTACCACAACTTCTTTAACATCATCTTAAAATTTGTTGAAAATACATTTGTATAAAGTCAAGGTGCACTTTTTGAACAAGACTTCAAAGGCACTCAAATGAAATTATGAAAACAAGAACTGCGTGACCAAAGAATGCTGACCGCATTCACTTCAAACATCATTACGTGTTTATAACGTTTGGTGCTGTAATGGCAATAGTTAGTATTGCAAATACTTTATTGAATAGAATGGTGAGCCAAAATGTTGTGAAACTGAACCCGCATATCGTTTATTATGTGAATATTTATAATCGTAAATTAACAAAGTATAGCAAAATTTAAACTGCATAAATGTACTTGTAATGAAAGTCTAACCTGTAGAAAACGGCACTCTATGTATATTTTAATCGTATCCACTATAAAACAGTTTTCCGGGAACGTTCACGTGAATGACGTACAAACTGACGGCAGCCATTGTTATTGTGAATATAAGACGCGGCGCCAAAGTTGTAATTCGTATTCTGTGATTTACACGTGTTATTTATTGTTACTATTTTTCCATGTTGTTCTTATCGATAATATGAGTTTGGATTTTAGTCAATTCTTTATTTTATACCTGGGATGTACGTGGAGTCATGGTTTCACTTTGAGAGGTTATTTTTGTACTTTTACGGGGTATAAAAAGTCATGACGTCATTGCGTCAGTGAGAGCATTCGAAATTTGCACTGACTGCGGTCGGGTCAGTACTTTTGTTTTCATTATGGTTTCTTGATTTTGGGGATTTAGAAGCGACGGTTTTACTTTATATTTTAGTTTTTAATTGGGAATATTTAGATTATTAATTTTATTATTTTGGGAATTTTGGTATTTGGGGATTTTTGACATTTTGTCTGAGTGACGCTCGGAAGGCTTATTTTTATGTCACGTAAAGGCTAGTTTTCTTGTTTGTCACGAATCGTATTATTATTTAATAATATAATAATTAATATATTATTTTTGATACGGTAAATCGGCAATTTTGTAGGTAATTGTCTTGCCGATAATTTTGGAGTTATTGTACGTGTAAAGTGTAGAGCACAGGCTCACTTATTTAATTATTTACGTCTCGGACGCAATTCGTCTAATAGAGCAAATGCTCATTGATCAGCAGAGGGCAAGTGCTCCTTGATCCCCCTGTCCCACAGAGCGAAGGCTCATTGATCAGCAGAGGGCAAGTGCTCCTTGATCCCCTGTCCCACAGAGCGAAGGCTCATTGATCAGCAGAGGGCAAGTGCTCCTTGATCTCCCTATCCCACAGAGCGAAGGCTCATTGATCAGCAGAGAGCAAGTGCTCCTTGATCTCCCTATCCCACAGAGTAAAGGCTTATTGATCAGCAGAGGGCAAGTGCTCCTTGATCTCCCTGTCCCACAGAGTAAAGGTTTATTGATCAGCAGAGGGCAAGTGCCCCTTGATCTTCCTGTCCCACAGAGAAAAGGCTTATTGATCAGCAGAAGGCAAGTGCTCTTTAATCTCCCTGTCCCACAGAGCGAAGGCTCATTGATCAGCTGAGGGCAAGTGCTCCTTGATCTCCCTATCCCACAAAGTAAAGGTTTATTGATCAGCAGAGGGCAAGTGCTCCTTGATCTCCCTGTCCCACAGAGTAAAGGCTTATTGATCAGCAAAAGGGCAAGTGCTCCTTGATCTCCCTGTCCCACAAAGTAAAGGTTTATTGATCAGCAGAGGGCAAGTGCTCCTTAATCTCCAAGGGCAACTGGTCATTATTCCCTTGACTCTTGCGCTCTAGACACAGGTGATAATAATTTATTGACTCTAAAGCCATAGTTTATTTATTTGTTTATTTATATATATATTTATTTAATAAAGCTTTTTTTAAAACTTATTTCACGTGTATGTTATTCTGAGCTAACCAAATCAACATATAGTGTCTAGCAATATTATTAAGTACAATATTTTTAATGTAGTAACTGCAGCCATTCCACATCCATTACCGGCTGGCAGCGGTTTCCACATTTATTACAATTGGTGGCAGCGGTACCCGCATTTATTACAAATGGTGGCAGCGGTTCCACATTTATTACACAAAACAAGATGATGACTTTTTTTAATGAGAATGAACAATTTTAAATTGTAAATTCCTCAATAAATACGTGGCTTCGGTTAGTTAATAAACGTTTTTATTGATAGCATTTTTACAAAGTACGAACACATTATCATTTGTAATTTTCAATTTACCTTACTTATACAAAAACAACGCTTCAGTCTAAACAGGGATCAGATTTTATTTTTTGTCAGATAATACTGACACATTATTGGCTTCAGAGATAGCTTCTAATGCTACACTGTCTTATAACTACAAAATTGAATTTAACGAACTCACTGTCTGCTTCAATGGGGAATTATAGATAAAGCCGTTTCTTTTCTAACCTTTAAAAAATGTCGGATTTTTTACAAAATGCATGTGATTGTAAAATTAACCATCATCTTGGTAGTCTTTTCTATAATGAAAATGAAACCTTTTAAAGTAGAATGTTCTATGAGACATATTTGTATAATTAACTATTTGAAGTTGTTTTATAGACTTATTGAACGCTATTAACGCCAAACCAAGGTTCATCGTATAATTACACGACTCGATATTCAATCCTTGATCTTGTCTTAATAAGGCAAATGTAATGGTTTTTGTATTACTGGATTTCGAAACATAATTATCAAGTAAAAAGCAGTATTATCCTGTGGTCTGAAGTTTTGTCGGAAAAACAGAATTTTATCGATACATTTAACAAAAGATACAAAATAACCAAAATCAAAATATGTCTTAAAAATGAGAACATTGACAATATATTAGTATTTAACAAAGACAAAAGTCACCTGGATCAAATTAAAACAAAGCTATCAAGAAAAGAGCAGTATGATCCAGATATTTAAAAATTTGTCTGAAAAAACATCATAATATATACGATAGATTTAACATGCAAAACGAAATCAACTAAATGAAAATTGTGTTGCTAGAATTATTAAAAAATACCACATCACCTAATTGAAAAAATGGCAGAAAAAAATAAGTTTTCCCGAATACCCTAACAAACTATCCGAAATCACGTAAATTAAAACGTGTATTAAAAATAAAATTGTGTCGATAGTTTTAATAAAAGATACAGAATGATTTAAAATTTGTCAGGAAAATGAACTATAACAAAATACATGTATTTGAAAACACATAAGTCAAAATGTGTCATAGAATTTCATCGATATCTTAAACAAACACAGAAAATCACCTGAATCAAAGCCATTAACTACGTTCTAATTCCAATACACATTATCGGATAGAGTTCAGTTGAACCATGTCTTTATATGTTATCTGACAATTCCCATATTGTCAACCGTATTGATTTCTACAAAATGGTTATTGTAAATTTTGTATTTAATATTTTTTTCTGTCTAGGTGCACATAGCTCTGCTGACAGATCTTTGCCACGTGTTATTGCTAGGTGTACGCCCAATTTAACCCATTGCTTCATCATTTCATCAAATACTTTATTGAAACAGTTTTTTGTGTCAATACAAGTATTACCACACACTTTATTCCTATGCATCATTATTTCATCATACATTTTATTGAAACAATTTTTCTTTATGTCATTGCTGGGTTTTCCAGACAATTTAAGCTTATGTTTCATTAGGTACAACTCAATTTTATACAGTGTCGTATCATTCTCAAATTAAATAGTATAATTTTTATATTTGGTGTGAAATCGATGAAGTTTCTGTTATATTAAATCTGCCTAAACATTCTGACCTCCGTAGTTCTAATTGAATAGTGTGTGAGCAGGGCCTTCGATGGTACAGACCTGTCTAAATTTAAGCTTAATAATAAGTGCCAAATCTACACTTCATATCAACCCCTAGTTAGGTATATATCGGTAGAATTTTTGGCAGCTGCTACCAGTTATCCCTTTCCCAGCCACTCGGTAGCCAAGCTTCGACCCCAATTCGTTAGCTAGTGTTAAACTGTCGATATTTCTAAACTTTATCAAGAGAGATTATCAACATTGTTAACAATAAATCAATTTTAATAACAATTTGTCCTCGCAATAATCTTCAGTCTGGTTTATACGTTGGCAAACAGCGGTTGAAAAACATCCCGACCTCCGTAATTTTAATTCAACTGCGTGTAAGCTGGGCCTTTGCTGGCTACGGCACATACCTTTCTACAGTTAAACACTAACCTAGCTATGTTTCTGTAGTTTTTTTGCTTCTATCTATTTTTCGGCAGTTTTTCCCCACTCGCTATCCTTTTTCTTGGCTATTCGGCAGCCGAGATTCGGCTTTTTTTTAGCTCATTGTTTTGTTTTACGAAAGGTCTGTGTTGTAATTTAAAACCAGTTTATTTTAATAACTGATAAACTAATTAAAAATGCCAATGGTATAGTGTTACATTAATAAAATTCCTTTATTAATAATCAATATATTGGTGCGTTTATTAATTTACAAATTGCATCAGACTTGCGTTTCTGCAATTCAATTCCTCGTTAGTAGCATTGTAATAAAAACAGGTTGAAAGCCAATGAATAGAAATAAAAATTGACATGTGTAATATAAGTTGTTTACAAGTCCAACAAATGCAATCTTGATTTATAGACTCAACAGGCTTACTGTAGAGCTACATGTTACGACACCTTATCAAATAAAACTAATAATCTTTAGTTTGTTTGTAACGATTGTTAAAACCCTTTTCAGCTTTTCAAAAACAATATGCTAAAACATAAAATATATCAATCGTTAATATTCATAACATTACAAATATATTTTTCTGTGACATGTGACCAAAAGTCTTGTCTTATCGTCTGTTGTGTCTGAAAAAAAAACAAAAGAGAATAATTGAAAGACTTAAAATTCCTGGTTGTTTATACATACAAAATGTTAGATACTTATGTATATTTTGGAAACCGTTCCAAGAAGTGACTGATTCAGGTTCAAATAGATTTACGGCTCATTAGAATTGTTGACAACATTCCTGCATATTACTTTACTCACGTGATCATCTTGTAATTGAAATTGTGCAAGTGTTTCTGAATTGTTTCGAGTTTGTGCCCTGTTGTTGGCGACGTTAAGCACTAAAACACATTTGTTGTCACCAAAGCTTTTAATAAAATATGTAGGAAGTCAAAGATTTTATGGTTAACTGATCTCGATTGCTCGTTTCTAGTTTTAAATTTCAATGAAAATAATTTGGCTCAATGTAGGGTTCAGTCTGAGGTTAAAACCAATGACAGTGTTCCTAGTTTCCTAAAACCTTGTTTAAAACAACAAAATTACAAAATTTATAACCTATGCTTAAAATCACGTAAATGTGAAGTTTCATTATTTTTGTAATTTCTCGTTTCTTTTGCCAGGTTGATAGCACTCATTAATTTCCCAATATCCTTACATGTTTGAATCAGAGCCGTGTACACACGTTATAATTTAGAATTTTATTACCAATCTGGAATTAGTTTTACCGAGAATTAAATGAATATTTACTATTTAATCTGCTCGCCTCCGACACGGACACATTTGAAAAATTACTTTGTAGCTTTGTTAATATGTAAGAGCGTAAATGTTAGTGACATTCACGGTTCTATATCGTATATTTGTTTTAGAATGGAAAAAAGCCTAAAATTAACACAATTTTTGCAACATTTTGATTATTTTAATCGCTTTGTTAAGTTTGTGACATTAACATCTTCTATATAAATACCTAATTCTTGCTTACAATAACTTAAACAAAAAGAAAAAAGAAAAATCTAACCTGCGAGATGTTCCATTAACTATCCAAAAAGCAAACAGTCAACATGGAAGTGAGGCCAGCTGCTCCAGAAGTGTAAGTACCCATACTATTTCACTTAATAAAACTACTGATCTCTGGTGAATCTATAGTGAATAGTTTGAACTTGTCTTAAAACTGGAGATTTATTCTTACATCATCCAGCGCAAATTGTTCCAAATATGGGTATATGTATCAACAAAGCAGTCTTTACTTAAAATTAACTGTTTAAAACAAGTTTTGCCATTATTTAAATGCTTAATGTATGACTGAAATCAACTTATGCTTTTTATACAAAACATGTATTTTCTATCCAAGGTACAAGAATTATATACATGTATTTTTATGTCTTAAAATTACATATCATCGTCAAAAACTAATTGAATACAAGCATATGAAATTTTTGTTATTAATCTCCCGCATGAATTACTGGAATTCTAATTTCGCGTTATAATTACAATTCAATATTTAGCGTGAAATGTAACACGGGTTTATATATGTTAGCACAGAGTGATCAAACTAAAAGTTCCATGTTCCAACTGGGACTTTTTGATTTCATTCAATCTCATTGAAAGTGACATTAATACTGAACATGAAAGAAACACAAAAAACTTGATCGATAAAAGAATATAACAAGTCTAATAACTATTAGAACATTTTACTGGCCAACTGTGTGGTCAGTGACAAATAACATATGAGATTGGTCATTTAAGACGCATTATCAATTTACCATCATCATCCCTTTACCAAAGGTCAATCAGTGAAACCTACAAATGCACAGTGACCATATTTGATTCCTGTCGAGAATAATATTAATATGCTCAGTATAATGTATCAGCAATCAGTTTTCTAGTTTATAAGACTGACATTCACATTTTCCAATCATCCTTAACATTTTAGTTAACTTAAATGTGACAACTTTTGGCAAAATTGTATGATACGTTTGACAAAATTAGAATACTGAAGTTATAAGCTTACAGTAAACTTCAAATTGACACCTTAAATTCACGGATATCTGAAAAACTAACTAAAACACCCAAATTTCAAAGGAATATCTTAAAGAATTATTGGGAAAATGTGACCTGTTCATTATGATATATACTATGTGTAATGAATTTATGATTAAATTTAAAAAAAAAACCGGCATGTGAAAATAATGCTGAGTTTCATTTTTATAAAGGTATCTTTATTCCCAAAGTCAAAATTCATCTTGTTGAAACTAGACTTTAGATTAGAACATTATATTGTTTGTTTTGCCTCTGTGTATTTTGGGTTTCAAATTTTTAATTAATGTATTTTTATTTTGCCGTAGAATTCCACCTATTACCAAATTTATTTTATTGATATTCACAGATATAAAAAACTATGAGAGATTAAGAACAATATTTAGTTTCATCATTAAAATGCCAGTTAAAAAAATCATTATCTTTCATTGTAAAATTTATAAACTTGAACTGGTTTAGATACAATATTGAGTGACATGGTGTCAAGGTTATTTTTCTTATATCAAGACAGTCAGTTCTGGGATTGTGAGGATATCTAGTGGATTGCCCGGAGAACATCGCCGACCTTCAGCAAGCTTACCCATCTAACAGTATCATCTGTTCGAGTTGTTTTCGATCCTAAGCAGAGATAGGCACTGTGATCCCAAAAAGGCACTTTTGACCATTTCACGACTTAGGCTCTCGAAAATAATAATGAAACACATATTATTTATTATCTGTATTAAAATGTGTCTCATTTTTATCGGTACAATATTTGATGGTAGATTATCGTTTCAATGCTGCGGAGGCTCTTACTAAATATCTTATGTGTAAGTTCTCGGGTCCAGCAAGTTCTGCAATATATACATCAAAACCGTATGTTCGCGAATATATGCGAAAAAGATGAAATCACTGTGTAGAATGGCCAATCAGTAACTGCAATCGATTTGATGCATGAATCCAAAACAGAGATACCAATATATGTCCAAACGACAATCTAAAAGCAAAGTAAAAAGTTTGAAGCGGGCAAATTATGTCATTACAACTATTCATTAATCGTAGTTATCGACTGCGTATAAATATACCGCCATGCGTGTCTAGCCGGAATAGTACTAGACATAGTAGTCATGCGGTCAACGTTGTGGTCGTTGTATTCAAAATTGGTGCAATGTTTTCGTTAAAATCGTTTAAGAATATACATAATCACATTTTTTACTTGAAATTTTGATATGGAAATTTATCTGTATGTTCATTGAGTAATAAACTAAAGATTTGCACAAGAATTTTACTAACATTTAAAAAAAAAGATTTGACAAATCAGTTTTAAAAAATGGCAGAAAACATACAAAAATGTGAGAAAATGTTGTTTGTAGTTAGAGATATCCTTTTGAAATCAGAAACTTCTTTTAATGAAGGTTTTTATACTTGTAACGAAACTTGAATGATGATAAGTTTATTTCCTGACATATTTATTTGAAAAATGATGAATAACATCCTATAATATGATTCTCCAAAATTAAAATTTGTTTTAAATAATTTGGCATGGTTGACTGATTTTTAACAAAAAAATCAAATTTCGAGAAAACGGTTTTACGAATTATTTTTAAAATATTATAAAGCACTTCTACCGACATAGTCATTGTGTAACATATGCAACAGGATTTGATTGATTTTATATGGCTCACAATGGGGGTGGTTGAATTTACAAGTTTCAAGTTCATTGATTGATTGTTTGGAAAATAGGTTAATACAATATACATCAATATCGTTTTTTGACATACTTTTGAGGGTGTCAATCTCTTAGAAAATGTTGCAAACGTTTCTTAACAAATGATTAGTGGTAACTTTATAAATGCTTTTAACATCATTGTAGAGTTTTTGTATCACTTTCAAATTTGTATAAAATTCGATGCACTTTCTAGACAAGACATGCATTTGCGATAGGTGTATCTCTTGTAGGTTTTTTCACTGTTACACGCAAAAGTAATTAAATGAAATTATGAAAACAAGTAGGGTGTGACCAAACAATACTGACCGCATTGACTTCAAACAACATTTCGTCTTGATAACGCCTGGAGCTGTAAAGATTATGGATAATAGTGCAAAGACTTGTATTGAATAAAATTCTAATCTGATTTATTGAGCCAATACAAAACTAGGACTTTTTATAATGAGAATGAACAATTGCAAATTGTAGTTTCTTCCATAATTACGTGGTTTCGGTAGGTCATTAAACTTTTAATAGCGTTTTTATAAAATACAAACACATTATCATTTGAAATTTGAAATTTATCCTTCTCATACATAAACGCCTCAGTCAAAACAAGAATCAATTGTTATTTTTTAGATAATGCTAAAATTGTTGGCTTTAGAGATAACGTCTGCTGCTACAATGTGTTACAACCTCAAATCTGTATTTAACGATTCACTACCTGCTCCAGTAGTGAATTATAGATTAAGCCGTTTCCCTCTAACCTTTTTAAAATGTCAAATTTTCTATACAAGATACATGTTTGTAGAATTAAGCATCTTGGTCGTACTTTCTATGATGAAAATGAAACCTTTTAAAAATGAAGGGTTTTATACGACATATTTGTAGAACTAACCATGTTGGTGATTTTTTTCCTGTAAAGAAAATGAAACATTATAAAATGCACGATGTTCTATACAACATATTTGTAGAATTAACTATTTTATAGCTGTTTTATAGACTTATTAAAGGCTAATAACGCCAGATCAAGGCTCATCTATAATTGCACAAGTCAGTATTTAATTCCTGATCTCGTCTTAATGAGTCGGATATAATGGATTTTGTATTACTGGATTCTGAAACATAATTATCAAGCATAGTAAAATATAATCCTGTGGTTCGAAGTTTTGTGGGGGGAAACAGAATTTTATCGATTATTTTAACAAAAGATACGAAATAACCAAAATCAAAATATGTTTTAAAAATGAAAACATTAACAATATACTAGTATTTAACAAAGACAAAAGTCACCTGGATCAAATTAAGACAAAGCTATCAAGAAAAGAGCAGTATGATCCAGATATTTAAAATTTTGTCTGAAAAAACATCATAATATATACGATAGATATAACATACAGTACAAAATTCATCGCAAATGAAAATTAAATCTGTACATTTTATTTACAAGACCAAATCACCCAAGTCAAAATGTGACAAAAAATTGAGAATGTTACCGATTGCTTTATCAAATGAAGTCAAAATATGCCAGAAAAATGAAATTGTATATGGCCTTTATCACAGTATTGTTGATAAGTTTGATGTCTCTGTGTCCAGGATTGCCCTGCATACATTTGACGTCACATATTTCCATGTTCATTTCACACAATTTTGTTTTTGTTTACGTGATTAACCTTCAGGAGCACCCGGCCTCACTTCCCTGGTTGAAGTTCACGTGTCTAACCTAACTTGTCAGTTCCAGAGGTTTTACTGGATTGTGGTTCGGACATGGATAAGTATGTTTGTTTTTGATCTATAACTTTAAAAATGATACAAGTTCGCCCAAGTCAAAATGTCAGAAAAATTAAAATTGTATCGGTGGCTTTAAGAAACTGATACTGATACGAAAACACATAACTCAAAATGTGTCATAAAATGAGAATTTTATCGATATTTAAAACAAAAACAGAAAATCACCTGATTCAAAGCCATTAACAGCGTTGTAATTCCAATACACATTATCGGATAGAGTTCAGTTGAACCATGTCTTTATATGTTATCTGACAATTCTCATATTGTCAACCGTATTGATTTCTACAGAATGGTTATTGTATTTTTTGTATTTAATATTTATATCTGCCTAGGTGAACATGGCTCTGTTGAAAGATTTTTGCCTTGTGTCATGGCTAGGTGTACGCTCAATTTAACCAATTGCTTCATTATTTCATCAAATACTTTATTGAAACAATTTTCTTTATGCCAAAGCAAGGGTTTACCACACAATTTAATCCAATGCATCATTTTTTCGTCATACACTTTATTGAAACAATTTAACTTTGTTTCAGTGCTGCATTTACCAGACAATTTACGATAATGTTTCATTACGTACGACTTAATTTTATACAGTGTCGTGTCATTCTCTAATTAAATAGTATAATTTTTATATTTGGTGTAAAATCGATGAAGTTTCTGTTATATTAAATCTGCCTAAACTGATGACAACATGTCAGGAGAGATTATCAACATTATTATTATTAATGGATTAATTGTAAAACCAATTTGTTATGATCACGTGACACAAGTTTTTTCAATCTGATATATATATATATATATATATATATATATATATATATATATAGTGTGTGTGCGTGTGTGTGTGTGTGTGTGTGTGTGTGTGTGTGTGTGTGCATAAATATATATATACTGTATATGCTGACCGCTGATGCAAACATCTCGACATCCGTAGTTCTAATTTAATAGTATGTGAGCAGGGCATATGTTGGTACAGACCTGTCTAAATTTAAGCTAAAGGTGTGTACTTTATCAGAAGAAATTAATCACACTCAACATTGTCATTAATTGTAAAACTTATTTGTCCTCATTATGTGACACAATACTCTTCAGTCTGGTATATTGGTTGCAAAACATCCCCGACCTCCATAGTTCTAATTCAACTACGTTAGAGGCGCTTTGCTGGTTACGGCACAGATTTGTCTTCAGATACACATTAACCTAGCTATGCATCGGTAGCTTTTTTGCAACTGCTGTATATATTTTGACAGTTTTTTGCCCTAGCTATGCTTTTCTTGGCTTAAATTCAGCTTCTCTATAGCTCATTATTATATTTTTGAAAGGTCTGTGTTGTAATTTAAAACCAGTGTATTGTAATGATTAATAAACTAACTCCAATACTAATTAATAATCCCAATGGTATAGTTTTACATTAATCATATATGGTATATAAAATTCCTTTATTAATGATTAATATATGGGTATGTGTATGTGTATTAATTTACAAATTGCATCAAACTTGAGTTTCTGAAATTCAATTCCTCATTAGTACTTTAGTAATAAAAACATGTTGAACGGCAATGAATAAATTGATGATATAAAAATAAAAAACTTGGCATGTGTAAAATAATATGTTTGCAAGTTCAACAGATACAACCATGATTTATAGATTCAGTAGACTGATTTTAGACTGTAGTCTTTAGGAATTCTTGACAAATTAATCTTGCTCTCTTCAGTTTTACTGTAATGATTGTTAAAACCCTCCATAAGTTTATTAAAACCATATGCTTAAACATCAAACATATCAAGTGTTGTTGTTTTTTAATATTGCAAATATATATTTCTAGAACATATGTAACCATAAGCATTGTGATGTCCGAAAAATCGTTAGGTCTAAAAAGATAAGACAAGTGAAAGACCAAAATAGCCGACTGGTTGTTTCTACATACAAATTGTTAAATACCTATGTATATTATGGGAACCGTTTCGATAAAATTGACTGATTCAGATTCAAAATAGATTTAAAGTCGTATTAGTATTGTTGACGACATACGTGGCTATTAGGTAACACAAGCGTTCATTTTGTAATTAAAACTCTGTAAGTTTTGGGTTTGTTTCCTGTTGTTGGTGACATTAAGAGCTCAAGTGCATAAAATCTCACCAAATCTTTCAAACAAAATGTAGTAAGTCAAAGATTTAGGGTTAACGGATATTGATTGCTTGTTTGGCGCTGAAGCTAATTCTCATTTCCTAAAAACTTATTTAGAACAACTGAATTGCAAAATTTATAACCTATGCTTAAAATCACGTAAATGTGAACTTTCATTATTTTATTAATTTCTGGTGTCTTGTGTCAGGATTCAAAAGCAAACTCATTAATTCTCAAACATGTCTTAATCAGAGACGTATACACACGTTATAATTTAGAATTATATTACCAATCTGGAATTAATTTTACTGAGAATTAAATGGATATTTACTATTTAATCTGCTCGCCTCCGACACGGACACATTTGAAAAATTAATTTGTAGCTTCGTTAATATGTAACAGCAAAAATGTTAGTGACATTTACGTTTCTAAACCGCATATTTGTTTTATATTTGAAAAAATTCTAAAATTAACGAAACTTTTGCAACATTTAGATTACTTTAATCGCTTTGTTAGTGACATTTACATCTTGTATAACGAATATCCAGATCATGATTACAATTACAAAAGAAGAAATAGAATACAAACATGTTGATGGATGTTCAAATTACGATCTCAAAAGCAAACATACTTAAGGGAACATGAAGCCCGGTTCTCCGGAAGTGTAAGTACGCTTACTATCCAACTGAATAAACTTGTTTTATTTTTTCAAACATTTTACATAACATATTAAGGCAAAAACCCCATTCACTCAATAAACTGTTTTTCAGTGAATCAAGTGAATATAGTGAATAAAGAACTTGAACTCGTCTTAAAACTGGATACAACCAGCCCAAAATGTTTCAGATATGATTATATGTAATTAATTCAATAAATAGATACAAGTAAATGAGACTTTGGTTTTAATATAGGCTCCCACATACGTTACTGGAATTCTAATTCACGTTATAATTACAATTCAATATTTAGCGTGAAATGTAACACAAAGTGATCAAAGTGAAAGCTCAATGTTCCAACTGGGACCTTTTGATTTCGTTCAATCTCACAGAAAGTGACATTAATACCCAACATGAACGAAACACAAAAACCTGATCGATACATTTATAATAACGGCTATAACATATCATTGGTCAACTGAATGGACAGTGACAAATAACATATGAGATTGGTCATTTAAGACGCATTATCAATTTACCATCATCATCCCTTGACCAAAGGGCAGTACATGCTTGTCGGAACCCCGACATAACGAAAATGAGTTGAAATTCGGTTGCAAAGTAGTCGAGGTATATGAATGGCTAGTGTTGGTAAGAGCAGTTGAGATATAGCTATTTTAACGAGGTGTCAAGTCGACAGCCTGTACTAAACAATGCCAATATTTTATTCCTGTCGAGAATTTTATTAATGTACTCAGATCGATCATTTTTCTACTTTATAAGACTTTTGATCATGTACAAAGGTATCTTTATCCCCAAAGTCTATATTTATCTTGTTGATACTAGATTTTAGAAAAGAACATAATACGTGTTTGTTTTGCCTCTGTGTATTTGGGTTTCAAATTTTTAATAAATGTATTTTTATTTTATCGCAAAATTCCAACAAATATCAAATTCATTTTATTGATATTATCAGATATAAAAATATGATAGATAAAGAACAGTGTCTTATTTCATCATAAAAAAGACACTTTTATGGACCATAAACTTGAACTAGTTTAGAAACAATAATGTGTGGAATGATGTCAAGATTCTTTCAGTGATTGGAGAGGAAATCTGGTGGATTGCCTGGAGAACACCATCGATCATCAGCAAGCTAACTTAACTTTCTAACATTATGATCCGTCCGAGTTGGATTTAAACCTAAGCAGTGATAGGCACTGTGCAGACGATAGGCAGGCGCTTTCGGCCACTTGGCCATCGAAGCTTCCGAAAATAATAATGAAACACGTCATTTATTATCTGTATTAAAATGGGTCTCAAGTTTATTGGTACAATATTTGATATTAGCTTATCGTTTAAATCCTGTGAAGGTTTTAGCTTATGTTCTCGGATTCAGTAAGTTAGGTAACATATATCTCAAAAACTTACGTCCCCATACATGTGAAAAAAATCAAATCACTGCTTAGAATGGTCAATCAGTAACTGGAACCTACTTGATACATGTATCCAAAGCAAATATATCAATCTATGTCCAAACTGCAATCGAAAGCAAAGTAAAAACTTCGAAGCTGGCAAATTAGGTCATTTTAACAATTCATTAATAGTTTTTATAGATTGGGTACAAATAAGTTGCCGTGTGCGTTTAGCCGGAATAGTAGACATAGTAGTCATCATCGTTGAGGTAATTGTTTTAAAAATTGGTGCAAAATTTTCGTTAAAATCTTTTTGGAATTTACACAATATCATTTTTGTTTTTTATACTTGAAATTTTGATATAGAAATTTATCTGTATGTTTACTTAGTAATAAACTAAAGATTTGCATAAGAATTTTACATTTTTTTCAAAATATTACGACAAATCAGTTTTAAAAAATGGCAGAAAAATGCAAAATTGTGAGAAAATGTTTGTAGTTATCCTTTTGAAATTATAAACTCCTTTAATAAAGGTTTTAAGACTTGTAACGAAACTTGAATGATGATAAGCTTATTTCCTGACATATTAATTTGAAAATTGATGAATAACATCCTTTAATACGATTCTTCAAAATTAAAATGATTTGTTTTTAATAATTTGGCATGGTTGGCTGATTTTTTTACCACAAAATAAAATTTCGAAAAAACGGTTTTATGAATTGTTTTAAAATGTTAAAAAAGCATTTTTTCCAACAAGGTCATTATGCTACATATGTAACAGGATTTGATGATTTTATATGGCTAACAATTTAGGGGAAAGGGGTGAATTTACAAGTTACAAGTCGATTGATTGACTGTTTTGACAATTGGTTAATACAAAATACATCAATATCGTTCTTTGACATACTTTGGAGAGTGTCAATATCTTAGAAAATGTTGTTGCAAACGTTTCTCAACAAATAATCAGTGGAACTTTATAAATGGATTTTACCATATCCTTTTTAACATCATCTTAATATTTGTGCGAAAATGTCATTTGTGTAAAGTTTTCATTACAGGTCAAGATTTATTCTTTCAGACAAGACTTTCATTTGCGATCGGTGTATCTCTTGTAGCAATTCCATTTCTACACACAACAGTTGTTAAATGAAAGTATGAAAACAAGAAATTTGGAACCAGACAATGGTGACAGCACTGACTTCAAACAACATTACGTCTTTGATAACGCCTGGAGCTGTAATGATCATGGTTAATAGTGCAAAAACTTGTGTTGAATAGGATCCCATATATCTGTTTCATTGAGGCAAATAAAGATTTTGATTTTTTTTTAAATGAGAATGAACAATTGTTAGCTGTACATTATATTCCCAATAAAAGCCTGGTTCAGCAATTTATTCAACGTTTTTATTAGTATAAGCACATTACCATTTTAAATTTGCCATTATTATACAAAAGAGTTTTCGAATCAAAACAAGATATTTTTCACATTTTGTTGGCTTTAAAGATAACGTCTGCTGAAACAATATGTAACAACTGTAGAGCTGAGTTTAACGAGTTCACTGTCTGCTGTATTGAGGCATTAGAAGAATGACGACGGTTTACTTTGATGAGGAAAATAAAACCTTTTAACATTTTGGATTTTCTATACAACAGACATGTATTTGCAAAATTAACCATGTTGACTGTATTTTTGTAATGAAAATGAAACCTTTAAAAGTAGAATTTTCTATACGACATGTTTGTTTTATTTACCATGTTCAATTTGGTAATTTTTTGTATAACGAAAATGAAACCTTTTAAAATATTATGTGTTCTCTACAACATCATTTGAGAATTTCCTATTTTACAGCTGTTTTATAGACTTATTGAACGCTATTAACACCAAATCAAGGTTCATCTTACAATTACACGACTCGGTATTTAATCCTTGATCTTGTTTTAACGAGTCAGATGTAATGGGTGTTGTATTACTGGATGATTTTGAATAATAATTGTCAAGCAGAGCACAGTATAATCCGGTGGTTTGAGGATTTGTCGGAAAAAACAGAAGTTTATCGGTAACTTTAACAAAAGATACAAAATAGCCAAAATCAAGACATTTAGAAAAATTAGAATATTGACAATATATTAAACAAAGACAAAAGTCATCTAGATCAAATTGAAACAGCATAATTATCAAGCAAAGAGCAGTTTAAGGATATTTAAAATTTTGGCTTAAAAACATCATATATACGATAGATATATGAAAATAAATGAAAATTGCGCCTTTAGAATTATAAAACGTTACCAAATCACCTACGCCAAAAAGTGATAGAATAAAATGAGAATTTATCCAATAACCTTAACAAATGATCCAAAATCACGTAAATTTAAACGTGTAATAAAATGAAATTGTGTCGATAGCTTTAACTAAAGATACAAAATAACCAAAGTCAAAATTCGCCAGAAAAACAGCTTTAACAAAATACATGTAATTGAAAACACTTAAGTCAAAATCTATCATAAAATGAGTTTTATCGATATCTTAAACAAAGTCAGAAAATCACCTGATTCAGAGCGATTAACGGTGTTCTAATTCAAATACACATTATCGGATAGAGTTCAGTTGAACCATGTCTTTATATGTTATCTGACAATCCCCATATTGTCAACCGTATTGATTTTGTATCTTTTGTATTTAATATTTTTTCTGCTTAGGTGAACATGGCTCTGATGAAAAACTTTGCCTCCTGTCATTGCATGGTGTACGCTCAATTTAAGCTAATGCTTCATTATTTCATTTTTCTTGGTGTCATTGCTGGGGTTTACCACACAATATAATCCAAAGCAATATTATTTTATCATACACTTTATTGAAACAATTTAGTTTTGTGTCATTGCTGGATTGACCACACAATTTATGTTTATGTTTCATTAGGTACTACTTAATGTTATACAGTGTCGTTCATTCTCTAATTAAATACATGTAGTATAATTTTTATATTTGGTGTAAAATTAATAAAGATTCTGTTATATTAAATCTGCCTAAACTGATGACAATATAGCAGGAGAGATTATCAACATTATTATTAATGAATTAATTGTAAAACAAATTTTATCAACATCTTGTGACACAATACGATAAAATATACAATGGCAAACCACAGATGCCAAGCAATCCGACCTCTATAATTTTTCTAATTGAACGTCTTGTGAGTCGAGTCTTCATTGGTTTCAGTAGCTCAGTATATGCCTGTCGAAAGTTTGATACTAAGCTAACAAATATTGGCAAATCTGCATTTCGAGTAGTGTTTTATGCAGCTGGTATCTAACTCTCAGCAGCTTTTTAGCCACTACCCATCCATATCTCGGCTTCGACTCCTTTTCGTTATATAGAGTAACTTTCGACAGGTCTATATTGTGTCAAGCAAAAAGCTGTCGAGAGCATCTGAGAAAAACTTATGATAAATATCTCTATCGAGGTTGCAATTTGATTGCATGCGAGTTGGATCTTTACAAAACATATCTTCCGAAAAATTAACACAAAGCGAACATATAGTGAAAATATGTAGCTCTTCCCACTCCTTTGTTAGCTATATAGCGGGGTTTTTTTTTTTTTTTTTTTTTTTTTTTTTTTTTTTTGCAACTGCTATCTATCGACAGCTGTTTGCCAACTACCTAATAATTTCTTCTCTGTCATTTAGCGATCGAGCTTTTCGTTAGCTTACTGTTAAACTTTTGACAGGAATGTACTGTAGTTTTTTACCAGTATAATTAACTGATTAATAAATCAATTCCAAAACTAATTAATAATCACCGTGCTATAGTATTACATTAATCTTGCATGGTATATAAAATTGTTTATTAATAATCTATTTATTAGTATTGGTGTGTATTAATTTATAAATTGCGTCAGACTTGCGTTTTTGAAATGAAATTCCCCATTAATAGCATTGTAATAAAAACAGGTTGAAAGCCAATGAATAACGTTCATGATATTGATTTTCTGTTAAAAATTTTGACACGTGTAAAAGTAATTTGTTTACAAGTTCAACAAATACAATCTTGATTCATAGATTCAGCAGGCTGATTCTAGACAGAGCCATTTGGAACTCATCAAACCAAAGCTAGTACTCCTCGATTTGTCTGTTACAATTGTTAAAATCCTTCATCTGCTGAATACAGACACATGCAATATGCTAAAGTATTAAACAGAAAAATGATCATATTCAGTATTTTTAAATATATTTCTAGAACAAATAGCCAACGAGCCTTAATTCATCCCGTCTCGGTCTTTGATGACTTCTATCTTTTGTGTTACTTCTTTTTTCCTGATTCCTTTTTCACAGCATGTTTTAGTAATATCTGGTGTATGAAGGCCTATGTAATTGACCGACGCTCATTAAGTCTTAAAATTAAGCATGTCCGATTACTTATTTATTTATTAATACCGTAAATCGGGATGTTTTTGCTGTGGTTTTATTTTTGGCGATTTTGTGGATGAAAAAATTCGCAAAAATTAAACTCGTAAAATATTTACATCACAAAATATTGCACCTAAAAAGTCCCAGAATTGTCGATCATACGTTCCCGGAAAAGTGGTTTTCATCTGATGAAGTATTTGTTTCAGTACGATGATTAGATTCTATTAATTTTTTTATCAATTTTAACAATTAGTGAAAAAATTGTCCGATTTGGTTGAAATCATATCCATGATATTAAAAAGGCGTTTCTGTGTTGTTTAATGTACACTGTTTGCCGACATAGGTGCTCATATTAAGACATTGTTGTATGTCTTTTCAGGTCACAAGTAGATTTATCAATAAAAACAAAATGAAAACTACTCACAGGTATCGCAAATTAAGTTTAATTATCAATTAACATCAGCTTGGTGATATTTTACTATCAGCTGACTATGTTTACTCAACCGACAAAGGAAGTACTCTGACCATACAGAATATATTTATAAACTGAATTCTGATTGGCTGAGATTGTCATCTTTACCCAGATCGATGTGTTGGATGTATTATCAGTAATTAACCATTTTTATGGTTTCAGTAAATGTGTCTTAAAAATCCTTAATCCGCAAAAATTAAACACACAAAAAATAACACGCATAACCCGATTTACGGTATACAGTTTGAAAATAGCCAAATGGGAAACATTTCGAAAGGTGACCGATTCAAATAGATTCACGTTGCATTAAAATGGTTGATAACTTTTTTTTTGGAAATAATATTTTTATTGTCCTTCCATACTATTAACAAAAAAACATATAACATACAGATACAAAATATTACATCATTATTACATTTCCACAAAGAGTTTTTCAATTACTTTCCATTTTGATCTAATTAAATTTGCCTTTTTAGAGGGATACATAAAAGAGGAGAATATTTCTATTGTCATATGATTTTTTAAATAAAGTAAAGCACCTAGGTAGTTTGGTATCGTCTTTCTGGCTCTACAGAGATAGATGTAAGATTTTATAATCAGAAAACATAAATTAATGCTATAGTGTCGAGGATCATCATAAATACCAAATAAGAAATTTTCGGTTTTCTTCTTGATTTCAATGTTGCATTTATCTCTGAGATCCTGCAGAAGGCGATACCAGATAGATTTAGTATGTATACACTCACAAAACATATGTATAATTGTTTCCTTAGTCTCAAAACAGAATGTACATAACTCTGTGTCAATTAATTTACATTTGTAAAGCCTGGCATTGGTAAATATAATGTTATGGTTAATTTTGAACTGCAAGGATTGCAATTTAGAATCGTCAGTTATCCTAAAAGGCGATCTATATATTTCTTTCCAAATATTAACTTCAAAATAGCAATTTAGTTTATTGTGATATGATTCTTTTACACGAGTAGGATATTCTATTACTTTCTTTAGATACATATTGTAAAAGGGTTTGGTAACTTTTTCATATTTTTTAAGAATTTGTATATAATCATTTTTTATTTCTGTTATCTTTTTAACGCCTCTTATTTTTTGCTTCCATTCTTTTGGTATAGCGTGGACTAAACGTATATAATCAAAGTCTTTTAGACGAACTTGATAAATATCCATGCATTCCTTGCAGTTCAAAATCTCTCCTTGCACATTTACAATATCATTGATAAAAAATATGCCCTTGTGTAACATCTCTTTATTAAAGATCATTTTATTATCAATGGTGATAAGTTGGTTGTACCAAAGAGGTTGCGACAGAATATCTGCAGGGGTTGTGGTGGCATTGGTTTGAAGTCTAGCCCAGTTTTCGAGAACATCCATCCAAAACGCGGGGAGCTTATTAGAGAAACTTTTTATACCGGATTCATCTAAGAAGAGTATTTCATAACCTCCGAATTGTTCAGTTATATCTGATAATAATAATTTCCATGGTGACTTATTGAAAGGATCTATAAGTTTTTTAATCCACGTCATTTTCAGAGATCTATAAAAAGATTCGATATGGGGGACACGTAGTCCTCCATCAGCTTGATCACAATACATGATGTTTCTTTTGACTTTATCTGTGTTTCCATTCCATATAAAGTTAAAAATAGTTTTTTGAATCTCATTCGTTATACTAGGTGGAGGATCCGGAAGAGCTGTTAGTACTTGGATAAGTATTGGAAGGGCAAGTGACTTAATAACTGTAGTTTTACCAATCGTTGTTAAATTTCGATACGACCAAGATAAAAGTAATTTTTTGAAACAAGTTAATTTTTCAATATAGTTATCAATGTAAATAGGGGTTTTGTTCAAGTTAAATTTTATACCTAATAGTTTAAATACTCCTTCGTGATTCCATCTTAATGGTTTTACTGTTTCCAATTCTTCACCACAACCCCTCCTTACACCAATCCATATTGCCTCCGTTTTATCAAAATTTGCTCTTAAGCCAGAACAGTCTGCAAAGTGGTCTAGTAATTTAATAGTAGAGTTTAATGAAGTTTCGTCTGGGTTAAGCAGGAGGCAGGTGTCGTCGGCATATTGCGATATTAAATATTCCGAGTCGTTAATTGAGATACCATTAATATTTGGGTCTTGCTTAATTGCGGCACTGAGTAATTCAGCAGCAATAATAAAGAGGTAAGGAGATAAAGGATCCCCTTGTCGAACCCCTCGTTCTATTGGAAAAAAGTCGGAACAATGTCCATTATATTGAATACAACTTGTGATTCCAGAATAAAAGGTGTTAAACCATTTAATTATGGACTCACCAAAGCCAAAAAACCTTAGAGATTTTTCAATAAATGACCATTCTATTGAGTCAAATGCCTTTTCAAAATCCAACAGTAAAAGAACTCCTGGTATTTTTCCAGCCTCTGTTCTATCTATGATATCTAAAATAAGTCTTGTTGATTCCCCAATATACCTTCCCTTTAAAAAGCCAGTCTGTGTTTCACTGATAATAATATTTAGTTTTTGTTTAATTCGTTCAGCAATAGCCGCGGAAGCAATTTTGTAATCTACGTTCAATAAAGATATTGGTCTCCAGTTTTTCAAATAAAATTTTGATTTACCCTCTTTTGGTATGCACGTGATAACACCTTGTCGTTGTGACACCGAAAAAGATCCATTTTTATACCCATAATTAATTGATTTAACAACAAAATCCTTAATGTCTTTCCAAAAAAATTTATAAAACTCTATTGTAAAACCGTCGAGACCTGGTGATTTACCGTTTTTCATATTATTTAATGCACATGAACATTCAGATTCAGTTATTTTTCCTTCTAAAGATTCTGAGTCAACGTCACTGAGTTTATTAATAAAGGGATTATCACTATTGAAAAATAAGTCTTCTTTGTCAAGAGTTTGTAAATTACGTGAGGAATACAGGGATTGGTAAAACGATTTTTGAGATGCCATTATTTCTGTTGATCAGTTATTTCTATATTGTCCTCTATGATTAGTTTTGACATGATTTTTTCTGTAAAATTTCTTTTCTCTAAATTACAAAAAAATTTGCTACTTTTATCCCCTCAACCAACCATCTTGCTTTTGCTCTCAGAACTAAACCCCTAATTTTTTCATCTCGAAGCTCTTTAAGATCATCTTGGACTTTTTCAATATCAGTAGCCGAAGCGTCAATTTCATTTTCATAATATTGTTTTAATTTATTTTCCAATTGTTTTTCTTTTTCCATAGAACGTTTCTTTTTGTGAGAACTATAGGAGATTGTTTTACCCCTTAACATAAATTTTATTGTTTCCCATAGAAGTTGGTCATTTATTGAAAAATTTTCACCGGATTCATCAGTCGCATATTGATCTATAGTATTACGTATACATTCTTTAGCCAAGTCAATGTAAGTTTTGTCATAAAGAAGACCGTTGTTAAACTTCCAAGTGCCCCTTCCTTTTTCATGTTCTAAAAATTTAAAACTTATCCTTACTGGGGAGTGATCTGATCTATAACATATATCAATGTCAGAATCATAAATAAAGGGTTGTAAATCTGAAGATACTAAAAAATAATCTATCCTACTGAATTTTTGATTTTTTTCTCTTGGTCCCCGCCATGTGTATTTAAAAAAATCTGGGTTCGAATCTCTCCATATATCTTTTAAGTCTAGTTCAGCAATAATTTCAAGTAATTTTTCATGTGATTTAGGGTTATTTTTATGAACATAATTCTTTGTGTCGAGTTCATAATCAAGTGGAACATTAAAGTCCCCACCTATTATAATAGAAGAATTTTCGAAAATATTAATATTATTTTTGAGGTTCTGAAAAAAATTTGGCTGGTCAGTGTTTGGTCCATAAACTGCAGCAATTGTTATTCTTTTATTCTGTGTTTTAATGTCTAGTATTAAAAAATTTCCCATCGGGTCTTTTATTTCATTTAAAATCTCGCACTGAAACGAATTTTTAAATAATATCGCAACACCACGACTGTTACTGGCATAAGAGCAAAATTTTGCTTCATAACCCCATTCTGCTCTCCAGAAACTTTCGACCTCTTTTGTACTATGCGTATCTATTAAAAAGGAAATATCGTAGTTTTTTCTACATCTATTAAATGTATCCCTTCTTTTTAAATTATCGGAAAAAAGTCCCCTGCAATTCAGACTTCCAAATTTTATCTCAGAACCCATAATAAGAAATTATTGATAATGCATAACATGAAAATATTCTTTGTAAAAATATAAAAGTGTGGAAAATTAAATGAGCAACATTTCATAAACATGTATATGTATGGAAGGTTTTTCTTTTGTATAGTCCCCATAAACAATCCCGCCCAAAAACTCAGGTATACTTCCGGAAACAAGTATAAGTATACCTATTATATATATTGATGTAGGAAAAACCAGATTACAGCTCCAGCATACTTATCAATTGCCTTTGCTGATTAAAAAAAAAAAAAAATAAATAAATAGATCAGATTTCAAAAAAGAAAACAAAAATAGACATAAAAAAGACGATTTGAGATACAACTTCATAGTTTTTGCAATTTTTCATCGCGAATGTTCATAAGTAAATGTCCGAAGTGATTTTTTCCTTGACCATTCTTCCGCTTTCCCCAAAATGTATGGGACACATTGTGAACTATGATTTGTCCGAGACTTTCATGAAGTGCATGCCTAAAATCGACGACTTGGTTAAATTTCAACAAGAGAATTTTTTTCATGATGCCAAGTTTCATTTGGTACCATAAATTTGAAAGATGCGATCTGCCAATAGATTTGGACAAACGCTTTGCCTCATGTGCGTCTACGGCGTTTTTAATATCTAATGCCAATTCCTCTCTGTTGAAAAAAGATGCTTTTTGAAACTGATAAAGATGCTCAGCACTTCTAAACACAGCCTTGTTTTCGTCAGTGATATCACACGGGTAAAAATTGGATAGTATGCACTTCTCACCACGGACATACACGAAACCTGTAATAGGAATGAAAAAAAAAAAACTACAGAAGTACAAAACCTTAAAAGAAAACAAGTAGGGAGAAAAATAATAAAAACAATAAAATTGTATCTTCTATCGTCGAGACAAATGTGTTGCGCTATGCAAAACATGGTTGATAACTTATCTGGTTATCAATCTACACACGCGTTCATTTTGTTATTGAGTTTGTACAAGTGCTTCTGTCTTGTGTTGGGTTTGCGACCTGTTGTTGGCGTTTAAAGATCACAACAACTTTAATTCTCACCGTTTCACAGATAAAACAGGCTAGAACTTTCAAATAGCAAATGGTCAGTAGTAAAATACTGCTTGTCTCAGGTTTTAAATTTCAATGAAAGTAATTTGGAAACTTGCTTGCGTTTTTCTAAAAATGAATTTAGAACGAAATCACAAAAATTAAGAACCTATGCTTAAAATCACGTACGTGTGAACTTTCGTCATTTTTATCATTTCTAGTGTTTTGTGTAAGAATGGAATAGCAAACGCATTATTTCCCCAATATCTTTACATGTCTGAATCAGAGCCGTGTATACACGTTTTAATTTAGAGTTATATTACCAATCTGGAATTAGTTTTACTGAGAATTAAATGGACATTTACTATTTAATCTGCTCGTCTCAGCCACAGACATATTTGAAAAATTACTCTGTAGCTTCGTTAATATGTAACAGCGTAATGGTTAGTGACATTTACGGTTCTAAATCGTATACTTGTTTTAAATTGAAAAAAGGCCTAAATTGTCACAACTTATGCAACATTTTGATTAGTGTAATCCCTTGGTTAGTGACATTTACATCTTGCATAATGAATTCCCAGTTAATGCTTTCAATAACTTACAAAAAGAAATCAAACAGAAACATGCTGGCGAATGTTCCAATCACAACCCCAAAAGGCAAACATTCACCAGGGAAGTGAGGCCAGGTGCTCCGGAAGTGCAAGTACCCTTACCACTCCACTTATTATTTTACTTGTCCCTGGTGAACATAGAGTGAAAGAAGAACTTGAACGTGAGGTGTAAAAGAAATTCGCCGATATCTCTCTAATAACGACATCGATTTTTATTAATTTTTGCAGTAAATAATATTTCAGTATGGAGAATAACATATAAAAAAAAAATCAAAAATCGTTACATGTACTCTTTAAAGCTCGAGATTTATTTTAACATTAACCAGCGGAAATTGTTTCAGATATGGTTATACATATACATGTATGTATAAAAAAGCAATCTTTACTTAATATAAAATGTTTAAAACAAGTATTAATATTGTTTAAAGGCTTAACATATAACTGAAATTACCTTATCAAAATATGTTTTTATCAAAATTTTCTATCTAAGGTGCCTCAATTACATATTTATATCTCAAAATTATGTATCAACGAAAAAAATAATGCACTCAATACATAGATACATGTACATAAAACTTTGGTTTTAATATCAGCTCCCACATGAGTAACTGGAATTCCAATTCCGCGTTATAATAACAATTCAAAATTTAGCGTGAAAGGTAACGCGGCTTTATATAATGTTAGCACACAGAATGATTAAAGTGAAAGCGCCATGTTCCAACTGGGACCTTTTGATTTCGTTTAATCTCACAGAAAGTAACATTATTTCTGAACATGAAAGAAACACAAAAACCTGATCGATACAAGTCTAATAACGGTTATAACAAATCACTGGTCAACTGATTGGACAGTGACAAATAACATATGACATTGGTCATTTAAGACGCATTATCAATATACCATCATCATCCCTTGACCAAACGCTAAAAACGGACAGTACAGGTCCGTCGAAAGTATAATATTGAACTTATTGGTTGGTAGAGGTCAGGCTATGGATGTCTAGTGTTTGAAAAGCTGCAGAGCAATAAAAGACAGCTGTCGAGATACTTTGTAAACCTAACGATGTGCCAAGACAAGCTGACGAATCAAACTGCATTAATCAGTTAGCTTAATGAAAAACTTGCGACAGGCCTGTACTGTACAATGTTCATATTTGATTCCTGTGGAAAATAATATCAATGTGCTCAGATCGGTAATTTTTCTATTTTATAAGAGTTTTGATCATGTTGAGTTTCATTAATATAAAGGTAGCCTATCTTTATCCCCAAAGTCTAAATTTATCTTGTTGAAACTAGACTTAGATTAGAACATAATATGTGTTTGTTTTGCCTCTGTGTAGTTTGGGTTTCAAAATTTTATTAAATGTATTTTTATTTTATCGCAAAATTCCAACAAATAACAAATTCATTTTATTAATATTAACAGACATAAAAATATAATAGATTAAGAACAGTACCTTATTGCATCATAAAAAGGACATTTCTATAAAATATAAATTTGAACTAGTTTAGACACAATAATGAGTGAAATGGTGTCAAGATTCTTTCACTTATATCTAGGCCATCACTTCTAGGGTTGTTTTGGAAATCTGGTGGATTTCCTGGAGAAAGCCATCAACCTTCAGCAAGCTAACTTACCTTTCTTACATTATGATCCGTCCAAAGTGGATTCGAACCTAAGCAGCGAATGACACTGTGATCTTTAACTAGGTGCTATCGACCACTCGGCCACCGACCGGATTCCCGAACATAAAAATGAAACACATGTCATTTATTACATGTATTAACATGTGTCTTCAGTTCATTGATACGATATTGGATAGTAGGTTATCGTTTAAATGGTGTATAGTTTCTAACTAAGCAGCTTTAGCACATGTTGAGTAAGAAGTTTCAGTACGTTATGCAATATATGTCTCAAAACAGTATGTTCCCATACATGTGAAAAGATGAAATCGCTGCCGAGAATGGCCAATCAGCAACTAGAATCGACTTGATACATGTATCCAAAACAAAGATTCCAATCTATGTTTTAACTACAACCCAATATTTTCTATACTCTGTATTTTGTCGAATTAATCATGTCGGTCTTTTTTCTACAACGAAAAATGAAACCTTTCAAATGCAGGATTTTCTATACTACATATTCGAAGTATTAAACATTATGGTCGTTGTCTATAATAAATAATGAAACCTTTCAAAATAAAGGATTTTCTAGACACCATATTTGTACAATTATCCATATTGGGCTATTTCTATAACGACAATGAAACGTTTTAAATTTATGATGTTCTCTACGACATATTTGTAGAATTAACGATCTTACAGCTATTTTATGGACTTATTGGACATTTTTAACACCAGATCAAGGTTCATTGTATAATTACATGACTCTGTATATAATCCTTTATCTCGTCTTAATGAGTCGGATATAATGGATTTTGTATTACTAGATTGTGAATCATGATGATCAAGCAAGCAAAGAGCACTTTATCATCTATAGGTTTAATAAACAAAACAAAATTCGCCTAAGTAACAATGTATCAGAACATTGAAACTGCATTGGAACCTTGAACAAAAGATTCGAAATCACATACATACTAATCCATGTCCAACCCATAACCCCAAAGCAGAGTAACAACTTTGAAACTGGCAAATTATGCTCAACAGGTGGACTTCCACCAGGAAAGTGAGGCCGGTTGCGTCAAAGGGTACAATTGCGAACGGAAGGAGCATGGAACTGTGGGACGTCAAATACATCAACGGTAATTTTGGATACAGACACCTCTTTTGTGATGATGGCCATAAAAAGTCTAATTCGTGCCAAGAAATTTTGAATAAAGTATCGATATCATTAACGTACCATACAAAACACATATTAAGTCAAAATGTATCATAAACATGAAATTGTGTTGGCAGCTTCGACTTATGATACTAAATCAGCTACATGTAAGTTCGCATATTTTTGGTCCAAGCACTACTGATAAGCAATTGTATTCCAAAACGGCCGTCTAGTGCTGCTGTAAAATTAAAACTGATATAATTTGTGGTATAATATGTAATCAAAATATCCAGAGAAATAAAAATCGCTCTAACAAATGATACGAAATCATCAAAGTCAAGATATAAAAGAAATATGAAAATCTTATAGATAACTTGTAAAAACGATACGAATTTGCCTAAGTCAAAATGTCAGAAAAATTAAAATTTTATCAGTAGCTTTAACAAAAGAAAACAAATAAGTCAAGATATGTCATAAAAATGAGAATTTCATCGATATCTTAAACAAAAACAAAAAATCACCTGATTCAAAGCCATTAACAGCGTTCTAATTCCAACACACATTATCGGATAGAGTTCAGTTGAACCATGTATTTATATGTTATCTGACAATTCCCATATTGTCAACCGTATTGATTTCTACAAAATGGATATTGTATTTTTGTATTTAATATTTATTTCTGCCTAGGTGAACATGCCTCTGTTGAAAGATTATTGCCTCGTGTCATTGCTAAGTGTACGCTCAATTTAAGCTATTGCTTCATTTTTTCATTAAATACTTTATTGAAACAATTTTGCTTTATGCCAATGTAAAGATTTACCAGACAATTTAAGCTAATGCATCATTAGGTACGACTTAATTTTATACAGTGTCATGTCACTCTCTAATTAAGTAGTACAATTTTTATATTTGGTGTTAAATCGGTGAAGTTTCTGTAATATTAAATCTGCCTAAACTGATGACAACATACCAGGAGAGAATATAACATTATTATTTATAAATCAATCGTAAATCTAATTTGTCATTATTACCGGGGTATGTGACAACAGTCTTACAGTATGGTATATTCAATGGCAGACTGCGGATGCCAAGAATCCCGATCTCTGTACGTGGTGGCATAATGGATAAGTCGTCAGTGTACAAATGCAGGGTCTCACATCGCTGTGAGTTCCGCTCAGAATACATGTGGGAAAGTGATTTTTCCTTGCCATTGGCATTTACTGGTTCACCAGGTATCAGTATAATGGACTGTGGGAATGGTACGCTTGTCTGCGGCGTACTGACTCGTTGAGCACCTTAAAGTCGTCCTGAGTGCGCGCTAGTACCAGGTAGACCATACACCACACTCGCACTTAACATGCATACACGAAATTGTTCATAGATTAATCCATAGAGATAAAAAATAGTTCTCGTCATGAATAGCTGAAAAATTGCTGATGCGACTTTAAGCAACATTCAATCAGTCAATCATCCGACCTCTGTAGAACTTTCTCATTTAACTGTGTGAATGTGCGAGCCGGATCTTAGTTGGTACAGACCTTCTAAAGTTAAACACAAATTAGTGCCAAATCTTCACTCCAAATCAACGCCTAATTAGTTATATATCAGAAGATTTTTGGCAGCTGTAACTAGATATCCATATCCCAGCTACTCGGCAGCAAAGTTTCGATCCCATTTCGTTAGCTCACTGTTAAACTTTCCACAGACTAGATTAATCATTATCAACATTGTTTTAATAACTCAATTGTAAAACGTATTTGGCCACATCATGTGACGCAATAATCTGTGTTGGCAGACAGCGGTTGACCTCCGTGGTTCTAATTCAACTGCGTGTGAGCCGGGCCTTTGTTGGCTACGGTACAGACCTGTCTACAGTTAAACACTAAGCTAGCTATTACCGGTAGCTTTTTGCTGACTGATATCTATCTTTCGGCAGTTTTTTCCCATCTAGCCATCCTTTTCTTGTCTACTCGGCAGCCGAGATTCGGCTTCTTTTAGCGCATTGTTATATTTTCGAAAGGTCTGTGTTGTAATTTAAAGCCAGTATATTTTAATGATTAATAAACTAATTCCAAAACTAATTAATAATCCCAATGATATAGCTTTACATTAATCATATATAGTATATAATTTTTTTTATTAATAATCAATATATTGTTGCATTTATTAATTACAAAATGCATCAAACTTGTATTTCTGAAATTCAATTCTTATTAGTAGCATTGTTATAAAAACAGATTGAAAGCCAATGAATAGAAATAAAAATTGACATGTGTAAAATAAGTTGTTTTACAAGTTCAACAAATGCAATTTTGAATAATAGACTCAACAGGCTTATTCTAGACTGTAGAGCTACGAAGACTTAGGACTCCTTATCGAATCAAACTACCACTCTTCAGTTTGTCTGCAACGATTGTTTAAACCCTTTTCAGCTTTTCAAAAACAATATGCTAAAACACCAAACATATCATTCGTTCTTATTCATAATATTGCAAATATAGACTAGGCACATTTTCAGAAAATGTGACTTGAACCGGCATTTTTTAGTAAAAGTTGGTAACATCTTTTTCTAACCTAATTCGAGGGTGCTGAATTCGAAAATGCCGGATACCAAGCTGAATTTTGAGTTTTTGAACCCATAATTCAAAAAACAAAATGGCGGCTAAAATTAATGGTGAATCAATGCAAAAATGATACTTGGGTTGACAAATTTTGGTAAAAGTTGGTAACATGATTTATTAAACATAATTTGAGGATGCCGAATTCAAAAATGGCCGATACAAAGCTCAATTTTGAGTTTTTGAACCCATAATTCCAAAATCAAAATGGCGACTTAAATTTATAGTATACCAATGCAAAAATGTTCATTGGGGTGGCAAATTTTAGTAAAAGTTGGTAACATGCTTAATTTCACATTATTCGAGTTTTCTGAATTTCAAAAATGACGGATTCCAAGCTAAATTTTTAGTTTCTTAACCCATAATTCCAAAAACAAAATGGCGACTAAAATTGATGGTGTACTGGGTCAACGCAAAATACATGAAATATGTTACTTGGGTTGACAAATTTTGGTAAAAGTTGGTAACATGCTTTATTCAACATAATTCGAAGGTGATGAATGCACAAATGGCGGATACCAAGCTAAATTTTAAGTTTTTGAACCCATAATTCCAAAAACAAAATGGCGACTTAAATCCAGAGTGTACCAATGCAAAAAATGTTACTTTGGGTGGCAAATTGATGACATGCTTTTGAAATATAATTTTGAGAGTACTAAATTCAAAACTTGCAAAAGTCATTCAGAAGGTAAAGCTTAACCCATAATTCCAAAAACAAAATGGCGACTGTTACAATTTATGCATATAATTTCACAGTGTTATTGAAGTTACATGTTTAGCAAAAGATGGTACTTTGTTCTTTTTAACATTTCAGCATAACTTGAGGTTGCTAAATTAAAATGGAAGAGGCTAAACTGAAGTTTAAATGTTTAAACCCAATTTAAAAGAACTTCTAAAAATAAAGTGGAGGTTATAATTAAGTGTTTGTTCTTTATCTGTGCCTTTTGCATATTGCACTGATGAAATCTACATGATTAAATTAAGTTCATGACCAAAACTATACTAAAACACTGCTTTATTCAGATCATGGCGTGAAATTAATAAATTAATTGTCAAAATCGAAACTTGTGTTTGAAATGCAGAAAGAGCCTATTCAAGAACAGTCTTTTATATAGAGTTTACCACATGTTCTAGCAAAATAGTATGTAGAACCCTTTGTTGTAAATGTCAAAATACCAAATTGAAATGGTTTGAACTTTGCCGGTAACTATATTTTTCAACATAGTATCAGTCTCTATACAGTTTTGCCAGCGGTGTTTAAGGAACTCAATGTAACTTTTAAAGAATTCATTTTCTTTAAAAGTCAGAACGTCCTCCAATAAATATATATCATCATCATCTGACTAGAAAACTGGGTAAAGTAAATGACCGTTTTCAGTGTTGGAAATAGACGAAAGACTGATGTGCAAGCTTAAGTAATAAACTGGCCACTCAATCAATTTAAAGTCTAAAGCCACAATCGTTAATTGCAGTCAAGGTAATGGTAGCATTGTGCTAGTGGACCAAGACACCTTTACTGAGTTTTCCACAACACTTGAGTGGAATATTTTGCGTAACAGCCTCACAAGTAATACAAATAATATGACATTTATTTTTGTCCCTTTTGGAAATAATCTACCACCAGAATACCATCAATATCTAAGTTAACCGTTGTCATAACCTTTCCAGATGATGGAACAGTCTTTCTCTGCCTTAATTGGTGGAGGTGAACCAGGGTGGTTTCATTGTTTAGACTATTGTTTGGGCTCTGGGATGCTTTACCTCCATAGTAACAAAGCTCGTATGGGAGCTAGCAGTATCTACTACTAAAAATTTTAATTAACACGCGTCAAAGTGCATCTTGTTTGCTTCTGATTAATTGCCAGAAGCCCAACGGGCTCAAAGCTTTCTCATTGCAGGATTTCAGAATGAAGTGTATTCTTCTTTGTGAAATGCCAAGTCATTGCAAAAACAATTTTCTTTTTGAAAGAAAAGGATTTCTCAGAAAAAAGCAGCCAATGTTTGTTTTGGCTACCATGAATGAAAACAAAGCTCTATTGACCATTTTTGGGTTGCAACAATGGCATGCCTACCAGGACTGGGGTCATCATTTATGTTCTGCCGTTTATAATCCGCCAACCACTTTTTACTATTGCCTATTAAGGGGCATCTTTCCTTGTGCTGCTTTCATATCAGTATGGATAGCCTTAGGTGCTTAACCGTTCTTGTGCAAATATTGAATCCTGCTCTTTCACAATTTTTTACATTTGCCAAGTCACAAGGCTTATTTACTTTGGAGTAATACCTTGTTGATATTAACTTACAAAACGACACTGGTCTTCGGATACACAATCAGGAAATAGAGGGGTTGAAAAGGGACATCAACGCTTATCTCCTTTTTAACAGAAGGCTCACGACATATCATTCAACCCGCATACTTCTTACCAGTTTAATAAAACCAAGTGTAGTGTTGCTTTTGCTATAAGTTAAATATCAAACTTTACAACAACATTTTGTAATGCAAGTTCACATTTTTAGCAAAAAGTCAGCTAAGAGTTGCTCGGTGATGACTTAGCACCTCTAAATATGTTTTGAATGCTAGTTTAGTTATATCTACTTGGTTCTTCCTCTGGTAAAAAAATCGTAAGCATTTGGTGCAAACACAGATTTCGGTTTTGTAAGCTATTTCATTCACATTCTGGTCTACATAAATCAGTGTTTCAGCATGTTATGTGTCATACTTAATTCAATTCATTCAATTAAACAGAAACATACAGTCCCATGTTCAAATTACAATCCAAAAACAAAAGCAAAAACTTTGAAAACTGGCTAAAGTTAAATATGTGAACTTTGTCCAGGATATTATAAGTTATGTACAGGGCTTTGGCAGGCTACACGGCCCCATGTAGGGGCCCCGTCAAAGATTATGCGGCTCAGGGTACATTCATCTTTGACGGGGTACAGTAAAGCCCTGTATAGTGTTTTTGTCACCCTTCAAAGTGTTACCAATTGGATCTTTTTGACTTCCACTTCGTATTTTGTATGACTAGATCGTATGTTGTCGCCATGTTTGTTTACCGTAACTAGACGTCAACGATGTACGACTTCCCTTTTACCGCTAAACGTCGCGTGCGTTCATTTCCGAACATAGTTCTATGTACCCCGACAAGTTAACCAATCAGCTTGCGAGAAATTTCTGTCGGAAGGGTGACAAATATATATATAGCTTTTTTCATAATGATCTTTGTCGCTAGGCCACCTGAGACGAAGGCTGACTAGCATGCCAGATCTTTTGATTTCATAAATATCAAACCATCTTTTTCAGAGTTATTGCCCCTGAAAAATAATATTTCTTTTTGCAAATTTTGCTGGTTTTGTGACTATTTACTTGAAAACTATTAGTGTTCTATAAGCGCAATGCATTAAAAAACACGAACATGCAAGCTAAGTAGCAATGTTTGTAAAAATATGATGATCCATAGAGGAGATGTTACCCCTGGAGTATAATTTTTTGCGAATTTGTTTTTTACTATATTTGTTTTAAAAAGTATTATAAATAAAAGCACCAAGTTGCAAAAATAATCAACATGCCAAGATCTAACTCCATAGCAAATTTTGTATATGATAATCAACGAAGATGTTGTTGCCTCTAAAATTTCAGTATCTTTTAAATGTTTTCAGGTGAGCAATAAGGCCCATGGACCTTTTGTTTAAATTTTCTGCTCATTAACACCCAAGTAAGCCTTGGAATATTACAATATTTGATTAATAGCAGTTTCTTGCTACTAAAACAACTTCTATATCAACTTTTACGCAAAAAAAATTTGATTTTGGCGGCCATTTTGTATTTAAATTTTGACCTACTTAGAGCAATTTTTCAGCTTGGTATCCGCCATTTTCGAACTCAGCACACCCAAATTAGGTAAGAAGGATATATGGTTTGCTTTTACTAAAAAATGCCTCTTCCTCTTTAAAACGGCGTCTTTTCTGAAAATGTGCCTAGTCTAATATATTTTTCTGGGACATCTAACCAAAAGTCTTGTCTCATTGTCTGTTGTGTCTGAAAAACACCGAAAAAAAGAATAATTGAAAGACTAAAAATCCCCAACTGGTTGTTTATACATACAAATTGTTAAATACCAAATATATTCTGGGAACTGCTTTGAGAAGTGACTGGTTCAGATTCAAATGAATTTACGTCGCATTAGAAATTTTGACACAATTCCTGGTTATTAATTTACACACGCTGTTATTATACCCCCGCTTAAAAAGTGGGGGTATATAGTGATAGGGGTGTCCGTCCGTGTGTCCGTTCTTCCGTCCTTCCGTTACACCTTAGGGTACCTATCTCTTATCCGCAAATCCTCCTAAACTCTTCAATGGATTTTCATGAAACTTTCAAACAATCTTTGTGATATAATGTAGATGTGCACCTCCTATATAAAAATTTGATCTGATGGATTTTTGGTAGCGGGGGTATTTTTGTGAGCTTGTGGCTCACAGTTTTTCTAGGGTTGTTATTAAAACTGTGCAAGTGTTTCTGGGTTCTTTTTAGTTTTTATCCTGTTGTTTGTGACTTTAATAGCTAAAACGCATTGGTTCTCACCAAATCTTCCAAACATTTGCAGGAAGTGAAAGATTTTAGGGTCAATTGATATCGATTGCTTGTTTCTAGTTTAATTTTCCACGAAAATAATTGGCTCATTGTAGGGTTCAGTCTGAGGTTGAGACCAAACCAATGGTAGTTTTCAAATTTCCTTGTTTAGAACAACAAAATTTATAACCTATGCTTAAAATCACTTAAATGTGAACTTTCATTATTTTTGTAATTGCTCGTGTCTTGTGTCAGGATGAAATAGCAAACTCATTAATTCCCCAATATCCTTACATGTCTGAATCAGAGTCGTATATTCACGTTATAATTTAGAACTATATTACCGATCTGGAATTAGTTTTACCGAGAATTAAATGGAAATTTACTATTTAATTTGGTCGCTTTAGACACGAACACATTTGAAAAATTACTCTGAAGCTTCGTTAATATGTAACAGCGTAAATGTTAGTGACATTCACGTTTCTAAATCGTATATTTGTTTTATATTGGGAAAAATTCTAAAATTAACACAACTTTTGCAACATTTAGATTATTGTAATTGCTTTGTTAGTGACATTTACATTTTGTATAACGAATATCCAGATCATGATTACAATTACAAAAGAAGAAATAGAACGCAAACATGTCGGTGGATGTTCCAATCACAATCTCAAAAGCAAACATACTTAAGGGAACATGAAGCCCGGTTCTCCGGAAGTGTAAGTACGCTTACTATCCAACTGAATAAACTTGTTTTATTTTTTCAAACATTTTACATAATACATTTTATATTAAGACAAAGACTCCATTCACTCAATAAACTGAATCAAGTGAATATAGAAAATAAAGAACTTGAACTCGTCTTAAACCAGCCCAAAATGTTCCAGATATGGATATGTATGAAATCCATCTTTAATCAAAACTAAATGTTTAAAACAAGTATTGCCATCGTTTCAATGCTTAAAGTATAACTGAAATCACATTATATTTTCTAACTTAGGTACAACAATTATAATATAGTTATATCTCCAAATTATGTATCATCGTCAAAAAATAATTAAATCAATAAATAGATACATGTAAATGAAACTTTGGTTTTAATATTAGCTCCCACATGAATTACTGGAATTCTAATTCCATGTTATAATTACAATTCAATATTTAGCGTGAAATGTAACGCGGCTTTATACTATGTTAGCGCACAGAATGATCAAAGTGAAAACTCCATGTTCCAACTGGGACCTTTTGATTTCGTTCAATCTCACAGAAAGTGACATTAATACCGAACATGAAAGAAACACAAAAACCTGATCAATACATATAACATATCACTGGTCAACTGAATGGTCAATGACAAATAACATATGAGATTGGTCATTTAAGACGCATTATCAATTTACCATCATCATTCCTTGACCAAAGGTCAATCAGTGAAAGCTACAAACGTGCAGAACAGGCCTGTCGAAAGTTTAACATTGAGCTAACGAAAAGGCGTTGTTCAAAGCTCGTTTGCAGAGTGCCCGGGATATTAATGACTAGTGTTAGAGAAGCTGCAGAGCAATAAAAGGCAGCTGTCGAGATAGCTAACGAGGTGCCGAGGCGAGCAGCCAAATTGACAGGCACTAATGCCTTAGCTTAATATTAAACTTTTGACATGTCTGCACTGTACAATGTCCATATTTGATTCCTGTCGAGAATTTTATTATTGTACTCAGATCGACCATTTTTCTACTTTATAAGACTTTTGATCATGTTGATTCATTATTATAAACTTCAAATTGACACCTTAAATTCACGGATATCTAAAAAACTAACTAAAAACACCAAAATTTCAAAGGAAGATCTTAAAGAATGATTGGGAAAATGTGACCTGTTCATTACGACATATACCATTTGTAATGAATTTATGATTAAATTTTAAAAAAAAAACCGGCATATGACAATAATTCTGAGTTTCATTTTTATAAAGGTACCTTTATCCTCAAGTCTAAATCTATCTTGTTGATACTAGACTTTAGATTAGAACATAATATGTGTTTGTTTTGCCTCTGTGTATTTGGGTTTCAAATTTTTAATAAATGTATTTTTATTTTATCGCAAAATTCCAACAAATATCAAATTCATTTTATTGATATTTAACAGATATAAAAAATATGATATTAAGAACAATATCTAGTTTCATCATTAAAAACCCATTTCAAAAAGGTATTATTTTTCTATGGAAAATTTATAAACTTGAACTAGTTTAGATGTGAAATGGTGTCAAGATTCTTTCACTTTTATTAAGGATGTCAGTTCTAGACTTGTGGAGGAAATCTGGTGATATGCATGAATTGCCCGTAGAAACCATGAACCTTCAGCAAGCGAACTAACCTTTGTAACATGTAGGTGGTGATAGGTTCGAAGCCACCAAGGCTCCTCGGAATTAATGTTATAACGAAAAAAATATATATATAAAAAGTGGGTAATTGGTTCAATTCTATGAATGTTCTTACTTAACAATCTTTTAGCCTCTGTGCTCAGATTCAATATTCAAAAGAAATATATCTCAAAACAGTACGTTCTCGTACATGTATGTGAAAAAAATGTGAAAATGAAATCAGCAATTAGTTTTACCAACCAGCAACTGTAATCGATTTGACACATTTATGTTACCAAATATTCCTTACATTATCCTCAAAATATATTTGTTAGTAACTGATCTTCGAAGACGCAACCGGCAATTAAAACTGAACCGACGGTCCTTTAAAGACCCAATACTCCGTTTATAACACAACGATTTGTAGTCGTAAATGCATCGGCATAAAATTTCATCATTAGAAATTAAGAAACAAAAATAAATGTTCTCTATATATCGTCAATGTTTGATGTCATTTCCTTTGGTTTAAATACGTTTTCAGAAATAGCCATTAATAGTTTGAAATTATTCCATATCACGTGTAAAACAAATAAAGAAAGCGTAAACAAAGCATAAAGGCTGTTCATGAAATCCTGAAAAATTACAAAATATTTTTAGAAGCTGATTTATATAATTTACATTTCCGGGCCAAATGTGATTTCTAATTTATTTATTTCCTAAAAACCGATTGAAATGGATTTTTTCCTAAAAACGGATTAAGATTAATATGGATTTATCCTAAAAGCAGATTCAAATGGAACTTTTCCTAAAAGTTGATTGAAAATGGAATTCTAATTTCAATTAATTACACCATCAGTCATTTGATAATCAATTTTTACAGTAATGGATATATTTTTGAAATAGGCTAAATTCTTTTCAACTAATATATGAGACATAATTTAAACTTTGTTTTACAATTTTTGAAACTTATCATTTTAACATGCAATATAAAATTAAGAATATCAGCTTGATTTTTTACAGATTCAAAAACCATTCAAGGTAAACATCAAGTATTTAACCGCAAGAATAAAGATCAAGAGAAAATACTGTGGCAGTAAAAAGCATCATAGCATCGATAATAACACAAAAATAATGCATTGGCGTTTTTAAATGCAGGATGTATGAGCTTACTGCGTTCCATAGGTTGGGTATCAGAGTTGCTACAGATGAAATGCACTGTATGTAAGGGGGAAAATGTCGTCCCTGTTACTTGCATATGTTCATCGTCGTCTTTACTTCGAACGTTTCGATGTTTCAGAACTTTAGATTTAGATCTGAAATATTAAATATTAAAGTCATCTTTACGCTGTGAACAATGTTGAAATAACCAAACAAACAAAACAGAATAAAACAAAAATGAAAACCTATTTAGTCACGTTTCTAAGGACTGGCATGACTTCGAGAGTCATCATCTAATTATCATGAATTGAAGCTTCCCAAAGTCATCTCAAAACTATGTAGGTTCTTGAAACCATTGTGTTAAAACATGGTTTGATGTCTATAAAGGCATTACGTGCATTAATGAAGTTTTTTCAAAATAAGCGAAACCAACTAAATGAAATTTATGACGCCAAATCGTTTTTATACACCGTACACCTTTATTTTTTATGATTAAGGGTGTATGTTTCTCATCAATGGAAAAAAATTACTAAAGCCAAATAACAAGAGAAAGCTATTATGTCATAATTAGTTAGGCTATAGTTATTTGATTAATTAATATAACTTTCATTTGTGTCCATCCATTAGAATGAAGGAAAGAAAAAAGTGCTTACAAGGTGAGTTACAAGATTTTACAGTCAGAAAATTGCAAAAACAATAATTTTCTGTGCTCTTTCTATATATGTATGAAATAATTAATATGAATAAAGTTAATGTGTATAAGGTAAACTATAAATCATTAGTGATATGATTCTTATAAAAACAATACGAATACGAAAAAAGATCAGTGAATTATCAAGTGTCATCATATGACTGTGATTTTTGCAACAGTCGTGTTTTCTTTGTTAAGTCTATATGACAAACTTATACTCTATTCAACTTTTCTGTTACATTATGCTCTCTTACATATTGTTTACAATGGCATAAGTAGTATTGCCAGAAGTTCTTCAACACATGCGTGCAATGACTTATAACTTGCGTGCTCACAAAGTTTTATTAAATACCAAAATAGCTTATAAAAATCCAGCACCTTGGACATCTTGCAGTATAGCGCGAATCAAAACACATACCCATCTCGTTATGGAAACTGCAATGAGGCATTTTTCTCTGGTCATAATTCGCGTGTTTAAGATGTTATTACACGATTAACAACGGACACTCGAAAGTCTTGCGGTCAAGTCGAGTGCTATCTTGTACGGATCTGGGTGGTGTCTCTTAACGACTGTACTAGCATTCTTGTTTGGAAGTTTGTTCATTGTTCTGAAGAACTAGTCATTTTGAAAATAATCACCATTCCAACTAATTACAAACCCAATGCATGCTAAAGCCTATGGGATGCTCTCTCTCTCTCTCTCTCTCTCTCTCTCTCTCTCTCTCTCTCTCTCTCTCTCTGTGTTATTGAAATTTTAAAAAATAGCAAGGCTTACTAACATTAACATTTAAAAACGTAATAACACTGCGACTGACGTAACTGTTTGACATTTAAATCTGTATAGCACATTAATCAACTTCAAATACACTTTATTACATAATTAACTATATTATTCAAATTCAAACACATAACATGTCACTTAAATTTTTAATTTTCGTAAATAATTCTTCTGTACTTTAAATTTTTACTTGGCATATTTTGCCATGAATGTTTACGTCTGTCGTATAAATTATCGCATTTTTTTTTTGACAAAGGTGTCACTTATTGGGTGATAAAATAAGTCAAATATGCAAATTTAACTTAACATTATATAATAAATTGATGACGTTATAATTGTCAAACGACGGTCAATGACAATAAAGAAAAGGAGACATTTTAATGATGATCAGTTTTGATGTGCTGTCTTTTAACAAAAGTTGACATTTACTTTATCTACTTGACGGTAATTTCTACACCTAGAGGTGTCTTCGTACATGTATCTTAGATGAATATGATAAAATCAATCAATTATCTTAAATGAAGGTACAGTCAAACCTGCCATAAAGACCACCTCTATATATAAGGGCCACCTGCTTATAGAATTGTATCCCGATTGTTCTTTATTCATATTATTTCAACCTGTATATAAAGACAACCTGCCCATAAAGGCCACTTTTACCGGTTCCATTTGGTGGCCATGGACTGTATTTAAAATCTGACTATCTATGGACCACTGTTGTGAAATTAAGTTAACCGGTTGAGGACCGTTTTATAATGCGTGATCCAATATATACCATACAGACCAAACACAGCACCTGTCAGACAGTGGCGCAGCGTGCATATAAGCAAATAATCCTGTGCTTGCACATAATGTTTTGACAAAAAATGTTGAAGTTTTGCAGTAAAATTAATGAGAAAAGAAAAGGTACTGAAAAATCAGCTCAGCTGGATGTGACACAAATATCAACTTTTTTAATATCTTTTTTTACTGAAAATAAGAACAAACAAAATATTTAATATCTTTTTACCCATGTAAAAGTTGTTTTAGAATGCATAAATTTTGCTAAAAAATTGCTATTTTTTTTCAAAATTGTCCAGGGAAGCATGCAAACAGACTACAGCGTGTGTGTTGCTATTGTCGCCAGGCTTGCACATTCACATTTTGCTGGCTACGCCACTGTCAGAAGCCCTCAACACTAGAAGATTTGGCACCACTTTCAGATGGATTATGTCAGTGTTAGTTACAGGTCCATTATTACATTATGTCGTCTTCGACACTTACTGAAGCTAAGACGTACTTGTGGTTGTCTGTTTTGCCCATTTTTTTGTTTTATCATTTTTGATTACTTTGCGTCTTTTCAAAATCCACACGACTTCTTTAAACAATAGTACTAGTGTCCATACTTTCTTACTTATGTTTTATTTTATTTCATGAATTTGCTGTATGCGTGCCGTGTTGTTGATTGCATGGTTATAATTACTATGGTTAATTTGGTATTTCTTATTTTCAAGACAGAGGAGGAGGAACAATAATACATAATAGTTCATTCGAAGTGAGAGTTACTTTGGAATGAAAGCATCTGTCAGCTGACAAAAACTGCTTCAAACCTACATTGGAGAACCCTTAATAATACATACATTACTACCATGTACTGTTTCATTGCATTATTTTAATAAAAATATATAAGAAAACATAACATGACATTACCACAATATGCACAGAACACATTTTTCTATTATAAAATCAATAGTAACAAAAAGGCGTTTGAAGAAACACTTTGGCTTTCGCATCTATGAATTTCTCTTTTGAACACGCGTTGAATTTCAAACAGGCGAAACCATCCTTACTCTTATAAAAAAACATTCGATTTTAATGGTATCCATCTGAGTATTAAATTCCAATATCTACCCAGACAGATAAATGTTTTTTTTTCAGATATATTAGTAACCAAGACAATGAGACACGTGTACACAAACGTGTACTGATCAATATCAAGTGATAGTACAGACCATGCGAAAGTTTAACACTGAGCTAACGAAAAGGAATCGAAGCTGTTGAGAGGTCGAGATATTGAGCTAGTGGCAGATAAGCTGTCGAGATATTGAACCAGTGGCAGGTAAGCTGTCGAGATATTGAGTTAGTGGCAGGTAAGCTGTCGAGATATTGAGCAAGTGGCAGGTAAGCTGTCGAGATATTGAGCAAGTGGCAGGTAAGCTGTCGAGATATTGAGCTAGTGGCAGATAAGCTGTAGAGATATTGAGCTAGTGGCAGATAAGCTGTCGAGATATTGAGTTAGTGGCAGGTAAGCTGTCGAGATATTGAGCTAGTGGCAGATAAGCTGTCGAGATATTGAGTTAGTGGCAGGTAAGCTGTCGAGATATTGAGCTAGTGGCAGATAAGCTGTCGAGATATTGAGTTAGTGGCAGGTAAGCTGTCGAGATATTGAGCAAGTGGCAGGTAAGCTGTCGAGATATTGAGTTAGTGGCAGGTAAGCTGTCGAGATATTGAGCAAGTGGCAGGTAAGCTGTCGAGATATTGAACCAGTGGCAGGTAAGCTGTCGAGATATTGAGTTAGTGGCAGGTAAGCTGTCGAGATATTGAGCAAGTGGCAGGTAAGCTGTCGAGATATTGAACCAGTGGCAGATAAGCTGTCGAGATATTGAGTTAGTGGCAGATAAGCTGTCGAGCTATTGAACCAGTGGCAGATAAGCTGTCGAGATATTGAGCTAGTGGCAGATAAGCTGTCGAGATATTGAGCTAGTGGCAGATAAGCTGTCGAGATATTGAGTTAGTGGCAGATAAGCTGTCGAGATATTGAGCTAGTGGCAGATAAGCTGTCGAGATATTGAGCTTGTGGCAGTTAAGCTGCCGAGATATTGAGCTAGTGGCAGATAAGCTGTCGAGATATTGAGCTAGTGGCAGATAAGCTGTAGAGATATTGAGCTAGTGGCAGATAAGCTGTCGAGATATTGAGTTAGTGGCAGATAAGCTGTCGAGATATTGAGCTAGTTGCAGATAAGCTGTCGAGTATTGAGTTAGTGGCAGATAAGCTGTAGAGATATTGAGTTAGTGGCAGATAAGCTGTCGAGATATTGAGCTAGTGGCAGATAAGCTGATGAGATATTGAACTAGTGGCAGATAAGCTGTAGAGATATTGAGTTAGTGGCAGATAAGCTGTCGAGATATTGAGCTAGTGGCAGATAAGCTGTCGAGATATTGAGCTTGTGGCAGTTAAGCTGCCGAGATATTGAGCTAGTGGCAGATAAGCTGTCGAGATATTGAGCTAGTGGCAGATAAGCTGTAGAGATATTGAGCTAGTGGCAGATAAGCTGTCGAGATATTGAGTTAGTGGCAGATAAGCTGTCGAGATATTGAGCTAGTTGCAGATAAGCTGACGAGATATTGAACTAGTGGCAGATAAGCTGTAGAGATATTGAGTTAGTGGCAGATAAGCTGTCGAGATATTGAGCTAGTGGCAGATAAGCTGTCGAGATATTGAGTTAGTGGCAGATAAGCTGACGAGATATTGAACTAGTGGCAGATAAGCTGTAGAGATATTGAGTTAGTGGCAGATAAACTGTCGAGATATTGAGCTAGTGGCAGATAAGCTGTCGAGATATTGAGCTAGTGGCAGATAAGCTGCCGAGATATTGAGCTAGTGGCAGATAAGCTGTCGAGATATTGAGCTAGTGGCAGTTAAGCTGCCGAGATATTGAGCTAGTGGCAGATAAGCTGTCGAGATATTGAGCTAGTGGCAGAAAATCTGCCGAGATATTGAGTTAGTGGCAGATAAGCTGTCGAGATATTAAGTTAGTGGCAGATAAGCTGTCGAGATATTGAGCTAGTGGCAGATATAGTTAACATCTACCGAAAAGCTACTGAGATCTAGCGAGCGAAGGGCTTATTGGTTAGCATAGTGTTAAATTTTAGGCAGGTCTGTAATGTATAAAGACAGAAAAGTACCGGTAGCAATGTCTGGTAATAAACACATTATTGGTGGAGTAATGAATAGTTAATGTCATACGTAATACCGATACAATCAGGTCCTAGGACGTAACACGATACACGGATGTGATTTTATACAGGTATTAGATTCCTTTCTTGTTAACGTAATTGATTTTTAAAATAAAAAACAGAATCTGACGAAGGCCGTTAAACAGGTAACCTGTTGTAGGGTTTTGTATGTAAGTCTTAAATACGCGTAATACATAAAACACACAAACATACCGGTCTATGTCCAAATCAAAATTCCAATAACAAAGTAAAAACCTGAAGATCCACCGGGGGATTGATATTGGTGCTCCGGGAATGTAAGGACCTCATGTTTGGCTAGTTACATCCGCCAGGTATAAAGGCAAAATTGAATATGAAAGTAATAAGGAATTATGGGCCGCCGAATAAATCAAGAACAATTTCGTGCAAAGATACATCTTACTTATCAACAGGATTGTAAGGACGTCCATAAAAACAATGAGATCCTAGACTTGCAATATCTTTGAGTCAACTATCATGTTTTGTAAGTTCCGTTGTATCAAGTTCCTGTAGTGGGAAACAGGCTTTCCATAATCTATTAACTGTAAAAAAAAATACGCCAAAAGCAGGTATGATAATGAAAAGAACAGGAAAGTTGACAATATTTTAAGTCAAGAAATATATAATTATTAGTCAATGGTGCCAAATTCATAACTTTGTTATGTTCATCTTAGTCTTCTCAGGCATTAATTATGTCGTTTTTTAAAAACAGCTGTTGGTCTATTTCAACATACCCATATGGAATTAACTGGAAAGCTATTATATTTGTTAGCCAGTTAAGCAAAAGTAGCAATTCAAAACCACGTACTAATACATGTCCAAATCCGTAATGAAACTAATTAAGTAACATGTATCATATGCTAAAAAGAAAAAAAAACATAATTTTAGGTGTTTACCCTTCCGGAGCACCCGGTTTCGCTTCCCTATTTGAAGTTCACGCGTTTTACCTGGTTTGTCAGTTTCAAATTTTTTACTTTGCTTCTTGATTGCGATTCAGACATGGATTTGATTTTTTTCTTAATAATGTCTATTATAATGCATGCATTCATAAAATGACTTAAGAAAAGTACAATTTTTCAATGCCATGTTCACACCATCCATGTTCAAACAACTATCCCAAAAACAAAGCAAAAACTTTGAAAAAAATTGCAAATTGAACATCCACCAGGTAAGAAACATAAATAAATAAAATACAGTTCATTTTAAAATAGCAATTTCATATATCCTAGAATATCCCAGAACACACACACACACACACACACAATTCTAGAACCATTACAATGCTGTAGGAATGCACAGTAATGTGTTCTCAATCACCTCGGTCGCCCGACACTCACGGATCAATTATCGATTACATTACATGACATATGTTGACAAAGTAATGATAAACCAGTGTTATCTTTGACTCCTGTATACATCTTAAAACTAACAATAATATATCTTTACCAGCATCATTAAAAGTCAGAAATTATAAATTAAATCGGCTGTTTTCCATTAATTTTACTATGATACGTTGATTGATTTTTCTGTCTATCTCTCGTATCATGCTACAGGTAGACTTTCTTCCATACATATTTCATTAGTAAATGCAATCAAATTACTATACATTGATGATGGTGGTTCGACAATGCTCTCTGAAGCATGCAATTGCTCTTAATGATGCGCATGCGTAAATACATCAGTTCATTTCTTTTGAATCTAAATTCCTAGTTCTGGGTATGTGATTCATGAATGACTGTATGTTTGGAATTATTTGTTACAAAGGTAGGAATATATTTTATATTTATGTTTTTTTAATTGATTTTATATATTCTAACTGTAAAAAGGTTGGGTTTTTTATAAATCATATTTGCAAAAAGACATCAATTCAATATTCCAATGAATTTTATAAAGGCAGTCCAGAAATGATTAATCAATGAAATAATACACTAAGAAAAGAAACACAATGCAACAATATGAAACATATAGATGAAGTTTTGGGTGAAATCGACATTTAAAAATTGGCATCAATGAACATCTCCAATAAACCGGAAATGGTAAGATTTTGTTATAAATATCACCAAAAAAAAACAACCCGGAAATAGTAAGTTTTAAAAAAAAAAATGTACGACACCAATAACACCTGAAATGATAAGCTTTTGTAACGAATAACTCCAATGAAACCGTAAATGGTAAGCTTTTGTCATGAACAACTCAAATGAAACCGGAAATGGTAAGCGTTTGATATGAACATCTCCAATTTAACTGGAAATGTTGAGCGATTAATATGAACGTCTCGAATTAAACTTGAAATGGTAAGCGTTTGATATGAACATCTTCAATAAAACCGGAAATGGTTAGTTTGTGATTAACATTTACAATAAATCCGGAGACGATAAGGTTTTGAAATGAGCATTTTTAATTAAACGGTAAATGTTAAGCGTTTTGATGAACTTTGACAATAAAACCAAAAATGGTTAGTTTGTGATTAACATTTACAATAAATCCGGAGACGATAAGGTTTTGAAATGAGCATTTTTAATTAAACGGTAAATGTTAAGCGTTTTGATGAACTTTGACAATAAAACCAAAAATGGTTAGTTTTTGTTATGAACAACTCCAAAAACCGGAAATGGCAAGCTTCTGTCACATGAACATCCCCAATAAAAACCGGCGATGTTAAGGGCTTTGGCTTACATAATTTCGAACATAGAAAACTAATACGGTAGTTCATTATTAATCATGAGCGTTATAATTGTAACTTCTTTAGAGTAAGACCTTTTGACATTCAACAAACAAATCTTAATTCAATATATGAAAATGTTTTTAAATATGTTATTTAAAAGTCAAATTTCTACAAATCCATTCACCTGTCAGGTATACTAACAATAATTAGAAACACTTGCTGAACCCGGGTATTTCATATAATTATAATATCTTTATACGTGCATTCAATACCAATTGCAAAGAAAGAATGTCATTGTATTATGTTTTTGAAAGATTTATATTTAAAATTTGTATTGCAAACTTTAATGCCTTTCAAATGTGAATGCAAAACTATTTCTAAGCTAGTTAAAACTGCAAGATAGAAAAATAAACTATTTAGAGCGTTCTTTGTGTACAACATTTTTAACCGTTTATATTGTAATGAAGGTATATCAACATGCATGTACATTGTAGTCATGTCGCATTTTTTTTAAATTTTGTGTATCAAATAAATATTGATGATGTAGGAATAAATAAGCAAAGATGTACCAAACGCATGTCATATTCCAACATCGATCCGTCAGTATACAAAATAGAACATTGTCCGACAGGTTTTACATGTGAACCTTTTACATATATCACCATGTTTAGTTTGATTTTGAACTTGCATTGTATTGCAAATTTTAGGAGATCCGTTTGTTTTTTTAAATCAAACCCAACACACATGCGTTTGTAAGTGTGAAAGTGAATAGACCAGTTTACTGTTTTCTGGACACTACGAGGGTTTTTTAAAGCGATTAGTTTACGTTTTGCAAATGCATACTATTAATAGGCAACAGATTAACATTCTATTCACATTCATTAGAAAGTCGCTTAACATTATATATGCACTAAACTTCGTTGTCAGATTATAAATGATGTAAATAGTATTTGTCAAACTTTCTGTTGTATTTTTAATTAGAATCATTCGGAAACAAAAGCCTGTTTAAATATGCTTTAATATTACACAAAGGTTAATTAAATCAGAGTCATATGTTTCTAAGATGGTTATCATGATGCTGTTCTATCTTCAAAGAACGCGGAACCCTTCTGTCAGGTAGTTTCACAGATACCTTATCAGGAGATCATAACCAGTCTTCCAAAACGGTTAATGCAGAGATGGCAATTGAAAACAACAGGGAAAATCATTAAAGGGTAGAGTTGATCAATGAGCAATTGAAACAACCTCCCTATCATAATTAGTCTCCCGGATCGGTTAATCTGAGGTTACGAGGTAATACATAACAGAGGAAAAAGAACACAAAAATAGAAAAAGTTGATAAATCAGCTGTTTATAAAGCATGAAACAGCTGAAACTTATGAATGAAATAAAAACCGCTGACGGCAAAGTCAACATGTTAGATGAGGGAAAAAACAATTTTTTGTGAATATTTATTCATTTATTCTTACACAATGCACATTAAGTTTTCATATCAGAAATATGTAAGAATAGTAACAGATGGTAGGAAAATCGGTTTTAAATTATAAATTATGTGCAATCAAGCGTGATACAGACTAAGTAATAAAATCATGATGATAGAGTATGAATGAGTAAGTGAGTGAAAAGTCGTTTTGTATCCCAGTAACGTAGGTTACATTTGTATCCAGACATTATAAGTGAAGTTAAAATTGTAGAAATTTACCAATGTACGTAATGCACTCACGGCAATGGACAATAGGGGTTCTTTTTGTGACATGCCTTTCGTGCACTACAGGTTTAAATCAAATTTTCTAGGAAACCTATATGACTCTGAATTTCTGCTGTATCTACACTCATTCAATTCTGTGTAGAATTTTTTAAACATTATTATTCACAGAAATGTTCAAATTATCTTGATTCTGTCTTTTTATGTTTTTTTATTAGTCTAAATTACAATTTAATTTTAATTTTAGTAAAATGTACAAAAATTATTCAAACATGTAATTGTCGTGTGCAGAATGAGAAGTATTTCTTTTTGTAAAAACACAAAAGACAGCCCTTCAAGGAGAGCAAGAAATAGTATCATGTTATGATTTTGAAAAGTTAGGGTAAGATACATTAATACTTTTTTTTAATTCACATCACATAATGCAGCCCTAAAGCGATTTTAAAAACGTGATATTTATAAAACACTGGAAAACTTAAAGTAAAATGAACGTTAAACTTTTAATTTATTTAATAAAAGACAGAAGAATAAATACATTTTATACGTGAATTTAAAAGGTAATTTTAACAGTGGGGTTAGACAAGGTCACTATTGTAATTATTGTCATGTATGCTGTGTCATGTTAGGGGATTTATCGACCTCCAATAACATGTCATCGTGTTGCACCGTAACCGGGATACATCGCTTTTCATCTCACGACAAAAGATCTGCATTATGATGATTAAAACTGAGTTCATTCACATGCCATAAAATAACGTAAAGTACAGGACTGTCGAAAGTTTAACACTGAGCTAATGATTTAGTGTCACACATCTTGGGTATTCGTTAGCTATTTCTTGACAGCTTTGCAGTAGAAACCTATTTATCTTTCGGGAGCTTTTCTGCTATTTTCATATCTTGCTACTTGGAAAGCGAGCTTTGACTTCTTTTTGTTAGTTAAATGTTAATTTTTGACAGGTCTATACTGTATGAAATTTCAGATATTGAACGTACCAGTGAGATTTAAGCTTTATAATAATCAGGGATGGGATTTTTATTTTCTCAATGCAATTAATTCCATGTGCAATCACCTGTTGGTGTGACAAAATGTACCGCCAATGCATTAACTCAAATACAGTAATGAATGCTGTAAAATCGCATGTTTTAATTAAACACAAACATACCAGTCTGAATCAAGATCTCAAAAGCAAAGTAAAATCTTTGAAATCTTGCAAATTAAGTTAAACACGTGATCTTCCACCAGGGGAGTGAGGCCGGGTGTTCTGGAAGGGTAAACACCTCATGTCTCTCACATGTAAAATTTAAATTGAGAATGAAAGAAACATGAAATCTAAAAATGCTATAAAATTTACATTGTTTTGTTAAGGGTTTTAAACTGAATTAATTATTTAATACGGTTGCATTTCATTAGAAATAACAGAAATCAGACATGTGCAAAAACAACGCTAGTTACTGAAATTAATCTCAACATCATGAATAAGACACACACCAATCATTCCTCCAAGTCTGGAATAAATCGCGGGGGAATGGAGATCATGTTTGCTTCCGCAGCAAGAGTCAATTATAAGCGGGATGAATGTTTAAAACGCAGAAAACAGAGATTTGGGTATTCTGTGTTGAAATAAAATTGGTTAAAATGGAATAAAACAATAGGTTGCTGAAAATGTGTACTAATTAAAGATAAAACCTTACCATACATAACAAAAAACAACATGAAAAAATAAGATAACTGAGAAAAATAAGACTAGTATTGATAAAATACAACTAATTACGTATAACATTCTTTGATGGGTATTGGATGAAACCACCAAAGAACATTGCTTCAAAGACTTACAAATTGTCTTAATACGCTTATTTTTCTTGGGACATTTCTTAATACAATGTAGCGAGTAATGAGTATCTAAGGTTCGAGACCTCTTGAATATAAGTGTCTTTCAAAGTTTTAAGCTGCAACTGTATACCTGCAAATTATGAAACCCATTGACTTTAGATGTTTAGGTATAATAAGTAGCAAAAGGACTGACATTTACCATAAATAATACCAGCATTAGCTACTCTAAGTATTCATTTTATGTTTTTGGCTATTATATACGCAGGTAAATATATTACAGTTGTTTATTTTGTTAAAGGTGTAAATCTGTTAATATGCAAAAAATATAATCCGTTTGTTTGTCGTCTGTCGTCATCTCGTCGTCAGAACATTTAATATTCGGCTTTTTTTGAGAAAAAATTATAAAATTTTGCATATTATGTACTTTGAATGGTTAAATATTTATTTTGTTGAAGATGTAAATCTGCTAATATGCAAAAATTAAACTCCGTTTGTTTGTCGTCATCTCGTCGGCAGAACATTTAATATTCGGCTTTTTTGAGAAAAAAATATAAAATTTTGCATATTATGCACTTTAAATCGTTAAATATTTATTACATAATTTGCACTTTATATTGTATGCACTTTGAATCTAAATGTAAATACTGCTTAGCATACGCCCTTAGATGCATCAGATTAATTTAGGCGCACGCTTAAAAGTACTTAAAAATGTGTGTTTGTGTTTTTTTCAAAAAAAAAAAAAATTAAATTAAAATGACTCACTCCAATCTCAACACCTAAAACCTAAGTTAAAAATGTATTTTGTCAAAATTTCTAAAAATCACACAAATCTTAATACGTCAATTCAATTTTTTTTCGAAATTTAAAGTTCTTAAATCAATGTGGGATTCTTTATCATGTAATCAAAGATGGCAATGTTGGAAGCATTAATGTCAAGAACGTTGGCTATCACATAAGTATCTTAACTCTATCTGACGTATCAAGTTTTACTACACTGGTTTTATCTCCTGTAAAACAGATCAAACTGCCAATAAATATATTAAATTACAATATTATTTATTATCTTCAACACCACCAGTCTCATAAATGAAAGTTATAGGTTATTTCTGATAAAAAACGTTTGTCATTAATTTAAATGTATATATCTGTGGTCTTGGTGCAACCACGACCGTATTGCTTACTTCATGAAGCAAGTTTAAATGTATCTTGTCATACTACATTTGCTTGCCTCAGCGTGTTGTGTTGAGTTTTATAGGGTAACATGTCTAAATCAACCACAAGCATGTAGAAATAACAGTCGCAAAAAGCAAGTGAAAACTTTGAGCACTGGCATATTCGTTAAAATACCTGAAATTTTTCTCCAGAAAATAAGACTTAGCGCTCCGTAAGATTAAGCAAGCTTTAGACTTGTCTGGTTTTTTTTTAATTATGCCAAAAACAGGTTAGCTATCTCCACTGTCATGTGCTGCTGTTATTTGAAATTCAAATAACAACACATAACAACATATCCTATGTAGTCACATTATCATCAAAAACTCCTTTGGTTTTTTATGTTAAATGCCAAAGTAATGATTATCGGTAGTTCATTATACCCCCCCCCACCCCCGCTTAAAAAGTGGGGGGTATATAGTGATAGGGGCGTCCGTCCGTCCTTCCGTTACACCTTAGGGTACCTATCTCTTATCCGCAACTCCTCCTAAACCCTTCAATGGATTTTCATGAAACTTTCACACAATCTTTGTGATATAATGTAGATGGGCACCTCCTATTTAAAAATTTGATCCGATGGATTTTTTATGTGGGGGGAGCGTAGGGTATTTTTGTGAGCTTGTGGCTCACATTTTTTCTAGTTTATATAGAAATGGGTACTTCTGTAATAGAAAAAGTAACTGAAGTGCCGGCGACAAAATCCTTTTGTGTTACACAGTTTATCAAATTGCTTACCAAAGTAAAAACTGACAAATTCAGGTGCACGTGAACTTCCATCAGGGAAATAATACCGGATGCACTGGAAGGATACACTTCCTGACACGTGTGAAATCAAAATTGAGAGTTAATAGAATATGGAATTATGGGATGTCAAATATATCCAAGATAATTTTGGATACAGAGAGCTCATACATACATTTAGAAGACATTTTACTTTTATTTTAACCAATTCACTGAATGCCATTTGTTATTGTCTCGAAACCGTTCTAAAGTAGGAAATTCACATATAATATGACAATTGTTAATATACATTTGTCGTAATTTTTGTTGCGAGAGGATTGACTATTTCGAAGCTATGTCAAATGTTTCCTTTGCAGTATGATGCTGCAGTTTGTGAGAGGATTGAACATTTCGAAGCTATGTCAAATGTTTCCTTTGCAGTATGATGCTGCAGTTTTTGAGAGGATTGAACATTTCAAGATTATATCAAATGTTTGAAAAGATTGGACGATTCAGAGCTATGACAAATGATGTATATTTACTTATGATCATGCTGCAGTTTTTGAGAGCAATTCAAAGCTATGTCAAATTTGAGTACATATCTATAGATACAGGAATATTTAAGGTCTTTCTGACCAAATGAATCATCCGTTTGTAAGAGGAACGTCAGAATGCTGATGACGTCTCATGCTGATTTTAGGGCTCGTGTATGGTACTTATTAATGATTGATTTAAAAAACGTCATTCCAAAATCTTATTTTTTTCTATTTATAATGTTACAACTCCCACGCATTTTTTGATTAATTGATTGTAAAAAGTCCGGTTTGCGACGCACTTAATACTATCATTTCCACCGTTAACACGAGAGCTATTGGTAAAATGGATTTGTGTGATATAAGGGGATTGCAAGGTAGAGTGTAATAAAAAAAGAAAAGAACCAATAAATTCATCAGTGGTACTAACTGAATACATGCTAAAATAACGATAAACAATTACAATGACAACAAAAATATTGAATTCAAAGGTTCTGAAAAAATCTTTAACGTGCCTTAACGATACAATGTCATACAAACAAAATTTTCAAATATAAAATACATCTTTGAATTCTTTGTGATTGGTCGATTTACATACATGTCATATACATGCCATAGTAAGTAAATACAGATGCAATTTGGCGGGGGAAAAATTTGAAGAACAAATAAATTAAAATGAAAACAACAAGTTACTCGTATAACTGAAATGAGATGAAATTTCAAAAAAGTGTCTCCTAACAAACACCACTTGGAAAACCAATGATATGATTCAAATACAAATAGCCGATCATTTTGGTGGAAAACTGCAAGTTATGCGATTCAACATCAAATACATTTGATATTCAAAACAGTTTCGCACTGAGAAACCACATTATTTTTTAATTTCATAACAATTTATTGCGCAGTAATATACCCAGAATATCGTATTTTTATGTTATATATTTGTTATTTGATATGAAATCTAATAGTATCGGTTAAATATTTATTAGCCTTGTCTGTGGTTAGCTGGTTATCATGGTAATTCACATATAACGATATATAACGGAGGAATACCTGAAGTTTTACCTGATCACCATGGCAACGGGGAAGTAAACACTTATAAAGAAGATAAACATTATGCTATATACATTGTTTCGGATTATATCAATTATTAACCCGAAGATAAAGGCTGATATTATCAGTCGTATCGCTGTCCTCCTGTAACGGGTTATAGATATTGTTTTAATTATACTTTACTGGTCCTGTAACGGTCTTCAGATACAATATCGACCTGTCTAAAGTTCAACACTAATCTAACATATAAGTGCTAAAAAGGTCCCTCGTAAGCTATTTCCCGACAGTCGCTATATACTTCTCGACAGGTTCTCGGCAACTAGGTGTCTATTTGCTACATCTCGGGCGCCTGTCAAAGCGAGCTTGGACTCTATCGACTACTTTTCGGAAGCTCAGTGTTAAACTTTTGACAGGTCTGCACTGTATCATTTTAATCACACTGTCAAGTTAATCAGATATTGTCAACTCCATATTTAGCAAAAAAAAAGCATTCTGTGGCTTCTGGCATCCAATTCATGAATGAAAACAAACAACAACCAACAACTTATGGCTTCTGTAATACAACAAGTTTTTAATATATGCTGCACAAAAATAGCAATCATAATAAGGTTATAGATATTTATAAATGAGATCGAAATTGTCGAAGATGAAAAATATTGCTTAAAAGTAACATGCTACTTATATAATACCACCTCGGCATATTCATGAATTGTGTAAGCACACATTTTAGGCCATTTGGTCACTTTACCAATCCTTCATAGTTGTTACATTTATTTGTATGGAATAATTCTTAGTGACTAGCGAACCAAGATGGTAGGTATACAGTTTAGAATCCTTCTAGTTCAATATTCACTAGAACTTCATGCACATGGGAATAAAGTAGCACAATGACATCTGAACGACATTGCATTATTAGCATCTAGTACTTTAATCTTTTACGTATCCAATACACAAGCGGTCTGGCCTGATGAAGTCACAACTTCCGGATCAGGTGGTTTCCGGTCTATGGCGTCATAGGCTGCATTGAATTTGATAAATATTGCATTTATTGACGACTGTAAATGTAAAATGCAAACCTGATCGCGAATTGGAACTGACAAATAAGAGTCTATTGAGTGCTTCCATATTTGTCGTCAAAAATAAGTATGCATTTCTGAAACTAAAAGCGAGAGCAGGAACTGCCTATAGCAGTATTACAATTCATGCAACATTTATATGCACTATAAATAAATTTATTAAAATTGTATGCCTTTCAATAAAAATCAAAGGTATTTTTTTTATTTCTGATTACAACTGGGAAAACCAGCACTAGATAAAGCATATGTAATTAATGTAATGGGTTTAAGGTATTAATGGAATGATCGGGAATGATGGATGTACTTCTAACATTTAATGTGAAAATAAAATAGCATTGTGGATATAAATAATTAAAACTTAAAGTACGTGTGGTTAATTAGTTTTAGAGAGAGAAGCGGGTGGAAAATAAGCTCTAAAAGTACGTGTGATTAATACGTTTTTTCAGAGAGAGAGAGAGAGAGGGGGGTGAAAATAAAACTCTAAAAATATGTTTCACACAGAGAGAGAGAGAGAGAGAGAGAGAAACAGAAAGATAAGAAATAGAGAGAGAACAAGAGAGAGAGAGAGGTGGGTGAAAAATAAGCTCTAAAGGTACGTTTGGTTAATACGTTTTACAGAGAGAGAGGGAGAGGGAGAGAGGCGGATGAAAAATGAAACTCTAAAGGTACGTGTGATTAATTAGTGAGAAGGGGAGGGAGGGAGAGAGAGAGATGCTCCACAGTCGTTGATCTTATTATTAGCTCCATCACAAGCATAGTGGGGACACCACCAACATTGTGGGGACAGACAAATCTTTATATACCAGGTCTAGCGTAGGTTAGTTTAAATGCTCTAAAATGTTATTTACAATAGAAAAGGGTTAGGATTATATAGGGACATTTGATTGTCCCTACATAAATACCCCCCCCCCCCCCTGATTTAAATACTGAAAATGTCCTCACATTGTAGGTAAAAGAACTAGCATATTTCTTACATTGCCCCCACTATTTATCTCACTTGTCCCTACTTCACAGTTGAAATATCCAGAGAGAGAGAGAGAGAGAGAGAGAGAGAGCATCATTTTACATCAACACGAGACAGAAAGGGTTACATTATAAATTAGATTGTATGTTGTTTACGTCGCATCAGTAAGTTTTTCAGCAGAAAAATTCTATTGATCTTAACAAAATTGTATATTGTGTGTAAATTGAGGTGCCATATACTATTTTAATTGTATTAAATGATAAATTTTAAAAATGACAAAGTCACAGAACATGTTTTGTTCTAAAAACTAAAAACACGTTTTATCGTCTCCAGTGAATTACTGTATACGACTTATATTTAATGATTGCGTGACTACTTCAATATTCCAACATGTCAAACATCAGACAATATAACCTATTGTTAAGATCCGCTCATCAAATATTGACTATAAACATTGTTATATATTGTTAAGTCAATTTTAAATGATGTTTGCTTTTTATTTAACAGCTTTTAGCGTAAAACGTTTTAGCCTTAATAAAAAATTCGTTAATGCATTTTGAAAAACAAAATTAAGGTACAAGTAAATAAAAATAAGTTTTATTGACGACAAATTCGTGACATCTATTTTCTTGATGAAATATTCAAAATTTTATCATTTGACAACTGACGTGTTGTTTCCATTGGATTTTCTATGTATTCATTTTGGCTTTTCCGACTACCATTTGCTGATTCGTCTTATAGTGAAGTGGGAGACATAATATTGCTTACTCCATTTCTCTCGTCAACATTTTGGGGGATGGGGAGGGGGTAAGATTTAAAATTGACAATGAGAGGCGACTCGACTACTGGGGCCTTAACCCCATCCCCACCCAACTTCATCTTATATATGTTTTAAAGAATAAATTCGAATGGATTACAGTTTATGCTGTGACAAATGTTGGAATTCACGCTATTGTAAATATACTAAGTTATACTATTTTAAGAAATTGGACCATATTTATACACTCTTCATGCATAGTTTTTATCATTTCTTTTTCCATGATGAATACTTAGATAAAATGTCTATCATAATCATTTGACATGCTAGACATTTCAAAATATGTATTCAAACCTAATGATACGCACCTTATAGACATATAGAACATTATCATTATTTTATGACCACCCTATATTTATTCTTCACTGTTAACAGATGTACCAGTTAGACAATAACCATTTTAACAGTTTGTTCTAACGCTGTCACATGCCATAGTGTTAGGCAGGTTATAATTAAATTCCATATACAGACTGGAAAGTGTAGAAAATTACCACACTGGATAAATACCGTTACATGTACTGACCCCAGTTTCAAAATCACTCCCGGAATGGCTTATCTCAGATTTTTCTTAGTTTAGCAAAATTAAAATCTTAATAATTTTGTTATTTTTTTTTAAAAGTATTTAAAAATTTAAGGTATTATTTTGAAGAGCACGTCAAGCTTATTGCGTCGATCTGTATTCCAGTTTCGACGAAAATTTCTATTTTGAGCTCCATAAAGGATAGCCAAAATTTGTTGAATTTAAGTTAATGAAATCTTAGTTATGAATGATTGTGAAACTTGGACCTGGTAGTTTTTAATGAATTTATCTCCTAATTATGTTAAATAATGTTATTAAATTTATCCAATAGGGAGAAGAAGTGTGGAGTAATTATTTTTCATTTGCGTCCCTGTCAAGATAATTTCACTTATATCGAGGCAGCCAGTTCTAAAATGGAGGCAAGCGAACTGAAAAGAAACCTTTTTAACACTTGAATCTGTCCCGGTGGGATATATACATTGTACATTTTGAGTAGTTTATATTTTTTCTGTAGCCTTTTTAAAACTCTGACGATTGTACGTAAGAATTATATAAGATGAGAAGATAAACATATATTAAAATACCGATTATAAAATCCCGGCTTTGGACAGACACTGTGAGACTGACAAATAGAACAATCAAGTTTTCGTGAATACCTGGCAAAAGAACAAAATCGATGATTTATTATTTCAAACAACTTGTTAGATATATTTAATCAATTTTGAACCTTTTCTGGTGTATCTATATTGATTATGAAATGTCTCATACCAACCAAATTCTAGACTATAGTAAAATGCCTTTGATAAATATGTAAAGATAGGGACCATACTGGGCGTTATGTTTTGTGTAATAAATGACATGTGTAATATAATAAGTATCTATCTCTGGGGTTGACTGACACCAGTCTCCATTTAACGGCAAAAATTCCGCATTATCATGGTGAAATTAGGAGTTTGTCTCTCTAATGACGGAAGAATATTTCTATGAACGTCGGTTGGTGGGTTTGTATGATTCGTCTATTTGCGGCAATGCTGGTCGGTGCTTGCTTTACATATTATTTCATTTAATATTTTTTTTGTTTTAATAAGTTTTAAATACAGTGTTCTCGGGTTGATTGATGATTTACATTACAAGGTCGTGAGCGTGTACATGTGTGATGGGCAAAAAACAAAACTAATAACGTGGTCCTTAAATTAAGCCATTACTGTTTTTATTGGAGGTGTCTATCTGAGCTGGTCTCAGGAGGTGCTTAACCTTCCGGAGCACCCGGTCTCACTTCCCTGGGAAGTTCACGTGTCTACCCTAAATTGTCAGTTCCAAAGTTTTTACTTTGCTTCTGGATTTTGATTCGGACATGGGTTAGTATGTTTGTTTTTGATCATGATGAAATCTTCAAAACGCTCATACGTGCGTCTCATATACCGGCCCATGTTCAAAACACATAGACCAATATAGGCAAACAACATTGACCTGTCTGTTTGACCTTTAATTTAAATATTTATTATGCACCAGTACATATATGTATATGGAACCCATTGTTTATTTCGTCTACAACCAATTGCGAATCGTATTACTTACTACCCATGGACGTGTACTGGGTGGATCACCGTATATGAATATTATTAATGAAAGGTCAATCGGGCAGATCAATGTTGTTTGCCTATACCATAGACTTGCATGCTAAGAACCGTAAGTGAAAAAGAACACATAATGAACACTTCCGTATAATGAACGTTAACAGCAATCAAATAAGCAAAAGCGACGCCAGGCATTACGATAACACTGGTACAAGGTCAAGTTAAATGTACAACCCGGTCAAATCAAACGCCAACACGCCAATCCATGTCCAAAAAAATAATGCAAAAAAGCAAAGTAAAAACATTAAAAAAAAACCTGACAAATTAAGTTAACCACGTGAGCTTCGATCAGAGACGTGAGACAAGGTGTTCCAGAAGGGTAAGCATCTGTTGTCTACTCCCACCACTGAAACAAATTAAATTTGATTGTTGGCATTTTTACAAGTGAGGTCGATTTTCTGTAAGTGTCGCATGTATATATACCTGATAACTCGTAAATCTTGATAAGCATCAAAACAGATTCTTGTGAAACAAACAAGTACATGTAACTTGATACTTTAACACTTATTAATTATATAAGTTTTCATAAATTATATATCACCACCAATAAAACTATTATAAAGAAGTCTCTCTTCTTGCATTAACACTGAAACACGAAATGCTTTATTAATTACATGCATGTATGTATTTCAATTTATTTCATTTTATTTTATTTTTAAAATTCTTATCATGCCATAACTGCAAATAAGTTCTAAAATGAATATTCTTCATGCAAATGATAAAAATTGTACATATTTAAGTCATTAAATCAACTATGCATGTAAAATGACATATTTTTTCATTTTATCATTGCGATAGAACCTCAAGGAATTCATTTATTAAATTTGTGTATATATATTTTAAAAATCTATATTCTCATATTTGTATAAATGTCATGCGTATTACTATATTTGCCGACTAATAATATTTCATAAGAATTCATAAGTAGTACATATATCGTAAATATACGAACATCAAAGTATACTTATATATATACTCCATTGTAAATCATGATCATTGAATTTTAGTACTGTCTTCGGATTTATAAGCTAACCCGGTTTAATAATTCAATCCCAATACCTTTACTCGAGATAGTCGTATTTCCTTTATAGGCAAACAACACTGACCTGTCTGCTTGACCTTTTATTTTTAATTTAAATATTTATGATTGACAATATATATTTACGTATACGACACATGTTTTCCCCTCTATATCATGGGGAACATGTATTGTCTATGTCTAAACTGTGAACCCTAACACTACCTATGTTTAGGGTGGATCCTCTCTATGAATATCCCTGATGAAAGGTCAAGCTGAAGGTCATTGTTGTTTGCCTAAACATATATATGTGCATACCGTCAAATAAACACCGAACACAGATAAAGGTAAAATACTGCATTTTAATCAATGTGTAAGTCCCCCTGTATTTTCTCACCTGAATATAGCGCATATTAAAGTCCATATTAGAGTGGGGTTTTTTCACTATCGTGCATGTCGCGTAAGAAGAGAGGTCGCTTGACTGATCACTATGACACACAATTATACTCGCTTACTTTAAACATGGCAGTGGCGTTGTAAACATGTATATTTCTTTTCCTTCCAGGTTTATTTTGATAACATGACAGCTGGTAGAACGAGGATCAGTGGGTAAAATAGTGATTATAAAATTCAAATGGAATATTTATGTTTTTAAGAAAAATTTTAGAAAAAAGAAATTTTTGATATGGTTTTATTCCGAGAAGCGACATAATTGATAAATCAACTATGATTAAAATACCTGACAATTTTGTACTATGGATTTTACTGATGTTAACATTACCTGAAGAATCTTTCTGTACAGGTAAGTCTACCTTTTATTTATAATTTATGTGTTACTATTCTAATTTACATTCAAAATATCTCAAAATTTTATACTTTCATATCACAAGTTATACCCAAGGTATAAACTTAAACCTAATACATGTAGTCTCTTTTGTAGCATCTTTGAAATCTGTTTTTAATATGCTCAAATTTGTATGATAATTCGCATTTTTTATTTAAAAATATATTGAAATTCTTATTTGAAAAACGATACACGTAACAAAAAACATCATAATAAAGGGTTTTTGTGTTCGACACATGTCTCAGAAAATCGATGTTTAAAAAGAAAGTATGTATGACAAAAGGAGCTCTTGCAACACAAAGACCCATTCTGTAAGGAAGAGATTGGATAATTTTCTAGTTAAGCAACATATGCGCGCATGCACATTTCATGCACGTGTTTAAAAAGCATACTCGTTTCCTTATTTATACGGCTGTTAAATCATTTTAGAATTTATTGTAAGTTAAAGCTGGTTTACTTTATTATGATCAAGTGCTATATTTTTAGTTATTTAATTGCGGTAGTAAATATCCGTGAAGCGGGTAGCTTGAATTTTAGCAACATTTAAGTGACTATAAGTTTCTAAGGTTAATCGATTTGTCATGATGTTTTTATTACATTAATGCTCTCTTTGATGTTCAAATCGAAATCGACATCCTACCGGTATTTCGGCACCCAGTAACTTATCAAACACTGTATTACCAGGAACAGAAACTACCTAGCGTTTCCAATAACAATAAATGAAAAAATCAAGTATAAATATTTATGTCTTGAGTGTTCAGCACATTCTTAAAGATGATTTTCCCGTCTGTCACACTATAAGCGCTTATAATTACGTACTATTTTGTTGGGTAGACATACAACAATGTCTGCATACCTACAGAAAGCATATACTTTATAATGATACTAAGTACGTAAACCTTGACCAAATACCCTGGCCCTAACTGAAAATATACAGAACAATGATATGATGTGTAATTAAATGACCGTTATAGCCTAAGTATACTGTTCAAACTGCAAGACCACTTTTGTACCACTGTCTGCAGTATATGGTCAATATTGAGTGTTCTCTATACAAGCTTATACAGTGTTTGGTAAAATACAGTCTAGTCTGTTTCAATCAACACTGATGTAGGTCCTTGTTGAATAATAATGCTACTTGATACTGTGATCAACATGACACCTTGCACATCTATTAACTTACTTTTGTTTTAATTTACATATTTAAGATATATAGAGGCTTGACTATATACCTACAAGGTCGCCATAAAGTACAGACCTGTCGAAAGTTTAACACTCAGCTAATGAAATCAAGAACAAACATATTAATCCATGTTCAAATCACAATCCAGAGGCAAAGTAAAAACTTTGAGACGAACAAGTTAAGTTAGACACGTGAACTTCCACCAGGGAAGTGAGGCCGAGTGTTTCGGAAAGAGTTGAAGGAAAAAGAGTAGAAGCTCGGATTCCGAGTGACCCGGGCGAAAAAAGCTGCGAGAGTTAGATAACAAATGCCTATTGAAAAGCGTCATATATAGCTAACGAAAGACGAAATGAGCTGCCTGCCGATTCGACACTGATTCGTTAGCTTAGTGTTAAACTTTCGACAGGTCTGTACTCTACATAGCATCTTAGTTCAACGCAGTCTAGCCAAACAGAACTTTGTATTCACGTGCACATGAAAGCATGACAACATTGAACACTGTGACTTGAATTTAAGTTGGGTTTTAAAATAGACACAATGATTATATGTAAATTTCTAAAGTTTTATATTCTAAAAATGAATCATTAAAATCAGATATACATTAAAATGCAATAGTGTCCTTGGAAAGTTTAAAAGAGTCTTAATAATCAACTTATATCTGTCTGCATTTTGGTAATAAAGAAAAGTATTGTTTAGAGTGCAATGGTTATATGGTATACGTTTGATGGTCTTCAATATAGGTCACAATACTATTATAGTATATACTAGGCCCTTCATTCAATTTTTAATTATATCGATTTGGAATTTTTGGATATTTAAAAAAAACTTTTTTTCAAAAAAGGACGCGCATTTCAGGGTAGATAAATGATAAGTTTGAATGCGGCTTTGCGTATTATCTTACAATGACTTAACTTTTAAAGTTATATCATGTGTCTAAAATTGCACTCTAAATTTCAAAATGGTGCAATTAAATTTAACAATAAACTCTTGTTCAAATTGACATTAAATTTGACAAACATTTTTCCGTGTTCATGTCACTCCCAACCACCTGTCAGATTGCTGGACAGGTAGAAATTGGAAGTCTGGCATACAAAGGGGAATGGTAGCTGAACCCTCATTAAGTTCAATAATGGCACCTTGCTTAAAATAATTACCTGTCTTTGCTGAAATAATCACACTTTATAGTAATTTGATTGACCTAAACGGGAACAGATTTTATAGGCTGTCATTGATCGAAAGACCACCAATTTTATCGCCTTTAAATGGGTAGATTTTGATTTTTATTGCAAAATAGGGTACATGTGTAAATTATCGTCATCTTAGATTGGAAGACTGTCGCATTCTGGGATTTTTGGGTTAGGTTTGAGTGCTCTGGACTTAGAAAAAAAGACGGAATGTGGTGTCATTTTGGGGGAATTTGCTGTATTAATAAAAAGCAATGAAAGATACAATGTTGTCATGATTTAAGAAATCCACATGGTCTTTCCAATACGTTCTGTGGACCACTGGTATCCGTAACTTGGCTCGGAAACTTAAAGTTTTGAAAAATATATGTTCTTGACTTTAGAAGGGGGTTTCAGTATTTTCTATCGTAAATCAACAACTACACTGATATGGAATTTCTTGTTTAATTTTTGCATTTTTGAAAGGTTTCATGCGGTTTTAAGATTGATATTTTTTCCTAAATTTTTGTTTGTTGTGCAAACTAATTACATAATTATTGTAAATCCCCAAATATTTCTGTTAATTAACCCTTTATTTCTTCCACGTAGAAACCAGTATTAATATCAGTGTCTGCAAAATGTCTGATGAGTTTTTGATACCTTGCGATTTATGCAGGAATTTTTGCAGATTTTCAAAATTAGTGAATTGTTCACTGATTTTTAAGCGTATTACCCATGACTGTAAATCGCATATAATTAATGTGCACTAATTATCAATTTATTTTCAAACACATCAAAACAAAAAATTAGCGCCCAAGTCTTTCTAGTGTCTCACCTGGCGATTTAAGAAGTTATTCTCACAGGTTTATTTTTTAATTACTATTATTCGATTTTCCCCTTGATTTATAAATATCAAATATTTGTAACTAAGAACCGTATACCCCAAATAAGTCTGAAAAAATTAGCCCTCATGCATTATTCTCTTTTCCCGATTTTTAAATAATATGTATTAGTTACTAAATCGTAAATCCTAAATAATTCGTGAAAAAAAAGCAAAATTTGCACCCATCCCTGCTTATAGTTTGACTAAAAATCGTAAATCCGAAATAAGTTGCCGAAGAAAACAAAAAGCAAAATTAGCACTGCCTGTCTAAAGTTTAACTAAAAATCGTAAATCCCCAAAACATAAGGTTATGAAAAACAGAATTATCACCCATACCTGCCTAAAGTCTCGTAAGATATTCGGGGACACCTGTCGATTTTAATCAGCGATTTTGACAGATTTTCCTGTAACGTGACAAATTGAGATTTAATATTGATAAAATGACCAGTGGTATGTATGTCATTAGTGTACCAGGTAGAAGATCATTATTTACACGCCCCTAAGCCCGGTAGATATTTTCATTTTGATTACAAAATGTGATGAGTTTTCTCATATTTATATTTGTATTGTATTGTTAATTTTGACACTTTCTTGTTTTCGTTGTGACTTCACAGTTACCGTTCGTTACGTTCAGCTAATCTAATTTGAATTTAATTTGACAAACAAGATTAATGAGTTTGTAGTTGATGCCCTTTAAAATTTGAATTATAGATGAACAGTTGTCACACTAAAAAAGTCACGACAGAACATGTATGACAAGTAGAAAAATTCCTAAATCTTCACACATTCGACTTGTCGATATTTTCCTTTTACAAGGTAATTTTGACACAAAATGAAAATATAATTACATGATTTATTTTCATGGAAATAAGCATTTTGGATACCACGGAATTGATCATTTTCCTTCGCATTTTGGGTAGTATCAAACAAATTTTTAAATATTATGCTAATTTATCTTGTTAATGTAGTAGATAGAAAAGATCTAAACATTTAGAAGTCCTTTGAAAATGATGACCCCCAAAATAAAGTCTGCCTTCCTTACAAGTATACTTTGTATTTTTAATATCAAACACGATTCAATTCAATTCGGTCTATATTCTGTAAGCTTACATAAAAACAGTATGATACAATGTAGGGCGGTACATTATAATATGTGTTACAGTGTGTGACATAAAGTAGTAAATTTACGTGGTAAGTATGGTTGAAAAAATCTGTGATAGAGAACACATAACGGTAATAAACAGAAAACATTATTTGTTGATGGACCATGAGCTACAGATAATAATTAATTGCCCTACTGAGAAAATATATCTTATACAACTGAATATCACCGATGAATTTTCAGAAAAAGTGTCATGCGCTGATTTTGAATGCATTATTTTAATAAAAATTTAAAAATCAGGACATAACAGAAGGCACATTTCTTTCTCTTTTTATATATTTATATGTTATAGTCAGAAAAAATCAGTGCTCGAATTATTAGGTCGTTTACCGACTGGTGTGAAGCTAGCCCGCAATTCTAGCCCGCAATTTTAAATATCATCAAGCGGGCAATTCGACTTATTTAAATACGGTTAATCCTAATATCATTCCATTTATAAATATTTGATATTTAGGGCGACCTGCTATTGCACACAACTTTTTATAAAGACGACCTGCTATTGACTTTGAAGTAGGGAACCGTCTAAGTGTGGTTACGAAATTACGCAATAGCGTAAATGCGTTTCCCCATCTAGGCCTTTTAACCACGGGTAGATCTATCCAATTGCAACATTTGGTGAAAATTTCAAGAACCCTAGAGGGGTAGAACGGGTCTTACGAGAGCTCAGAAGGACCATACCCCCCTTTTGATATGTGATTTCGTAAGGACCTGCTACGTTTGAAGTAGCGTACACAGAGAAAATGCGTTTCCCCATCTAGGCCTTTTAACCACGGGTAGATCTATCCAATTGCAACATTTGGTGAAAATTTCAAGAACCCTAGAGGGGTAGAACGGGTCTTACGAGAGCTCAGAAGGACCATACCCCCCTTTTGATATGTGATTTCGTAAGGACCTGCTACGTTTGAAGTAGCGTACACAGAGAAAATGCGTTTCCCCATCTAGGCCTTTTAACCACGGGTAGATCTATCCAATTGCAACATTTGGTGAAAATTTCAAGAACCCTAGAGGGGTAGAACGGGTCTTACGAGAGCTCAGAAGGACCATACCCCCCTTTTGATATGTGATTTCGTAAGGACCTGCTACGTTTGAAGTAGCGTACACAGAGAAAATGCGTTTCCCCATCTAGGCCTTTTAACCACGGGTAGATCTATCCAATTGCAACATTTGGTGAAAATTTCAAGAACCCTAGAGGGGTAGAACGGGTCTTACGAGAGCTCAGAAGGACCATACCCCCCTTTTGATATGTGATTTCGTAAGGACCTGCTACGTTTGAAGTAGCGTACACAGAGAAAATGCGTTTCCCCATCTAGGCCTTTTAACCACGGGTAGATCTATCCAATTGCAACATTTGGTGAAAATTTCAAGAACCCTAGAGGGGTAGAACGGGTCTTACGAGAGCTCAGAAGGACCATACCCCCCTTTTGATATGTGATTTCGTAAGGACCTGCTACGTTTGAAGTAGCGTACACAGAGAAAATGCGTTTCCCCATCTAGGCCTTTTAACCACGGTAGATCTATCCAATTGCAACATTTGGTGAAAATTTCAAGAACCCTAGAGGGGTAGAACGGGTCTTACGAGAGCTCAGAAGGACCATACCCCCCTTTTGATATGTGATTTCGTAAGGACCTGCTACGTTTGAAGTAGCGTACACAGAGAAAATGCGTTTCCCCATCTAGGCCTTTTAACCACGGGTAGATCTATCCAATTGCAACATTTGGTGAAAATTTCAAGAACCCTAGAGGGTAGAACGGGTCTTACGAGAGCTCAGAAGGACCATACCCCCCTTTTGATATGTGATTTCGTAAGGACCTGCTACGTTTGAAGTAGCGTACACAGAGAAAATGCGTTTCCCCATCTAGGCCTTTTAACCACGGGTAGATCTATCCAATTGCAACATTTGGTGAAAATTTCAAGAACCCTAGAGGGGTAGAACGGGTCTTACGAGAGCTCAGAAGGACCATACCCCCCTTTTGATATGTGATTTCGTAAGGACCTGCTACGTTTGAAGTAGCGTACACAGAGAAAATGCGTTTCCCCATCTAGGCCTTTTAACCACGGGTAGATCTATCCAATTGCAACATTTGGTGAAAATTTCAAGAACCCTAGAGGGGTAGAACGGGTCTTACGAGAGCTCAGAAGGACCATACCCCCCTTTTGATATGTGATTTCGTAAGGACCTGCTACGTTTGAAGTAGCGTACACAGAGAAAATGCGTTTCCCCATCTAGGCCTTTTAACCACGGGTAGATCTATCCAATTGCAACATTTGGTGAAAATTTCAAGAACCCTAGAGGGGTAGAACGGGTCTTACGAGAGCTCAGAAGGACCATACCCCCCTTTTGATATGTGATTTCGTAAGGACCTGCTACGTTTGAAGTAGCGTACACAGAGAAAATGCGTTTCCCCATCTAGGCCTTTTAACCACGGGTAGATCTATCCAATTGCAACATTTGGTGAAAATTTCAAGAACCCTAGAGGGGTAGAACGGGTCTTACGAGAGCTCAGAAGGACCATACCCCCCTTTTGATATGTGATTTCGTAAGGACCTGCTACGTTTGAAGTAGCGTACACAGAGAAAATGCGTTTCCCCATCTAGGCCTTTTAACCACGGGTAGATCTATCCAATTGCAACATTTGGTGAAAATTTCAAGAACCCTAGAGGGTAGAACGGGTCTTACGAGAGCTCAGAAGGACCATACCCCCCTTTTGATATGTGATTTCGTAAGGACCTGCTACGTTTGAAGTAGCGTACACAGAGAAAATGCGTTTCCCCATCTAGGCCTTTTAACCACGGGTAGATCTATCCAATTGCAACATTTGGTGAAAATTTCAAGAACCCTAGAGGGGTAGAACGGGTCTTACGAGAGCTCAGAAGGACCATACCCCCCTTTTGATATGTGATTTCGTAAGGACCTGCTACGTTTGAAGTAGCGTACACAGAGAAAATGCGTTTCCCCATCTAGGCCTTTTAACCACGGGTAGATCTATCCAATTGCAACATTTGGTGAAAATTTCAAGAACCCTAGAGGGGTAGAACGGGTCTTACGAGAGCTCAGAAGGACCATACCCCTTTTGATATGTGATTTCGTAAGGACCTGCTACGTTTGAAGTAGCGTACACAGAGAAAATGCGTTTCCCCATCTAGGCCTTTTAACCACGGGTAGATCTATCCAATTGCAACATTTGGTGAAAATTTCAAGAACCCTAGAGGGGTAGAACGGGTCTTACGAGAGCTCAGAAGGACCATACCCCCCTTTTGATATGTGATTTCGTAAGGACCTGCTACGTTTGAAGTAGCGTACACAGAGAAAATGCGTTTCCCCATCTAGGCCTTTTAACCACGGGTAGATCTATCCAATTGCAACATTTGGTGAAAATTTCAAGAACCCTAGAGGGGTAGAACGGGTCTTACGAGAGCTCAGAAGGACCATACCCCCCTTTTGATATGTGATTTCGTAAGGACCTGCTACGTTTGAAGTAGCGTACACAGAGAAAATGCGTTTCCCCATCTAGGCCTTTTAACCACGGGTAGATCTATCCAATTGCAACATTTGGTGAAAATTTCAAGAACCCTAGAGGGGTAGAACGGGTCTTACGAGAGCTCAGAAGGACCATACCCCCCTTTTGATATGTGATTTCGTAAGGACCTGCTACGTTTGAAGTAGCGTACACAGAGAAAATGCGTTTCCCCATCTAGGCCTTTTAACCACGGGTAGATCTATCCAATTGCAACATTTGGTGAAAATTTCAAGAACCCTAGAGGGGTAGAACGGGTCTTACGAGAGCTCAGAAGGACCATACCCCCCTTTTGATATGTGATTTCGTAAGGACCTGCTACGTTTGAAGTAGCGTACACAGAGAAAATGCGTTTCCCCATCTAGGCCTTTTAACCACGGGTAGATCTATCCAATTGCAACATTTGGTGAAAATTTCAAGAACCCTAGAGGGGTAGAACGGGTCTTACGAGAGCTCAGAAGGACCATACCCCCCTTTTGATATGTGATTTCGTAAGGACCTGCTACGTTTGAAGTAGCGTACACAGAGAAAATGCGTTTCCCCATCTAGGCCTTTTAACCACGGGTAGATCTATCCAATTGCAACATTTGGTGAAAATTTCAAGAACCCTAGAGGGGTAGAACGGGTCTTACGAGAGCTCAGAAGGACCATACCCCCCTTTTGATATGTGATTTCGTAAGGACCTGCTACGTTTGAAGTAGCGTACACAGAGAAAATGCGTTTCCCCATCTAGGCCTTTTAACCACGGGTAGATCTATCCAATTGCAACATTTGGTGAAAATTTCAAGAACCCTAGAGGGGTAGAACGGGTCTTACGAGAGCTCAGAAGGACCATACCCCCCTTTTGATATGTGATTTCGTAAGGACCTGCTACGTTTGAAGTAGCGTACACAGAGAAAATGCGTTTCCCCATCTAGGCCTTTTAACCACGGGTAGATCTATCCAATTGCAACATTTGGTGAAAATTTCAAGAACCCTAGAGGGGTAGAACGGGTCTTACGAGAGCTCAGAAGGACCATACCCCCCTTTTGATATGTGATTTCGTAAGGACCTGCTACGTTTGAAGTAGCGTACACAGAGAAAATGCGTTTCCCCATCTAGGCCTTTTAACCACGGGTAGATCTATCCAATTGCAACATTTGGTGAAAATTTCAAGAACCCTAGAGGGGTAGAACGGGTCTTACGAGAGCTCAGAAGGACCATACCCCCCTTTTGATATGTGATTTCGTAAGGACCTGCTACGTTTGAAGTAGCGTACACAGAGAAAATGCGTTTCCCCATCTAGGCCTTTTAACCACGGGTAGATCTATCCAATTGCAACATTTGGTGAAAATTTCAAGAACCCTAGAGGGGTAGAACGGGTCTTACGAGAGCTCAGAAGGACCATACCCCCCTTTTGATATGTGATTTCGTAAGGACCTGCTACGTTTGAAGTAGCGTACACAGAGAAAATGCGTTTCCCCATCTAGGCCTTTTAACCACGGGATCTATCCAATTGCAACATTTGGTGAAAATTTCAAGAACCCTAGAGGGGTAGAACGGGTCTTACGAGAGCTCAGAAGGACCATACCCCCCTTTTGATATGTGATTTCGTAAGGACCTGCTACGTTTGAAGTAGCGTACACAGAGAAAATGCGTTTCCCCATCTAGGCCTTTTAACCACGGGTAGATCTATCCAATTGCAACATTTGGTGAAAATTTCAAGAACCCTAGAGGGGTAGAACGGGTCTTACGAGAGCTCAGAAGGACCATACCCCCCTTTTGATATGTGATTTCGTAAGGACCTGCTACGTTTGAAGTAGCGTACACAGAGAAAATGCGTTTCCCCATCTAGGCCTTTTAACCACGGGTAGATCTATCCAATTGCAACATTTGGTGAAAATTTCAAGAACCCTAGAGGGGTAGAACGGGTCTTACGAGAGCTCAGAAGGACCATACCCCCCTTTTGATATGTGATTTCGTAAGGACCTGCTACGTTTGAAGTAGCGTACACAGAGAAAATGCGTTTCCCCATCTAGGCCTTTTAACCACGGGTAGATCTATCCAATTGCAACATTTGGTGAAAATTTCAAGAACCCTAGAGGGGTAGAACGGGTCTTACGAGAGCTCAGAAGGACCATACCCCCCTTTTGATATGTGATTTCGTAAGGACCTGCTACGTTTGAAGTAGCGTACACAGAGAAAATGCGTTTCCCCATCTAGGCCTTTTAACCACGGGTAGATCTATCCAATTGCAACATTTGGTGAAAATTTCAAGAACCCTAGAGGGGTAGAACGGGTCTTACGAGAGCTCAGAAGGACCATACCCCCCTTTTGATATGTGATTTCGTAAGGACCTGCTACGTTTGAAGTAGCGTACACAGAGAAAATGCGTTTCCCCATCTAGGCCTTTTAACCACGGGTAGATCTATCCAATTGCAACATTTGGTGAAAATTTCAAGAACCCTAGAGGGGTAGAACGGGTCTTACGAGAGCTCAGAAGGACCATACCCCCCTTTTGATATGTGATTTCGTAAGGACCTGCTACGTTTGAAGTAGCGTACACAGAGAAAATGCGTTTCCCCATCTAGGCCTTTTAACCACGGGTAGATCTATCCAATTGCAACATTTGGTGAAAATTTCAAGAACCCTAGAGGGGTAGAACGGGTCTTACGAGAGCTCAGAAGGACCATACCCCCCTTTTGATATGTGATTTCGTAAGGACCTGCTACGTTTGAAGTAGCGTACACAGAGAAAATGCGTTTCCCCATCTAGGCCTTTTAACCACGGGTAGATCTATCCAATTGCAACATTTGGTGAAAATTTCAAGAACCCTAGAGGGGTAGAACGGGTCTTACGAGAGCTCAGAAGGACCATACCCCCCTTTTGATATGTGATTTCGTAAGGACCTGCTACGTTTGAAGTAGCGTACACAGAGAAAATGCGTTTCCCCATCTAGGCCTTTTAACCACGGGTAGATCTATCCAATTGCAACATTTGGTGAAAATTTCAAGAACCCTAGAGGGGTAGAACGGGTCTTACGAGAGCTCAGAAGGACCATACCCCCCTTTTGATATGTGATTTCGTAAGGACCTGCTACGTTTGAAGTAGCGTACACAGAGAAAATGCGTTTCCCCATCTAGGCCTTTTAACCACGGGTAGATCTATCCAATTGCAACATTTGGTGAAAATTTCAAGAACCCTAGAGGGGTAGAACGGGTCTTACGAGAGCTCAGAAGGACCATACCCCCCTTTTGATATGTGATTTCGTAAGGACCTGCTACGTTTGAAGTAGCGTACACAGAGAAAATGCGTTTCCCCATCTAGGCCTTTTAACCACGGGTAGATCTATCCAATTGCAACATTTGGTGAAAATTTCAAGAACCCTAGAGGGGTAGAACGGGTCTTACGAGAGCTCAGAAGGACCATACCCCCCTTTTGATATGTGATTTCGTAAGGACCTGCTACGTTTGAAGTAGCGTACACAGAGAAAATGCGTTTCCCCATCTAGGCCTTTTAACCACGGGTAGATCTATCCAATTGCAACATTTGGTGAAAATTTCAAGAACCCTAGAGGGGTAGAACGGGTCTTACGAGAGCTCAGAAGGACCATACCCCCCTTTTGATATGTGATTTCGTAAGGACCTGCTACGTTTGAAGTAGCGTACACAGAGAAAATGCGTTTCCCCATCTAGGCCTTTTAACCACGGGTAGATCTATCCAATTGCAACATTTGGTGAAAATTTCAAGAACCCTAGAGGGGTAGAACGGGTCTTACGAGAGCTCAGAAGGACCATACCCCCCTTTTGATATGTGATTTCGTAAGGACCTGCTACGTTTGAAGTAGCGTACACAGAGAAAATGCGTTTCCCCATCTAGGCCTTTTAACCACGGGTAGATCTATCCAATTGCAACATTTGGTGAAAATTTCAAGAACCCTAGAGGGGTAGAACGGGTCTTACGAGAGCTCAGAAGGACCATACCCCCCTTTTGATATGTGATTTCGTAAGGACCTGCTACGTTTGAAGTAGCGTACACAGAGAAAATGCGTTTCCCCATCTAGGCCTTTTAACCACGGGTAGATCTATCCAATTGCAACATTTGGTGAAAATTTCAAGAACCCTAGAGGGGTAGAACGGGTCTTACGAGAGCTCAGAAGGACCATACCCCCCTTTTGATATGTGATTTCGTAAGGACCTGCTACGTTTGAAGTAGCGTACACAGAGAAAATGCGTTTCCCCATCTAGGCCTTTTAACCACGGGTAGATCTATCCAATTGCAACATTTGGTGAAAATTTCAAGAACCCTAGAGGGGTAGAACGGGTCTTACGAGAGCTCAGAAGGACCATACCCCCCTTTTGATATGTGATTTCGTAAGGACCTGCTACGTTTGAAGTAGCGTACACAGAGAAAATGCGTTTCCCCATCTAGGCCTTTTAACCACGGGTAGATCTATCCAATTGCAACATTTGGTGAAAATTTCAAGAACCCTAGAGGGGTAGAACGGGTCTTACGAGAGCTCAGAAGGACCATACCCCCCTTTTGATATGTGATTTCGTAAGGACCTGCTACGTTTGAAGTAGCGTACACAGAGAAAATGCGTTTCCCCATCTAGGCCTTTTAACCACGGGTAGATCTATCCAATTGCAACATTTGGTGAAAATTTCAAGAACCCTAGAGGGGTAGAACGGGTCTTACGAGAGCTCAGAAGGACCATACCCCCCTTTTGATATGTGATTTCGTAAGGACCTGCTACGTTTGAAGTAGCGTACACAGAGAAAATGCGTTTCCCCATCTAGGCCTTTTAACCACGGGTAGATCTATCCAATTGCAACATTTGGTGAAAATTTCAAGAACCCTAGAGGGGTAGAACGGGTCTTACGAGAGCTCAGAAGGACCATACCCCCCTTTTGATATGTGATTTCGTAAGGACCTGCTACGTTTGAAGTAGCGTACACAGAGAAAATGCGTTTCCCCATCTAGGCCTTTTAACCACGGGTAGATCTATCCAATTGCAACATTTGGTGAAAATTTCAAGAACCCTAGAGGGGTAGAACGGGTCTTACGAGAGCTCAGAAGGACCATACCCCCCTTTTGATATGTGATTTCGTAAGGACCTGCTACGTTTGAAGTAGCGTACACAGAGAAAATGCGTTTCCCCATCTAGGCCTTTTAACCACGGGTAGATCTATCCAATTGCAACATTTGGTGAAAATTTCAAGAACCCTAGAGGGGTAGAACGGGTCTTACGAGAGCTCAGAAGGACCATACCCCCCTTTTGATATGTGATTTCGTAAGGACCTGCTACGTTTGAAGTAGCGTACACAGAGAAAATGCGTTTCCCCATCTAGGCCTTTTAACCACGGGTAGATCTATCCAATTGCAACATTTGGTGAAAATTTCAAGAACCCTAGAGGGGTAGAACGGGTCTTACGAGAGCTCAGAAGGACCATACCCCCCTTTTGATATGTGATTTCGTAAGGACCTGCTACGTTTGAAGTAGCGTACACAGAGAAAATGCGTTTCCCCATCTAGGCCTTTTAACCACGGGTAGATCTATCCAATTGCAACATTTGGTGAAAATTTCAAGAACCCTAGAGGGGTAGAACGGGTCTTACGAGAGCTCAGAAGGACCATACCCCCCTTTTGATATGTGATTTCGTAAGGACCTGCTACGTTTGAAGTAGCGTACACAGAGAAAATGCGTTTCCCCATCTAGGCCTTTTAACCACGGGTAGATCTATCCAATTGCAACATTTGGTGAAAATTTCAAGAACCCTAGAGGGGTAGAACGGGTCTTACGAGAGCTCAGAAGGACCATACCCCCCTTTTGATATGTGATTTCGTAAGGACCTGCTACGTTTGAAGTAGCGTACACAGAGAAAATGCGTTTCCCCATCTAGGCCTTTTAACCACGGGTAGATCTATCCAATTGCAACATTTGGTGAAAATTTCAAGAACCCTAGAGGGGTAGAACGGGTCTTACGAGAGCTCAGAAGGACCATACCCCCCTTTTGATATGTGATTTCGTAAGGACCTGCTACGTTTGAAGTAGCGTACACAGAGAAAATGCGTTTCCCCATCTAGGCCTTTTAACCACGGGTAGATCTATCCAATTGCAACATTTGGTGAAAATTTCAAGAACCCTAGAGGGGTAGAACGGGTCTTACGAGAGCTCAGAAGGACCATACCCCCCTTTTGATATGTGATTTCGTAAGGACCTGCTACGTTTGAAGTAGCGTACACAGAGAAAATGCGTTTCCCCATCTAGGCCTTTTAACCACGGGTAGATCTATCCAATTGCAACATTTGGTGAAAATTTCAAGAACCCTAGAGGGGTAGAACGGGTCTTACGAGAGCTCAGAAGGACCATACCCCCCTTTTGATATGTGATTTCGTAAGGACCTGCTACGTTTGAAGTAGCGTACACAGAGAAAATGCGTTTCCCCATCTAGGCCTTTTAACCACGGGTAGATCTATCCAATTGCAACATTTGGTGAAAATTTCAAGAACCCTAGAGGGGTAGAACGGGTCTTACGAGAGCTCAGAAGGACCATACCCCCCTTTTGATATGTGATTTCGTAAGGACCTGCTACGTTTGAAGTAGCGTACACAGAGAAAATGCGTTTCCCCATCTAGGCCTTTTAACCACGGGTAGATCTATCCAATTGCAACATTTGGTGAAAATTTCAAGAACCCTAGAGGGGTAGAACGGGTCTTACGAGAGCTCAGAAGGACCATACCCCCCTTTTGATATGTGATTTCGTAAGGACCTGCTACGTTTGAAGTAGCGTACACAGAGAAAATGCGTTTCCCCATCTAGGCCTTTTAACCACGGGTAGATCTATCCAATTGCAACATTTGGTGAAAATTTCAAGAACCCTAGAGGGGTAGAACGGGTCTTACGAGAGCTCAGAAGGACCATACCCCCTTTTGATATGTGATTTCGTAAGGACCTGCTACGTTTGAAGTAGCGTACACAGAGAAAATGCGTTTCCCCATCTAGGCCTTTTAACCACGGGTAGATCTATCCAATTGCAACATTTGGTGAAAATTTCAAGAACCCTAGAGGGGTAGAACGGGTCTTACGAGAGCTCAGAAGGACCATACCCCCCTTTTGATATGTGATTTCGTAAGGACCTGCTACGTTTGAAGTAGCGTACACAGAGAAAATGCGTTTCCCCATCTAGGCCTTTTAACCACGGGTAGATCTATCCAATTGCAACATTTGGTGAAAATTTCAAGAACCCTAGAGGGGTAGAACGGGTCTTACGAGAGCTCAGAAGGACCATACCCCCCTTTTGATATGTGATTTCGTAAGGACCTGCTACGTTTGAAGTAGCGTACACAGAGAAAATGCGTTTCCCCATCTAGGCCTTTTAACCACGGGTAGATCTATCCAATTGCAACATTTGGTGAAAATTTCAAGAACCCTAGAGGGGTAGAACGGGTCTTACGAGAGCTCAGAAGGACCATACCCCCCTTTTGATATGTGATTTCGTAAGGACCTGCTACGTTTGAAGTAGCGTACACAGAGAAAATGCGTTTCCCCATCTAGGCCTTTTAACCACGGGTAGATCTATCCAATTGCAACATTTGGTGAAAATTTCAAGAACCCTAGAGGGGTAGAACGGGTCTTACGAGAGCTCAGAAGGACCATACCCCCCTTTTGATATGTGATTTCGTAAGGACCTGCTACGTTTGAAGTAGCGTACACAGAGAAAATGCGTTTCCCCATCTAGGCCTTTTAACCACGGGTAGATCTATCCAATTGCAACATTTGGTGAAAATTTCAAGAACCCTAGAGGGGTAGAACGGGTCTTACGAGAGCTCAGAAGGACCATACCCCCCTTTTGATATGTGATTTCGTAAGGACCTGCTACGTTTGAAGTAGCGTACACAGAGAAAATGCGTTTCCCCATCTAGGCCTTTTAACCACGGGTAGATCTATCCAATTGCAACATTTGGTGAAAATTTCAAGAACCCTAGAGGGGTAGAACGGGTCTTACGAGAGCTCAGAAGGACCATACCCCCCTTTTGATATGTGATTTCGTAAGGACCTGCTACGTTTGAAGTAGCGTACACAGAGAAAATGCGTTTCCCCATCTAGGCCTTTTAACCACGGGTAGATCTATCCAATTGCAACATTTGGTGAAAATTTCAAGAACCCTAGAGGGGTAGAACGGGTCTTACGAGAGCTCAGAAGGACCATACCCCCCTTTTGATATGTGATTTCGTAAGGACCTGCTACGTTTGAAGTAGCGTACACAGAGAAAATGCGTTTCCCCATCTAGGCCTTTTAACCACGGGTAGATCTATCCAATTGCAACATTTGGTGAAAATTTCAAGAACCCTAGAGGGGTAGAACGGGTCTTACGAGAGCTCAGAAGGACCATACCCCCCTTTTGATATGTGATTTCGTAAGGACCTGCTACGTTTGAAGTAGCGTACACAGAGAAAATGCGTTTCCCCATCTAGGCCTTTTAACCACGGGTAGATCTATCCAATTGCAACATTTGGTGAAAATTTCAAGAACCCTAGAGGGGTAGAACGGGTCTTACGAGAGCTCAGAAGGACCATACCCCCCTTTTGATATGTGATTTCGTAAGGACCTGCTACGTTTGAAGTAGCGTACACAGAGAAAATGCGTTTCCCCATCTAGGCCTTTTAACCACGGGTAGATCTATCCAATTGCAACATTTGGTGAAAATTTCAAGAACCCTAGAGGGGTAGAACGGGTCTTACGAGAGCTCAGAAGGACCATACCCCCCTTTTGATATGTGATTTCGTAAGGACCTGCTACGTTTGAAGTAGCGTACACAGAGAAAATGCGTTTCCCCATCTAGGCCTTTTAACCACGGGTAGATCTATCCAATTGCAACATTTGGTGAAAATTTCAAGAACCCTAGAGGGGTAGAACGGGTCTTACGAGAGCTCAGAAGGACCATACCCCCCTTTTGATATGTGATTTCGTAAGGACCTGCTACGTTTGAAGTAGCGTACACAGAGAAAATGCGTTTCCCCATCTAGGCCTTTTAACCACGGGTAGATCTATCCAATTGCAACATTTGGTGAAAATTTCAAGAACCCTAGAGGGGTAGAACGGGTCTTACGAGAGCTCAGAAGGACCATACCCCCCTTTTGATATGTGATTTCGTAAGGACCTGCTACGTTTGAAGTAGCGTACACAGAGAAAATGCGTTTCCCCATCTAGGCCTTTTAACCACGGGTAGATCTATCCAATTGCAACATTTGGTGAAAATTTCAAGAACCCTAGAGGGGTAGAACGGGTCTTACGAGAGCTCAGAAGGACCATACCCCCCTTTTGATATGTGATTTCGTAAGGACCTGCTACGTTTGAAGTAGCGTACACAGAGAAAATGCGTTTCCCCATCTAGGCCTTTTAACCACGGGTAGATCTATCCAATTGCAACATTTGGTGAAAATTTCAAGAACCCTAGAGGGGTAGAACGGGTCTTACGAGAGCTCAGAAGGACCATACCCCCTTTTGATATGTGATTTCGTAAGGACCTGCTACGTTTGAAGTAGCGTACACAGAGAAAATGCGTTTCCCCATCTAGGCCTTTTAACCACGGGTAGATCTATCCAATTGCAACATTTGGTGAAAATTTCAAGAACCCTAGAGGGGTAGAACGGGTCTTACGAGAGCTCAGAAGGACCATACCCCCCTTTTGATATGTGATTTCGTAAGGACCTGCTACGTTTGAAGTAGCGTACACAGAGAAAATGCGTTTCCCCATCTAGGCCTTTTAACCACGGGTAGATCTATCCAATTGCAACATTTGGTGAAAATTTCAAGAACCCTAGAGGGGTAGAACGGGTCTTACGAGAGCTCAGAAGGACCATACCCCCCTTTTGATATGTGATTTCGTAAGGACCTGCTACGTTTGAAGTAGCGTACACAGAGAAAATGCGTTTCCCCATCTAGGCCTTTTAACCACGGGTAGATCTATCCAATTGCAACATTTGGTGAAAATTTCAAGAACCCTAGAGGGGTAGAACGGGTCTTACGAGAGCTCAGAAGGACCATACCCCCCTTTTGATATGTGATTTCGTAAGGACCTGCTACGTTTGAAGTAGCGTACACAGAGAAAATGCGTTTCCCCATCTAGGCCTTTTAACCACGGGTAGATCTATCCAATTGCAACATTTGGTGAAAATTTCAAGAACCCTAGAGGGGTAGAACGGGTCTTACGAGAGCTCAGAAGGACCATACCCCCCTTTTGATATGTGATTTCGTAAGGACCTGCTACGTTTGAAGTAGCGTACACAGAGAAAATGCGTTTCCCCATCTAGGCCTTTTAACCACGGGTAGATCTATCCAATTGCAACATTTGGTGAAAATTTCAAGAACCCTAGAGGGGTAGAACGGGTCTTACGAGAGCTCAGAAGGACCATACCCCCCTTTTGATATGTGATTTCGTAAGGACCTGCTACGTTTGAAGTAGCGTACACAGAGAAAATGCGTTTCCCCATCTAGGCCTTTTAACCACGGGTAGATCTATCCAATTGCAACATTTGGTGAAAATTTCAAGAACCCTAGAGGGGTAGAACGGGTCTTACGAGAGCTCAGAAGGACCATACCCCCCTTTTGATATGTGATTTCGTAAGGACCTGCTACGTTTGAAGTAGCGTACACAGAGAAAATGCGTTTCCCCATCTAGGCCTTTTAACCACGGGTAGATCTATCCAATTGCAACATTTGGTGAAAATTTCAAGAACCCTAGAGGGGTAGAACGGGTCTTACGAGAGCTCAGAAGGACCATACCCCCCTTTTGATATGTGATTTCGTAAGGACCTGCTACGTTTGAAGTAGCGTACACAGAGAAAATGCGTTTCCCCATCTAGGCCTTTTAACCACGGGTAGATCTATCCAATTGCAACATTTGGTGAAAATTTCAAGAACCCTAGAGGGGTAGAACGGGTCTTACGAGAGCTCAGAAGGACCATACCCCCCTTTTGATATGTGATTTCGTAAGGACCTGCTACGTTTGAAGTAGCGTACACAGAGAAAATGCGTTTCCCCATCTAGGCCTTTTAACCACGGGTAGATCTATCCAATTGCAACATTTGGTGAAAATTTCAAGAACCCTAGAGGGGTAGAACGGGTCTTACGAGAGCTCAGAAGGACCATACCCCCCTTTTGATATGTGATTTCGTAAGGACCTGCTACGTTTGAAGTAGCGTACACAGAGAAAATGCGTTTCCCCATCTAGGCCTTTTAACCACGGGTAGATCTATCCAATTGCAACATTTGGTGAAAATTTCAAGAACCCTAGAGGGGTAGAACGGGTCTTACGAGAGCTCAGAAGGACCATACCCCCCTTTTGATATGTGATTTCGTAAGGACCTGCTACGTTTGAAGTAGCGTACACAGAGAAAATGCGTTTCCCCATCTAGGCCTTTTAACCACGGGTAGATCTATCCAATTGCAACATTTGGTGAAAATTTCAAGAACCCTAGAGGGGTAGAACGGGTCTTACGAGAGCTCAGAAGGACCATACCCCCCTTTTGATATGTGATTTCGTAAGGACCTGCTACGTTTGAAGTAGCGTACACAGAGAAAATGCGTTTCCCCATCTAGGCCTTTTAACCACGGGTAGATCTATCCAATTGCAACATTTGGTGAAAATTTCAAGAACCCTAGAGGGGTAGAACGGGTCTTACGAGAGCTCAGAAGGACCATACCCCCCTTTTGATATGTGATTTCGTAAGGACCTGCTACGTTTGAAGTAGCGTACACAGAGAAAATGCGTTTCCCCATCTAGGCCTTTTAACCACGGGTAGATCTATCCAATTGCAACATTTGGTGAAAATTTCAAGAACCCTAGAGGGGTAGAACGGGTCTTACGAGAGCTCAGAAGGACCATACCCCCCTTTTGATATGTGATTTCGTAAGGACCTGCTACGTTTGAAGTAGCGTACACAGAGAAAATGCGTTTCCCCATCTAGGCCTTTTAACCACGGGTAGATCTATCCAATTGCAACATTTGGTGAAAATTTCAAGAACCCTAGAGGGGTAGAACGGGTCTTACGAGAGCTCAGAAGGACCATACCCCCCTTTTGATATGTGATTTCGTAAGGACCTGCTACGTTTGAAGTAGCGTACACAGAGAAAATGCGTTTCCCCATCTAGGCCTTTTAACCACGGGTAGATCTATCCAATTGCAACATTTGGTGAAAATTTCAAGAACCCTAGAGGGGTAGAACGGGTCTTACGAGAGCTCAGAAGGACCATACCCCCCTTTTGATATGTGATTTCGTAAGGACCTGCTACGTTTGAAGTAGCGTACACAGAGAAAATGCGTTTCCCCATCTAGGCCTTTTAACCACGGGTAGATCTATCCAATTGCAACATTTGGTGAAAATTTCAAGAACCCTAGAGGGGTAGAACGGGTCTTACGAGAGCTCAGAAGGACCATACCCCCCTTTTGATATGTGATTTCGTAAGGACCTGCTACGTTTGAAGTAGCGTACACAGAGAAAATGCGTTTCCCCATCTAGGCCTTTTAACCACGGGTAGATCTATCCAATTGCAACATTTGGTGAAAATTTCAAGAACCCTAGAGGGGTAGAACGGGTCTTACGAGAGCTCAGAAGGACCATACCCCCCTTTTGATATGTGATTTCGTAAGGACCTGCTACGTTTGAAGTAGCGTACACAGAGAAAATGCGTTTCCCCATCTAGGCCTTTTAACCACGGGTAGATCTATCCAATTGCAACATTTGGTGAAAATTTCAAGAACCCTAGAGGGGTAGAACGGGTCTTACGAGAGCTCAGAAGGACCATACCCCCCTTTTGATATGTGATTTCGTAAGGACCTGCTACGTTTGAAGTAGCGTACACAGAGAAAATGCGTTTCCCCATCTAGGCCTTTTAACCACGGGTAGATCTATCCAATTGCAACATTTGGTGAAAATTTCAAGAACCCTAGAGGGGTAGAACGGGTCTTACGAGAGCTCAGAAGGACCATACCCCCCTTTTGATATGTGATTTCGTAAGGACCTGCTACGTTTGAAGTAGCGTACACAGAGAAAATGCGTTTCCCCATCTAGGCCTTTTAACCACGGGTAGATCTATCCAATTGCAACATTTGGTGAAAATTTCAAGAACCCTAGAGGGGTAGAACGGGTCTTACGAGAGCTCAGAAGGACCATACCCCCCTTTTGATATGTGATTTCGTAAGGACCTGCTACGTTTGAAGTAGCGTACACAGAGAAAATGCGTTTCCCCATCTAGGCCTTTTAACCACGGGTAGATCTATCCAATTGCAACATTTGGTGAAAATTTCAAGAACCCTAGAGGGGTAGAACGGGTCTTACGAGAGCTCAGAAGGACCATACCCCCCTTTTGATATGTGATTTCGTAAGGACCTGCTACGTTTGAAGTAGCGTACACAGAGAAAATGCGTTTCCCCATCTAGGCCTTTTAACCACGGGTAGATCTATCCAATTGCAACATTTGGTGAAAATTTCAAGAACCCTAGAGGGGTAGAACGGGTCTTACGAGAGCTCAGAAGGACCATACCCCCCTTTTGATATGTGATTTCGTAAGGACCTGCTACGTTTGAAGTAGCGTACACAGAGAAAATGCGTTTCCCCATCTAGGCCTTTTAACCACGGGTAGATCTATCCAATTGCAACATTTGGTGAAAATTTCAAGAACCCTAGAGGGGTAGAACGGGTCTTACGAGAGCTCAGAAGGACCATACCCCCCTTTTGATATGTGATTTCGTAAGGACCTGCTACGTTTGAAGTAGCGTACACAGAGAAAATGCGTTTCCCCATCTAGGCCTTTTAACCACGGGTAGATCTATCCAATTGCAACATTTGGTGAAAATTTCAAGAACCCTAGAGGGGTAGAACGGGTCTTACGAGAGCTCAGAAGGACCATACCCCCCTTTTGATATGTGATTTCGTAAGGACCTGCTACGTTTGAAGTAGCGTACACAGAGAAAATGCGTTTCCCCATCTAGGCCTTTTAACCACGGGTAGATCTATCCAATTGCAACATTTGGTGAAAATTTCAAGAACCCTAGAGGGGTAGAACGGGTCTTACGAGAGCTCAGAAGGACCATACCCCCCTTTTGATATGTGATTTCGTAAGGACCTGCTACGTTTGAAGTAGCGTACACAGAGAAAATGCGTTTCCCCATCTAGGCCTTTTAACCACGGGTAGATCTATCCAATTGCAACATTTGGTGAAAATTTCAAGAACCCTAGAGGGGTAGAACGGGTCTTACGAGAGCTCAGAAGGACCATACCCCCCTTTTGATATGTGATTTCGTAAGGACCTGCTACGTTTGAAGTAGCGTACACAGAGAAAATGCGTTTCCCCATCTAGGCCTTTTAACCACGGGTAGATCTATCCAATTGCAACATTTGGTGAAAATTTCAAGAACCCTAGAGGGGTAGAACGGGTCTTACGAGAGCTCAGAAGGACCATACCCCCCTTTTGATATGTGATTTCGTAAGGACCTGCTATATTTTGGAACCCTACATATAAATAAGGTCCAATTTTTTGGTGTTTAAAAAGCTCGTTTAAAATACTACAAAATATGGGGAAAAATAACAACCCTTAACAGATCGTTTTCGAGATAAATGACGTTCCGTCAAAGGTACAAAATAGCACTATTAACATGTCGCATGAGACCATCATGAGCTGGCCGTAGATTCGTACACACACAACACAATTTACCGCTAGTTATATGTTCAAGTACGTTTCGCTGCATCTTCCTTTCTAATGTTTTTGATTTAATCATCATTTTCCGGTTGTTAGGGCAACAAGTCGTTGCTATGGCAATTTTCTTGATTATTTTTGAAGTTTAGACCGTGGACGAAAATACGAAACTCTTGTATGATACCTGAAGTGGCGTACATGGAGTAAAATAAGCCCTCGGTCTTTAGGCTTGTTAGGTAATCATATTACTACGCGAATATCATATCACCGTATTCCAAACGTAATTGCCTTTCTAAATGAAAATATCATGGCTCTGTTTCCATACATTTGTAATTCTATTTTTTTTTATTAAAAAATCTTTGAACGAAGCACATGGCCGCATATTGTGTTACGCACTATTTGGGTCCCTTGCACGGAATTACCTAAAACTGGAGCGCACGGAAATATAATCATATTAAAAACCCAACGTTGGTTTGCCAATATTCTTAGCCTACACTTTTTGAGGACTCTCTATGGAGTCTTTGTATGGAGTAAATTTCAAAGCTATTCATGAGAAATAAGCAACTTATGTAAAGAATGTATTAGTGAAATATTCCCTTAAAATAGTATTCCAAGGAATACTAATTCACTGAATTTTCTTGTTACGTTTCTTTTTCATCTTTTTTCACAAAAAATCATATGACCTTTGGTCATTCAGATGATGCGATATTTGACGTTTTAAGGATCTGAAACTTGTAATTTGTTCAGAGTGAAGGGTCAAGATCATGACTTAATTCATTTATTCCGTGTTTTGTTTGATTTTACATATTTGATATACATTTGTCTATAACTTTTTTATGTTTAGAAGCAATGATTTTTAACACGAAGACAAAGTCGAACTCGACAATAAAAACTGTATTGTTGATAAACTTTTAAAACTTTATGTGAGCTTAGGCCATTTTTAGTTTTCATGTTTTCATAGCATGGCATTCAAAACGGAGTAAATGTTAAAGCTCTGAATTAGTTTTGAAATTGTGAGCTTTTTCCTCTATATTTGTTACATTTCAATTTTGAGTTTTTACTTACACTGCTCTTTTACCATTGATCAAGTTTAAAAGCCAAGGTACTGACCTCATTTGAAAATTAATCCTGAAAATGCTAAATCTGGACTATATTTGTTGCAATGGTCTTCATAATCATAATAGAGTTTTATATCTTTATGAGTTATAATTATGAATATATTTGAAGCCGATTTTAATTTAGATTTTAATTTTTGTAATTTTAAATAGACATTTTTGGTCATGTGTAATTCCATGACTAAGATATTGATTTCGTTTGTATAGTATTTATTTATTTATTATTTATTTATTTATTTATTTATTTATTATTTATTATTTTATTTATTTTGGAAAAGCCGAGACTTCGAAGCTTTTTGGTAAATTCAAAAGAAGTAAGCTAATGGAATTTAGTCGAGTTTGCAAATAAGCATATGATAGACGCCAGGGTGGATGACGCATTGCAAAAAATGAGGTCAAAGGTCACTGAATGGAAAAAAAATTAATTATATCCTGGACATAATGTGCCCTTATCTTGCAAAAAACATATAACTTTTATTTGCAATAATTTTGAGATAAATAGAACATATTGTATAGTGATGATTGTTTTTAAAACTGCATGACGTTAAATAAACAAAATTTTAAGATAAATATTGCCAAAATCTTGTCCAAATACATGTAGAATAATTAATTTTTGAAACATAAATTTGTGAAGATGTAAGAAAAGATCATATCCACCAAGTTTACTATGCCAGTCTGCAAAAATCATATACATGTATATAGAAATTAATCAAAGTACTGAGAGTACTCTAGGTAGAGATTTAGCTTTTAGCTATATATAAAATATTAATATATGTTATGTTCTGAATGTTACAATAAAACAGAAGTAAAATAAATATTTTCATCAGATAATAATATTACTAAGGACATATGTTTAATCGATATGAATGTGATGATTTCAATGGCGTTTAAGTAATATTTAGTGCTAAGATGCTGTTGATTTTGTGACAATTGGATTACTCTGATTATCAAAATGGACATAGCGAACACTTATACGAAAGAGAAAATTTTGCAATTGAAAACATTTTTAATATCCTATGCAAATAAGAATGTAAAACAATAAATGATTCAACAGACAAACAAGACCAGATAAATACATATCGGCACCACTGAGTATAAAATCCCGAGATTTGGACGGGAATCACCAGTAGTTTAAAGCAAAATCCGCTTTTTTATTAAAAAGTATATAGATGATAGGACAAAAACGAGGAATAAATAAATAAGGAACTATTATACCTTCTTTTGATGTTAGTTTCCTTAATGGCTGCCATTCATGTTTAAATAATTTTTGAAATGTGTAGATCATCACTAGGGTTTGGTACTGAAGATCATAAAAAGGTCAAAGGTCAAATGAGTGAATTATATCATGAAATATACATATAAACTTTCTAATACTAGAAAATTCGGCATATTTATGAGTAATTACCTCAAAATAATATAAAACTAAGTTTTAGAAGTATATATATGTATCAAACGAAATCGACCAGAATTTGCACTTGAGGTAGACCAAAGTATAGTGGATGAGTTAAATATTTTATTTTCAGTGTTGATGGCATATATTGTTTAACAATCTTGATGATATTAAAATATATATTAGTAATATTTGTTTTTATAATGCTTTGGGATTTTGGTTTAGACATGGATTGGTATGTTTGTTATGATAACTTCATATTTATGATATGATGCAATGCTGAAAGCTATTATTCTTTTTCACTTTTTCTCGATTCTTGGAGGTTTTGACAGTTCTAAAGCAACTTTTTCCTTACTACTTTCCAAAAGAAAATTTATGTTTGAAATTGAAATTGTTGGAATTGTTCATTTTCTTACAGACATGACAATATCATTATGATCATGTACTTGTGTTTTGACAAATATATTAACATTGATAATGATATGTAATGATTCCTTAAACTGTCTCAGTTTTTCAGCACTAGAAATCAGCCAAAATAGGCGCTTAGTAAGACCACTCGTGCATTTTGTATGTACTAATCTGTAAAAATTGGTGTAATGATGTTTTGGTGTTTATCTCAAAATGTGGTTGATAACTTTTCGTGTCAATAACTTTAAGGCAGGAAGATATAACTTTTTCGCCTAAAAAAGAAAACCAAAACATTTTCTACAACATTAGGGCCCTATATCTTTTTAAATGTAGACTATAAAATTGCATCAACTGTGTTTGCTAAACGAATTAAAACAGTCCTGTATGGTTTCGGTGATTCAATAAATAAATTGTTTTAAAGCATTAAATTGAGTAGATTACTTCTCTGTCTGTTCCGGTTTAAAAGCTATTTTCGATAAAAACAAGTTATTTAGATGGGGTAAACGGGGTTGTGGTGATAAACTTAGAACTGACAGAAAAATAGAATGGAATTGAAAAGGAAATTTCAAACTTTTGGGTATAAAATATAATTTGGGAGATATAGATTTTACCCAGAAAATTATACAGATTAACTTGAGTCCTTTAAGAAGCTTCTGTTCTGAATGATTTGTCATTCTTAAGTGCCAGATCTTCCAAACGACATAATAAATGAAATAAATAGATTGATGTTCTCTTTCATATGGAACATCAAATTGAATAAAATAAAACGAGGTGTATTGGTTTTTTGAATTATGATGAAGGTAGTTTAAAGGTATCCCATATCAAGTTCTTTTGTCAAAAGATTTCATGGGTGCAGAAAATCCGCTCTGCCATTTTACCATGGAATGTCTGCTTCTGGATGATCTCGAAGAGTTCGAGGGTGCTAATGTTTTTAAAGATGGGTTTGCTTCAATCACACCGTTGATTAATAAATTCTGGTGATCGGTGATCACTGCATGGGCCAATTTACCAAATAATTACATCACAAACACAAATGACGTAATGTCACAATATCTCTGGTAAAATCCTAACATTAAAACAAATAAAACTTTTGGAAAATGTGGGCAAAAGAAAATATTAATTTTATAAAGGTTTTAACAAATGATGAAGGAAATATTATGTCTTATAATGAGTTTACAGCTAAGTTTGATTTTAATATTAATAATCTAAATTATTACACCTTGATTGATACAATTCCGGAAATCTGGAAAAGTGCAATCCAGCTACAAGAAAATCCGCTTAGAGAAGTCAGAAATAGTTTTATAACTAAATTGAAATAAAGGAAAATAGTTTCCAAAATGTTTTACATATATATCTAAAAGAAATTAGAAATTTTGCACAAAAATAAGAGATTGGATGTGTTGATTAATTATGTTTTCTTGTCACCGATGAAACAAAAAATCAAGATTTCCAGTATAAAATTAAACACAATATTAATTTTATAAGCAGCCGAACAATGAAATGCAAGCTTCTTGAAACTGAACTATGCAGTTTTTGTTGGAAAGTTAAAGAAACTGAACAACATTTATTTTTAGAATGTCAGTATGTAAAAAATTTTAAACATATTTTTCGATCAAGATAAAAATCAAATCCCACGTGATTATAGAAAATGAAGTAAATAATGTTTATTTGGAAAGAAGCACAAAGTAATCATTTTTGGCATTTTTCATTTATGCATTTTAATAATTAAATAGTATATCCATATATGTAGAATGTCCAATACATTTCCCCAATACAATATTGCAATAGAAAAGATGTGTCTCTACAAACAGATCGAAATGTATTCCATATATCAGTATTCCACGACAAGGGCACACAAAATTAGAATAAACTGGGAACATGTTGAGGTAGGCCCATACATTGAAAACATATTTTGAAATTTTAATATGTGTACGGTGTCTTCCCACTTAGCGAACATTTTAAAATTTCCTATTCCCACTCAGCCAACATTGTTAAATAAACATTTAAGATTTCACCTGGGAAGTTTTTGCTATAGTCTTTTTCAGCAAAATTGTTTTGTAGTGTTGAATATTTAGAATATCATTCTACAATTAGTTAAAATAATAAATACTTTATTATAAAGTTAATGTTAATGCAAATAAATAAATAAATAAATAAATACAGGAAGAATAAATGAATATTTAAAATAAATAAAAAAATAAATATTTGAAATAAATAAATAAATGTTTTTGATGGTGAAAATGTTTGTTAAATATATATACATGTATTAAACCGTTAATTCATTTCTGTGTTAATATGTAAGTTCTAAAGCAACATTTTAAATTAATTTTTTTCATTAATTGAAATATGCACGTTTGCCTGTTTCAATCAGTTCAAAATCTTCGACAAGGACAAGACGAAGTTGGCCAATAAATTGAAGAAAAGGAAGAAGAAGTTTAACAATTTAAAAGTAATACAACTGAGTTTTTTTTCTCAAAAATGATTATTATTATGAAATATTTTTATTATTATTCTTTCGTAAATATTATAATAGCTTTTTTGTAAATATTTTCTCTAAAAACTTGAATTCATGCACCTAAAGCTTTATAACTTCTTAACAAATGAGAGAGAGAGAGAGAGAGGGGGGGTCTAATATGGTTCATCGGCAGAGGAATTATTTGATAATTAACTTTTAAATATCTCAAACATGAAACTCCATAGACATGATCAAATCCTATAATGGACTTTTGATATATCATACAATGCAACATAAAAAAAATATTTAAGTTTTCCTTTTGCCCCACCTCACATTTTTTTAAGTTTTTTTAGTTTTTATGGTGGTAAAATGGTAAATTCATATCATGTCCTTATACACAAAATCAACTTTGAATCAAAATAAAAAACTTAATAAAATGTGTGAGTTTCTAACAAGTAATTATATATTAGTAGTTCGTAATTCTGTAAAATAATTCCACAACTAATTTAAAGAAATATTTCTATTGAGATTTTGATTTTTTGTTATTGATTTTCTGAAACAGACTTTACCCTCACCTGTAATTAATACCTATTGTCTTTGCTAATCCTACGACGATCACCAATTCCCACTTAGCCAACATTTAAAATTTTACCTATAGGTACAAAATTTCAAAATGTTGGCTAAGTGGGAATGAACCTGTTGTACATGGGCATTAACCACTCAACATGCCAAAATTTCAAGGTAGGTATTCAGAATACTTAAGAAAATTCTGAAGCGCCATCTGGTGGACATTTTCACGACATAAATGGTCAAAAATAATAAGCTTTAATACTTTTTGCCATGCTTAGAATCCAAAAGAGTCTTGCATTTAAATTTAACATTATGTCATAAAGATAATTTGGACTAATTGATTTTACTTCCGGACATGCGGTATTTTTCTACTGCGCCGCCTATCAAGAAAGAACATTAAAATTTCGGAAAACTAAAAGTAACACCATTTCGTTATTTTGATGTTTTATAAAAAATACGATCGCTGATTTTAACATGTGTTGCGCATGAATATATAAGTTTAGAAAAAATAGGGGTAGTCAAGCTACTTTTTTCATAAAATTGCATTAAAATCAAAACCAAGATTAGAAACCTGATTCCTTACATTAGAACTCACCATTAATGTCCTAGGATACAATTTTAAACTCAATGTTTTTCGTTTGGTGTTAACAAATAAGCAAAAACAGTGATACTGATCTATTTGGCTTTGCAAAACAAAACGAATTTGAAATACCATATTATCTGTACCCCTAGCAACCCTTACCAATACCAACGAATTAAATTGGAAAGAGTCGTATACATTGATGAAGGGTTCTTGATTCTAGGCCGCTGAAATGAAAAGCAAATACAAGAGCATAGTCAAAATTTGACACTAAGAAAAATTATTATGAAGTATGTTTATTGAACAACCGTGCGTTTGCGTCGTACTATTTTTATTTGAATAACCCTTCTCCCAAAAAAGTCACATAAAGCAGCGATATAAAACACAGTACCTCAAATTTTAAACGACGTTCTCAAATCTTTCAAATATTTAGATTTGCGCCCTCAAAAGTGTAGATATTCCTTATTTCCGTTAAATTATACATTTTGTTCTTTAAAAATAATACACAACATTGGTGTTGTGAATTATAAGCTTTTGTGAATGCAGATAATTATTCTAAATGATACGCATTAGAACGTCCCGCCATAATTCGGTAGGTGCCGAACACCATTTATTCGTGACGTCATAGGTAGAAAGACGTAAAATCGGAGAGTTTGTCCTTACGCACAAAACGACGACGTCACCATGGTATGGATATACCTTAAAAGATTGTGGGATTTATAAGTTGTTATAATAATAGATGTGTGTATAAATTGTTTTTGTTAATGCCTTTTAATTCTGTTCTGTAACATATACAGAGAAATAAACTTGAAATATTTAGAGCACTGTATAAGTGTGTTTTTATTTTGTCAATTTCTGAATACGGTGTTTTTATACTCACTGAATAATGTTTTTCAGTTTTGATACTAACTGAACAAGGTGTCTTATTATAAAACGGAATACAAAAGTAAGTCATCCGGTTTCATTGAAATAACGATATTCTTTATACAATCTGAAATCATTTTAATTATCTTTATTAATTAAACACTAGATATTTAACATTTTTATTACATTTATTCTGATGATCACATTACTAGTAAGTGAAACTCAAGTCAAAAATTAGCTAGAACAAAATGTCGCCTTAGTAATTTAGCTATAAAAATATGTAGTGTAATTAATGTGCGATTACTTTTCGAGTTTGTTCAGTGGAATATGTCATTCAATTATTTATCTTACAAAAACTCGTCTGTAGTTTACGTTACATAATAAACATCATCAGAAACATCAATAGTGATGTACCGTAATTCGTCAGTCAGTTATTTAGTTATTAAAGGTGTACCCAGTAATTCAAACAAGTGCGCGTCTAGTTGTTTGCAGAACAATTACACTAGGATTAAGATTTATTTATTTGAAATGTTTTGCAACTTTTACCCAATTGAGATTTAATGTTAAATCTGTTCTTTCTCTGAATTATAATTAGACTCTAATGGTTGTGAAAAAGTGTCATTGAGAAATTAGGATATACGTTAGACAAAAGCATTGTATTCAAGACATCAGTATTCAGTTACATGTACACGTTAACGCTTAATATTGACAGTTCTTTTTCAAATATATGTGATTTTGGCACTTTCAAAGCGGGTGTTATATAAACAAAATGTAAAACTACAACCACAATTTCCTTATTTCCGGTACTCATATTGCTTGTTTTATATAAGTATTCGAATGAAATGATCGTTAGAATTACACTTATTTGAACCTTTGACACCAAAATGACTTAACATCGTAACATCTGGATTGGAATCCACTCTAAAACCACTATATGTATCCTAAGCAAAAATTTCAGAATGAATTGTCAGTTATTGACCATTGACAAAAATATCATCAAATGTAAATTTAAGCATAAAAATAGAGTTGTCAGCCAGACTATTACATATTATTGTTTTGCAATGACTGTTTTAAAGATACAGTGCCAAAATGAGAAAATGCATTCGTCACTCGGTTTAGTTTTGAAATATTAATACATTGAGAATTTAACATTACATCACATACTTTTAATAATGTGTTTCCTCATACGGTGTGGCTGAATGATTTAGGGGTAAAAAAACAATTATATCTTCTCAATGAATTTATTTGAAATTTGTCATACATCATTAAATAACATAGTTATATATATACACATGTATATAGTAACCCACTATAGGTATAGTTCATATGGTGTAATATTGTTGTGAAAATAATCCTGGAGTCGTTTGTGTACATCCAACACCCAGATTTAACCTATCATTGACGTCATTGTCCTAACATCTTGACAGAATAGACACTTATCAATGAAATTTAAAACATCAGATTTTGCATATAAATTACGGTTTTAGAATTTACTCTCATATTAATTATTTACCAAATAAAAATTTAACTTACAAAATTAATTCCATAAAACCACATTTAAAATAAACGGACAACATTTCTACACTTAAAATTGTTTAAACGTACTTGGAAACGTTAAATTCATATCATTTAAACAGACGATTATGAGTATATGTATCTATCGCTTAAATAAACATGTTTTATATTAGTTGTTTTATTATAATTATGGTTACAGAATAAGTAAATGGTGATGTTGTATTAGCCGTTTAGAACTCATAGTCAACCTAATACATAGAGCACTTTCAGTACTTTGATTAATTCTGTAAACTTTTATATGTGCCATAATGCGTTTGAAAAGGTACACCTGATGCATAATTATGCAGTTTCTTCTTACATCGACACTATAATTTTTATTTTATGGTAAAAATAAATAAACATTGTATTTAGTTTTTCAACTTGTTACATTTTGTAATAAATGTTGGAAATATGATTTCCAACATTCCATGTAATTAAAAACAGAAAACTAGTTATCATAGTAATTACGAGCTCTTGTTAGTCCCGTTCTTCGCCTCTAGGGTTCTTAAAAACCAAATGTTGCAATTGGATGGATCTACCCGTGATTAAAAGCCCTAGATGGGGAAAGTAATTTTTCTCTGTGAACGCCACTTCAAACGTAGCAGGTCCTTACGAAATCACATATCAAAAGTAGGGTATGGTCCTTCTGAGCTCTCGTAAGACCCGTTCTACCCCTCTAGGGTTCTTGAAATTTTCACCAAATGTTGCAATTGGATAGATCTACCCGTGGTTAAAAGGCCTAGATGGGGAAACGCATTTTCCCTGTGTACGCTACTTCAAACGTAGCAGGTCCTTACGAAATCACATATCAAAAGGGGGGTATGGTCTTTCTGAGCTTTCGTAAGACCCGTTCTACCCCTCTAGGGTTCTTGAAATTTTCACCAAATGTTGCAATTGGACAGGTCTACCCGTGGTTAAAAGGCCTAGATGGGGAAACGCATTTTCTCTGTGTACGCTACTTCAAACGTAGCAGGTCCTTACGAAATCACATATCAAAAGGGGGGTATGGTCCTTCTGAGCTCTCGTAAGACCCGTTCTACCCGTCTAGGGTTCCTGAAATTTTCACCAAATGTCGCAATTGGATAGATCTACCCGTGGTTAAAAGGCCTAGATGGGGAAACGCATTTTCTCTGTGTACGCTACTTCAAACGTAGCAGGTCCTAACGAAATCACATATCAAAAGGGGGGTATGGTCCTTCTGAGCTCTCGTAAGACCCGTTCTTCCCCTCTAGGGTTCTTGAAATTTTCACCAAATGTTGCAATTGGATAGATCTACCCGTGGTTAAAAGGCCTAGATGGGGAAACGCATTTTCTCTGTGTACGCTTCTTCAAACGTAGCAGGTCCTTACGAAATCACATATCAAAAGGGGGGTATGGTCTTTCTGAGCTCTCGTAAGACCCGTTCTACCCCTCTAGGGTTCTTGAAATTTTCACCAAATGTTGCAATTGGATAGGTCTACCCGTGGTTAAAAGGCCTAGATGGGGAAACGCATTTTCTCTGTGTACGCTACTTCAAACGTAGCAGGTCCTTACGAAATCACATATCAAAAGGGGGTATGGTCCTTCTGAGCTCTCGTAAGACCCGTTCTACCCCTCTAGGGTTCTTGAAATTTTCACCAAATGTTGCAATTGGATAGATCTACCCGTGGTTAAAAGGCCTAGATGGGGAAACGCATTTTCTCTGTGTACGCTACTTCAAACGTAGCAGGTCCTTACGAAATCACATATCAAAAGGGGGGTATGGTCCTTCTGAGCTCTCGTAAGACCCGTTCTACCCCTCTAGGGTTCTTGAAATTTTCACCAAATGTTGCAATTGGATAGGTCTACCCGTGGTTAAAAGGCCTAGATGGGGAAACGCATTTTCTCTGTGTACGCTACTTCAAACGTAGCAGGTCCTTACGAAATCACATATCAAAAGGGGGGTATGGTCCTTCTGAGCTCTCGTAAGACCCGTTCTACCCCTCTAGGGTTCTTGAAATTTTCACCAAATGTTGCAATTGGATAGATCTACCCGTGGTTAAAAGGCCTAGATGGGGAAACGCATTTTCTCTGTGTACGCTACTTCAAACGTAGCAGGTCCTTACGAAATCACATATCAAAAGGGGGGTATGGTCCTTCTGAGCTCTCGTAAGACCCGTTCTTCCCCTCTAGGGTTCTTGAAATTTTCACCAAATGTTGCAATTGGATAGATCTACCCGTGGTTAAAAGGCGTAGATGGGGAAACGCATTTTCTCTGTGTACGCTACTTCAAACGTAGCAGGTCCTTACGAAATCACATATCAAAAGGGGGGTATGGTCCTTCTGAGCTCTCGTAAGACCCGTTCTACCCCTCTAGGGTTCTTGAAATTTTCACCAAATGTTGCAATTGGATAGATCTACCCGTGGTTAAAAGCCCTAGATGGGGAAACGCATTTTCTCTGTGTACGCTACTTCAAACGTAGCAGGTCCTTACGAAATCACATATCAAAAGGGGGGTATGGTCTTTCTGAGCTCTCGTTAGACCCGTTCTTCCCCTCTAGGGTTCTTGAAATTTTCACCAAATGTTGCAATTGGATAGATCTACCCGTGGTTAAAAGGCCTAGATGGGGAAACGCATTTTCTCTGTGTACGCTACTTCAAACGTAGCAGGTCCTTACGAAATCACATATCAAAAGGGGGGTATGGTCCTTCTGAGCTCTCGTAAGACCCGTTCTACCCCTCTAGGGTTCTTGAAATTTTCACCAAATGTTGCAATTGGATAGATATACCCGTGGTTAAAAGGCCTAGATGGGGAAACGCATTTTCTCTGTGTACGCTACTTCAAACGTAACAGGTCCTTACGAAATCACATATCAAAAGGGGGGTATGGTCCTTCTGAGCTCTCGTTAGACCCGGTCTACCCCTCTAGGGTTCTTGAAATTTTCACCAAATGTTGCAATTGGATAGATCTACCCGTGGTTAAAAGGCCTAGATGGGGAAACGCATTTTCTCTGTGTACGCTACTTCAAACGTAGCAGGTCCTTACGAAATCACATATCAAAAGGGGGGTATGGTCCTTCTGAGCTCTCGTAAGACCCGTTCTACCCCTCTAGGGTTCTTGAAATTTTCACCAAATGTTGCAATTGGATAGATCTACCCGTGGTTAAAAGGCCTAGATGGGGAAACGCATTTTACGCCCTATGCGTAATTTCGTAATCACACTTAGAATCACGGTTCCTGTGGTCTTAATATACAGGTGGTCTCTATAAAAAGTTGTGTGCAATAGCAGGTCGCCCTAAATATCAAATATTTATAAATGGAATGATATTAGGATTAACCGTATTTAAATAAAATCGAATTGCCCGCTTGATGATATTTAAAAAAATTGCGGGCTAGCTTCACACCAGTCGTTTACCGTATGTTTATATCTCCAGTCAATAAACTGATGTGTGATGAAGATTCACATTTCTCTTTTTTAAATCTTATATTCAGAAAAAACAGTGCTCGATACCGTAATGCCGTTATTTAATGTTTATTTCTCCAGTTAATAAACTGACTTGTAATGAAGATTCACATAATGTAATACTTCAATAATCATAATTGACAGGTTGTCTATTTCACAACGCTCGGTTTAAAAAAAAAGTTGGTTTTAAATTACAATAACATTTATTCTTCACATTTTTAAAAGATTTACACATGATTTGACAAGCAGTAATTTAAATTCATTGAGATTCACAAGTAAATTAATATTTTAAAAACTCAACAATAGATGAATACGTTTTTGAGTATCATATTAGGCGACATATTTCAATAAAAGAAATATTTCTTTTGGCGGATTTTACTCACGAATTAAGGACCTCTAAGAAGAGTTTTAAAGTTTCTTTGTCAACATAAAAAGAAAATTTTACTAGTGAAGTTTAACTTTTCTTTCTTTGTAGTAATCGAGCGGTTGATTCTTTATCAATCTTTTGAGAATCAGTCAACTTCAATATAGTTTGACAGTACAAACGGAAGTTTTTCCTAGCAATGTCTCGTATTGATTTTGTTATTAGCATATTAATCATTTTTGAACTTTCACCAACAAAAATCTGATAGTCAAAAACGTATTGTGTATATTTAGGAACCACAGAAGGCAAGTTAAGTAGGAAAGTTAGGGTACTTGAACATATATATGTCATTGTTAGAGAATTTATAAGACGCTTGAACCTGCAGTCATGTAGTTACAATGCATACTAGTATGCATGTGCTTTATGATCAGTAGGTGACGCTAGGTTTGACTAAAACACATTTGGTTCGTTGCGACTGTACAATATCAGGTATATGAATGCATATAACATTTTTGGTTATCGAATCTTATTTTTTTTTTTCAGTAAAGCCCGTTAGCCCAGTTGTTTAGTCTTCTATGTGGACTGTAACATTTTCGTGTACGAGTTTTGTGTCGCTTGGTTAAACGTCCAGTTGTCTTACTTTTATGTTCTTGTTATGCAACGTGTAGATATATGGTTATGGTTGGTTCACCTTCCATAAGATGATGATGATAATGATGATTATAAATAATAATTTTGGTATACCAACTACCCTTTTTGATTTCGCCATTCTTCAAATGCTCAAAATGTGCACAATGTTAAATTCCTTCGTCGCATTGTTTCGCTTTTCATAAAATGGTAATATAACGGCAATTTTTCGCTGTTGACAGAATGATAAGTGCCAAAAATATAAGGACTATTAAATATAAGTGATAAATACTTGGACAAAATACAATCCATGGTGATTGATGAATGTACAGTACAGACCTATCAAAATATTAACACTGAGCTAACGAAAAGGAGTCGAAGCTTGGGTCAAGTGGCTGAGACATTGATAGCTAGTGATCGAAAACCTCCTGATTGAGACTGCAGCTGCTGTTGACATAAAGGTAACGAGAGACCGAGATGAGTGGTCGATTCGGCCCTGATCTGTTTTTTTAATGTTAAACTTTTGACAGGCCTGTACCGTAAACTACTACACACCATGTCCCTCATCAATATTCAGATTTGGATTAAAGTTAAGTTGTAACAGCTGTAATTCGTGTGACGTTAATCCTCTAAAGAATGCGAGTATTTGTGTCCTTAAACACTAGATATATACATGAATAAAATACATACGAGATGTCCTTTATCTGAGCAGGTTAGGAGTTCGATATGTACGACTGAACAGCAAACATTGAACATTGGAAAACAGCTAATTGAATATGCATGATGCACTGTTGTGGCTTTGCTTTAAAAAAGTCAAGTAACTGTACTTTGATTTTAAAAAATGCAATCTAACAAGAATTTGTAGTCTTTAGTTATTTTTGTCAGACAAGTTGCAAAGACTTGCTTTACTCAGAATTCACAATGCAATGTGATGATATGGGCATATAATTTGGAATGAGACTGCGTACTACGTACAAATGCAAGTTTAAGTCAAGACTTGTAAACGTATTCAAATATCTGGATTAGCCTTGGCGGCCTTGTGGTGCAAAGTGCGCTTACGGGTTACACTGCTTTACAAGGCCTACGAAAAGACTCGACAGCCACTTGACAACCCATGCCTTCACCTCTACTTTGGTATTGGCAATTAGAACTATTTGTTCTAGGTCAAGATTTTGATAAAAGATGGTCTAGATTTTGACGAAAGCTGGTCTAGATTTTGACGAAAGCAGGTCTAGATTTTGACGAAAGCTGGTCTAGATTTTGAAAAAAGCAGGTCAAGATTTAGACAAAAGACTTATAAGCGTTTCTATTGGTATTTTAGAACACAAACACTTCTTTGATATCCGAATTGCTTTACCACTGTACAAATCTATACATTTCACCAGTACTCGAGACATATAATTACAATGCTTATATATTCTTGTTGTTGGTACTTTAGGTAATCATCATAAACAAACATACTAACCAATGTCTGAATCACAATCCAGAAACAAAGTAAAAAACTTTGGAACTGACAAGTTAGAATAGACAGTGACATTCCAACAGGGATGTGAGACCTGGTGACATTAACACTGGGTGACATCAACAGTTTTGATGTCAACACCAGTCGTGAATTCCAAAGGCAGCAATTGCTCTGACCAAATCATGAATCGGTCATTATGTCTGACTCATTAAACTATCAAGTTTAGCTTGCTTATACAACAGCCAAAATAGGTTATGCCTTTGAACATACTTTGTCTTTGAACCATCGGCGTCTTTGAAGGACATTATTAAAGTTTCTGACCAAAGGTACCGAGTTTTGATGCAACGGTTGTAGACAGCTATTCCTATGTTATTTGAAATGCATGCTATGAGAAGAAATAGTCAATTAGAGACAGCGACTGACAGTTATTCCAAATAGCCCTCAGTTTTGTCTACTAAAATGGTAGCCAAATCGACCTGGATTTGTGCCTGGCGACCTAAAATTTGTAAATGGTGACCAGCTTGTCCACTTTAATTTAAACTTTTTTGATAAGAGAACAGATATTATTTCTGTGTTACAGAATTTTCATGATATTGTTGCCATTTCAGGCAATATAATCATTGTTGTTACTGATGTATGTAAGTGATTGTAAGTCAATTTAAAAAATGTGCATTTTTGTTCTCCATACCTAAAAGATGCCTTAATTTTCCCTCATTTGGAAGAAAAAGTTGCCTGACAACTTGGAATTTCCACTGGTTATCTGAAAATTTAAACTAGTGATCAGCTGGCCACTTAGTTTTGATCCCTTTTTGAGGGCTGCCATTTATGCTATGAGAAGGAATAGTGAATTAGCTAAAGTGATTTAACATAACTACACAAGTCTCAGTAGTGACTCGGATTTTCTTTTCAGGTTAATTTCACACGCTTAAATTGATGTGTTCTATATGTATTTGTGGCGTCTTAGTATATGTGTAACACTCTCCCTGTAATTTTAAACAAATTATATATACCTGTTACTGTCAAATATACCTGATGTGATAGGTGATAACAAACTAATCATAGATTTTATTTCCTTTATCTACCTGTGAAAAGATTAATATTTCGGTATTTTAATATAAAACTCATCATGGCAATTTCGTCTGGCTAATCAAGTTTTAACATTAAGTGATGGTGTAAAATGCATGTACATTAGCATCAAAAAGAAAATTTAAAACCGAAATTACAAATTTATATTTCCCAAAATAAAACCACCATGTGGGGTCGGTAATTTGAAGAAATTGAGCGATTATCAAATAAATTCCCCTTAGGTCTGGTCCAGATATTTTCATAAGTTTTATAAAAGTAAATAGTGGTGTATTATCATCATGGTCTGTATTTTGATTTCGTTTAACGTCACAGGTCGCCCCCGGTTCATCCAAAGTAAAAATGATGATAATTTAAAGAAAATATGACATGACAGAAAAAGATATCAAATCGGAACATCTTATTGAAAAAGGCGCTTAGAATAGGAACGATTAAATTACAATGTATTTGAATAAAAAAGATTGTGAAAATCTATTTAGTCTGAGAATTCCATAATGCTTAACATCTCAAAGAATAAGTAAAATTAAAATCAATTAAAACAAATTATCACTGAAATGAGGTGTCATTTCAAATGTGTACCCAACTGTTCCCAACCATGTGCAAGATCAAAACACGAATAGCCAATGACACAAAGATTGTTCTTGTGAAGTTTAATTTCATAAAGATCTGTCAGTACATAGTTTTTTTTCGGAGTTGTTGGCGGAAAAAATGAGCAAACACTTCCTTTTGGTGACGAATGCACTCGAAAATTATTAAAACTTGCATGTATTAACGGCTCATTACTAACGAAGTTCCGAACACTGTATACGTATTTGTGGCAAAGTAGGCAATGGGTTAAGTATTTAAAGGGTTAAAGTTTTCATCCCATGGTTTGCATTGGTACTTGATATGCCGAAAGTGTTTGGCAACCTACATGTTTTTAAGTCTTTGGAAGACAAAAGATCAAACTACAAAAGAATTAAAAATCGTGCATATTTTGAGCTCGCACATGTCTTAAAATACTTTCAACTCAAAGAAGGAACATAGGCCCAGATACCTAAAACTAAAGAATTGCTTCACAAGAACTATCAGTAATAAATATATGTACCCATCTACATTGCACGTTTTAAAGATATCTGATCAGTTTTGAAATGCTGTTAGCAGAAATTTAATGAGGTTTTCAGTATAAGGATGCTACTAATGTTTCTCCAACTGAGACATAATGAAATGTTAACTCGGTACAAAATTTATATAATCCCTGCAGGCATTATTTGATAATAAGAGCACCAGTAATGTTGTATACACTTCACTGTTGATTAATCAAATACAATGCACGCTTGAAGCATAAACATTTTAATTTGCACTATAGTTATCTCAGTTTGCACCTATGCATACAGGTAACGCAGAAGCGCATGCTCTCTCTCTCTCTCTCTGTGCGTGTGTGTGTGTGTGTGGCAAAACCAAGTAAATTTGTAAATTGTGACACCACAAGAGTGCATGCATTTTTTGTCAACGACATATTGTTTAGCAAGTTTTAATCTGACCTAACTACTAGATTCGGCAAGTCGAGATCACTACCATATGTATGCAATCATGCCAAAGCTACTATCTGGGCAGTTTGCCGGTATCACCAATTTACGGCTGCGTTATTAAAAGATATTTCTTGAATATACACATATTACAATTTATGACTTCAAAACACATATAAAAATGTTTCGCTCAACTTCCGGGAATGTTCTTGTCACATTACTTAATTGAAAAGAAGCAACACATATCATTACGTAGAAAGCGATCATGGTTTGGAGCCGTAATAATTTCGAGAATTTTAATAGGATTATATATGTTCACACTGGGTTTTAATTATTGTCGATCAGTATCTATCTGCTAAAAACTGCAAAAGTGTTCCAAAATTAAAGTTTAAAGTGTCTTGGTGTTGTGACCTTTCCAATCCAACAATTTCGCAAAAAACACATCGTTCTATTAAAATATTTATTCAAGAAAAGAAAACAGATACACGTGTGCTTTGGGAATTACGCGTTATAAAATAATTTAGAACAGTAGGCATCATAATGCAATACTCGAACCACACCGCTCAAATTGACATTATTTTGACATTACATTTGGTGCTCCTCTGAAGTCAGTGATCTTAATATACATGTATATACAGCTTGTGGTTTGTCCTTATTTCCTACACTTTGTTGTGACGTTTTGCTGGTTACCCTAACTAATGTCAAGTACCTGTGCGTATTTTATCAGCATTCCGCTTCAAAAAACAACATATAATTCACATTTTTCTGTGTTATAACTCTGTCTGTGTCAAATCGTTATTCAAGGCCAGGTAAATCTAAAATCAAAACGGTCTGCATTCAAAGTAATGTTAGCGTGTATCGACCGCAGCCATACACACCACAATATAACGACTTGATACCATCATCAGTAACCGCCATCACCAAAGGTAGTAGAATTAAAACACTTCCGACTCCTAACCATAAATCATATTATATTATTGTTACATCGACAAATCGTAAAGTATTAATACAGTACAGACCTGTCGAAAGTTTAACATTAAGCTAACGAATTAATTGCCGAATCGGCAGCTCATCTCGGCTCGGCCACAATAAAGCTCTACATTTCGACAGCTGTTATAAATATCTCTGTAGCGTTTCGATCACTAGCTATCCCTATTTTGGCCACAAGGGTTCGACTCCTTTTCGTTAGCTCAGTGTTAAACTTTTAACAGGCCTGTACTGCACTCCGAGTTTCAATAGATTGTTGTACAAATGAACCAGACAGTATTAATGGATTAATGGTAGATTTTTCTCTTCAATACAAGTAGTTTTTATACACCTGTGTGTAGTTATGCACGAGTTCGGTCTATCAATGTCAATTTTTACCTGATCTGTAATAAGGAGATCGATAATGGAACAAATACTACGTCTGATGGTTAGCAAATATAAGGCTTCTATGTCAAACAAATTAAGGTCAAAGCAAACAGACGATGTATCAATACAGACATAGTATGCATGGTTATGGAATTATTAATGACAAATTTAGGTAAAAGCAACTAAACTGTGTAACAATCCAGATATAGAATGTATGGTTATGAAAAATAACAAATTGAGGCCAAAGCAAATACAATGTTTTTTAACAGTGCAGACATGAAATGTATGTTGATTGATTAATTGATTGATTGGTTGGTTGGGTAACTGAGTGATTAGTTGAATGGGGTTTTACGCCAAATTCAAGAATTCACTTTATATCGAGACATTAAAGTTATAGGTGAAGTGGTTGAAACTTTTACCTTTGCAGTGCGATGGGGGCAATGTGCAGGGAGGGTTCTTTAACAAGCCACGCCTGTCGTGACAAAGGGCATCGGTTTTAACCCCCACGTGGTTATGGAAATTGACAGGTAAAGCGTTTACTTGACAAGAACAAAAACACTCAAATTCCGTGACAACAAATGTTGCCAAGGTGTATATCCTTTATCATAAGCATTTTATTCAACTGCAAATTTATATATATATATTTTTTTCATTTTACTTAAAACATTTATTTCTACAAATGTAACATTCCATTCGGCGTGTATCGTCCCTGGTAAAACTAGACTGAAGTTCTCTATTTGTCTTGTTTAATCTGTTTAGGGTGACCATGATACGTGAACCTTAACAACTTAGGTATTCAGGAACATTTACTTATTTCTATCGTAGTACTTTTTAACGTAATTTTTATGTAATCCACCACCACCCCCCGAATTTGAGCGCCAAATCGTGGTTCATCCGATCGCCAATATTTTGTCCGCCAATTTTCTCGAAAACTACAAATGTATTTAACAGATTTTTCACTGGAACAGTCTTTGGGTGTAGTAAATGTGAAATTTTGATGATGCACACGAATGGATATTTCCCAGTTTGGATTAGTTTAGGTACACTTTTGTAAAGGCATCTATCCCATTTGGATGTAACTTGTACCTTGAGATGTTATAGTTGAGAGTTGAGTAATGGTGTTTAACGTCCCAGTCAAGAATATTTCACTTATATCGAGACGTCGCCAGCTATAGGCGAAGGTGCAGAAATTTGGCATTATACAGCAGGGTTCTTTAGCGTGCCAAGCCCATCGTGACACGGGACCTCGTTTATTTTAAGTTCCCGTCCGAAAGAACCGTGACTTTCATTTCGTAATGCCGAGTGCTTGGCGAAAGAACAGTCACTACCCACTTTCAAGTCTTGGGTCAGACCCGGCCGGGGATCGAACCCACAACCTCCCACTTACGGAGCGAGCACTCTACCGACTAAACCTCGAGATGTTAGGGTTTACACCTTGTAATAATATAAAATCTAGTTGGTCGTATGTCTGCGTTTCGTCATAACGGACTACTTCGCATGGTTTAAATTGTATAATGATTTAATTAAGGGAGACCATTTTTGCTATTTTAGCTATTTTCAAATTTTGCAAACGTGCATGTGTTTTTTAATAAACGTACATTGAAGACATTGGAGCGACCGACCAGAAGGACATCTCCAATGATACTGGAGATGGTAAGATTTAGAATGCACATTCTACAAAGTTCATTCTTTAGAACCCCTTTCTTTCTTTTACTTCAGACAATTGGTTGAGAATTTTTCAGAACCCTTTTTATATGTTATTATATGTTATGTACTTACTAGTAATCAATGCCTTGTGCTGACTTTGAATACATGATTTTATTAGAAATTCAAAATCGGCACATGACAAATTAAAAGTTTTTGTCTGAATAATTAATCGCATATTTTCGGTTTCTCTTGAAAACGCAAATAAAACATCAAAATACTGAAAATTTGAAAGAGAACTTTATATTGGAATACGCCCTTTTTTCAATAAAGACAAATACATACTATTCACTTTCATTTTTGAAAGAATCTTTTGAGAGGTCCTTTTTATTAACTTTCTTATTTGTACGATTTGATAAAGTTCTCTTTGTTCTAAATCTATTCAAAGGATACAGTTACTTTTTGTCACTCAACATTTCTCTTATCTGGACATATTTATGATTTATTTAAACCAATATTTTAAACTTTTTTCTTTGTTCTTATATGGACTTAGATCTAGATCTTACTCTAAGTAGTCATCATTAGGTCAAAATTTGTTTAAACAGGATTTGAAGATTTTTGCAGTACATTGGTATTTTCTTTCAACACTATTTATCAGCTTAATCTTATCTGAAATTCTGTAATTTATTAGTTGATATTTTTAACCTTAAGGTCACGTAATATACACGGTTTCTAAATGCGCAGACGCCGGGCATAAAGAGCAGACGTTTGTATTCGTCAGGATGAATTATAATCACTATCCCTTCCACAATTATCAAAATGCCCGACGTAATAAATTGTCGTTTAAAGGTTAAACTTAAATTGAAATCAGATCTTATTAAGTAATATAATATTATTGCAATGAATAAGAACTGTCATTAGGTATTACTCCGTCTCTTTATCATACTATTTCACATAAACAGGAAATACAGGTTATCGTGTACGTTTGTTGAATAGGGCCCTCCCGCACACCCATAACGTTTATTGAATAGGTTTCATCTGTGGTACCACAAAACGTATATAAAAAGGATCCTCCCGACATGCCCCGTAACGTTTTTTTGGACACGGCTCTCGCGCGATACCCATAACGTTTGTTGAGCAGGGCCCACCTGTAATGCACCATGACGCTTGTTGTAAATATAGTTAATCCGTGATACTCCATAACGTTTGTTGAATTGCGGTTCATCCATGGTGCCCCAATAACGTTTGTTGAATAGGGTCCATCCGTGATACCCCAATAACTTTTGCAAATTATATTATCCCATGGTACCTCATATTGTTTGTTGAATAGAGTTCACCCGTGATGCCCCATAACGTTTGTTGAATAAAGTTCACCCGTGATGCCCCATAACGTTTGTTGAATAGAGTTCACCCGTGATGCTCCATAACGTTTGTTGAATAGAGTTCACCCGTGATGCCCCATAACGTTTGTTGAATAGAGTTCACCCGTGATGCTCCATAACGTGTGTTGCATTGGGTTCACTCGTAATACCCACAGCGTTTGTTGAATAGGGTTTTAAATATGGGCCGCACGTTAAACCCCCCCAAAAGTTTGTTTTTGATTCACCTGTGAAACCCAATGTTTGTTGAATCTGGTTAACCTGTATGATACACTTAGTGCCTTTTCGAGTCCAAGATGCCTTTATTCAGGGAAGTTGCAAAATGTACATGTATTCTATAATTCATAAGATTACACGTAGTTTCAAGTCTTGTCGAATATTTGCAACATACATGTAATTCATCTAGCTCAATAAGAATGTAGCCTTCAGTAAAACACCCCACCACTTGTTAAAACAAACAAAGGGCTCAGGTGGTATGCTCAGATTAATGAATATATCGGCTTATAAATGACTCCTAGAATTCTCGATCAGAAGGTTAGAACTTCACTGGTTGTTTCCAATGGAGACTTAACATTGTACAAGTAAACAATGTAAAGAAATTTGAATATTATTCTTTTTTAATTTCAGATGACGAATACAAAATAATGGTTCCATCAGTTTATGTGGCATTCTCTGGAGATTTACAAATAAATTATACAATACCGTCAGACACATCATTACCGAACGCCTTTATACGCCTTCTAGCGGACATTCCACAAATTCCTGAAGCAAAAAGGGAGGTAACAACAATGGGAATTGACGTAGGACGTCACAGTGGTTCAATTATTATTTCTTGTGGACTCGTAGAACTTGCAGGTCAATACAGCCTCGAAATGCATATGCATCTAGGTGGTAATATTCTGGCCAAAGCGGAACTCAATGTAAAATGGCCGAACTTTAAACTTCAATTACCGGAAACGCATACTGCGCTGACGCAGCCTGTTACAATGGTCTTAACTTCTGATGCTTCTTGTAAATCACGTTTAGATAGATATTCATTTAAAGTTGAACTGGAATATCGTAGAAATAGTCCCGAAAATCCAGAATTTTATTCAGAAATTCCACGTGTTGCATACTCAAATACACAATTAGATATATCTAAGAGAGTCAATGAATTGATTTATCAGTGCAATGTGTTTGATATGAAAGGAAGTTATAGGGCTGTTTTGAAGAATAGTTTAAATTTCAATACAAGTATAGTTAAAAGTAATATCATGTCCGTTACTTGGAGTAAAATTTATAAAGTAGATATATTTGAACAAAGTATATACCCTTGTCATGGATTTCTATCAGTGAGGTACTCTCAGCCAGCTTGTTCCGGAAATAAGGATAAAATCCGGATGTACATGTTACGGCGGGAAATCTCTGGCTCCATTGCCGCGCCATTACAGAGGTACTACGTCACAGAAAGAGCTGCTGATACCGGAAAGAGCCGTATAATGTTTGACTGTTCTTTATTTACTGCTGTGGCGGCAGGATACTGCTTTGTATATGTCAGTGTAGCAGCAGACGGAACGGTCACAGAACAGCATAAATACTGTATATCAGCACATGTGGACTCAGGTGAGATTTTACTTAAGATTAATTAAGATCAATTAATTTGAAGCTAAATAACACGCACCTGCTAATACCTGGATGTATTTAGTGAAATGCTAACAGTTGTGTTTTAATTACTAGTATTTGACTACAAAACAGCTTGTCGAGAACACAAAAATGTGGTATTTTTTACCATGAATATGTTTTTTATTTAATAATGAACATTGTCCAGGGCTGTGGTCGCGAATTGCAAAACATCAGTACAATAAAGCATAAGAAGTTATAGCTTAAAGCGTATACTGTGCATTTTCACAAAACATCAAGAACACTTCACTATAAACAAATAACATAAACACAGAACACAAGATAATCATGGATATGGATTAATCATAAGAATCCGTTCAAGCGACTTTGGTCAAGCTCAAGCAGTAAATATAGTTAATAAGTATCAAAAGTAGTGTTTCAAGCTACTGTGTAAGATCCTATTCATCTGATTTAAATTATTTTTTTAACCCAAATGTCATTTACATGTTTTCATGTATGATGCGCCCCTGTTGTTAATATTGTTGATCAAAATGTTATATTAATACACGTATTTCTAGTAAATATAAATTCCCGTAAAAGTCGGGTAAGATAAGTCAACAGTCCGGATTTTTATATTTTTATCGTCAAAGTGTCCCATTTTTATAGTTGTTTTGGTGTACAGTTCTTATGACTTTATTCAGCCTCATGACATCACTTATAAAATAATATAATACCATTTCCACATAACGTTGCATTATTTTGGTGGTCTCAGTATATTATTTCTTTATAAAGAATGTAATATATTATTACTTAAAAAGTAAGAGAAAAAAAAATGAGGAAAAAAGCTGTCTGTGTGGAAACATAAAGAATTGCGTTTAATGTCGCATTAAATTACGTAACATGTAAAACATGTAATAAATATCCCTCAGAGTCGAAAAAATATGTATACCGGTACGTAATCTTCACTTCGTTGAGCACTTTTGTCACTGTTAAATTCAAAAAAAAAAATACTATGTTTGCTCATCGTAACCGGTTGTTTACACTTATCTCAAGTTTACTCTTAACTAACCACACTTTATCAAACGGTTAGTGTCTACACTTAATGAAATGTTGAGACTTTACATTTTAAATGCAGCGTGTCAAATGCCGATTTTGGAAATCTTTGGCCAATATTTGGAGTATGGTTATTTTTCTGAAAAAATAAATTTATTATAGTATTACGTAAAATACGTTCTTCTATAAATCATGTACATGGGTGTGATAAATTGTATTGAAACCGTCAGTTTTCAATAGTTTATAAGCCAGAACTCATACATTTAAGATTTTAATTTGTGGTTCATAAATCCAAGACAAACACATCAGTCAAAGTCCAAATTACAATCCCAAAAGCAAAGTAAAAACTTTGAAAACTGGCAAATTTTGAAAGACGCGAATTAATTGAATTGAGACCGAGTGCTCCGGAAGGGTTAGCACCTCCTGTCTAGCTAGCTACTCCCGCCACGTGAAAAAAGTAATACTGTATCATATTGCAAGGTGATTAATGTGAGGCGATATTCACAAGACATTTTGAAAGCAATACTGAATATTTTCAATCTATGTAAACTTGACGACTTTGGAGGTCCTTCACTACCTTATTTCGTCACCATGTTATGCCATAATTCAGACATATATACCCCACTAATTATTCCTTCTTAAATTCTATCTCAGCAGCCCCAATTTCACAACCTTTCCTTATAGAACTAGGGCTTCCCTAACTTATATCTGACAAATTTTGAAAATATGTTATGCTACAAACAGTGTTATTGCAGAAATTCAGTACTTTGTGGTGTCATCCTGGCCCAGGCCTTGGAAAATATAGGAGCCATGTTTTCAAAAGTTGGGTTCACATTATAACGTACTCGTAATTCAACGTGTTTCATTTGAAAATACCAATCCATGCATATCTTAAAAACAAACAAAATCATCCAGATTACAGGATAATCATTGGAAAGAAATTATTGAAAAACCGGGTCCAGCCCACCTATTTTCTGATCGGCGACGTCAGAGGATCCGGACAAGAAATTACGTTGGAGGAGTTTCGAGTTAAGATCCTGTATATTCCGGAGAAGTTTATCTTGGTGTCAGATAAACTGTAACATTTATTATTGATAAATGATTTAATAAAGTCAAATTATCCTTGTGATTATTGACTATGTTTGCTAACCGTTTATGTCAGTATTGACATTAATCTCCAACCTTATTTGATGATAATATATAACGTCATTTATAAAGGCTTATTTCAAAGAGGTGTTCTGTTGTCAACATACCGATTGATTGCCCATTCAATATGAAGTTGTGAACACAACATTTATGTATCATTTAACTCAAACGTTTCTGTGAAATGAACAGAAACGATAGCAATAATTTTATCCAAAAAGCCAAAAAATCTCAAGTTTGATTGTATATGTTCATCTTGTCATGGGGTATTTTAAAACACCCAGTATCACTTCCCTGAAATGATGGAAGTTCAATTGTTTAACTTAATTTGCAAGTTTTCAAAGTATTTTCTTTGATTTTGTGATTGTGGTTTAAACATGGACCGGTATGTTTGGTTTTGATTAAGACATAATTTAAGATCGACACGTTCATATAAACTTGAAAATAGTATAGTACAAATGACATCCAGAATTGATATAGTTTATGCCAAACAATAACAACAACAACAACAAAAACACACAGTCAACCCAAAGAAGATAATCTGAAATGTAATTGATCAAACAGTAAAGGCACTATGCATTTATAAAAATTCCCCATTAACCAAAGAAAATGGTAACTGAAAAACGTGTCCTTGGAAACGGTCTGGGACTTGAAACAATACAAAGTAATGCAAGAGACGGAACATATATAAGGAGAAAATGGATACTATCGGGTACTGGCCAGTTTCACAATAATTCTTTAACTAATTTTGTAAGTTTTCAAGATAGTCATGTATTTAAGGTATGATTTTGAAGATCATTCTACGCTTATTACATTTATATTGTAATTGTTAGAAAATAATTAAAAGATAGTCAAACACAGCCAAATTTAAGCTAAGGAAAATCTTAACTAAGGAATGTTAATGAAACTGTGACCTGATGCTATAGAAAAGGGCTCGTAACTAGTAGTCTGTAAAAACAATAAATAAATAAATAAATAACCCCCCCCCCCTGCATGTTAACCCCCCCCCTCCTACATGTAGGCCTTTATTTTATCCCTAACAATTAAGGAAGTATACATGCATCATTAGGCTTTAAAGTGAATTCTGTGTTAAATTGCATACCCAAGACTGTTGCCACAGCAACATCAAAGTTTAAATCTGAATTATTTTCTCGAATGGATTCTTTATAACCACTGTTGAAACATTCGATTTTTGTACAAATCACTAACACATACACAGACAGTATAATCATACTTTCTAATGCATTAGAATGTGCAATAAAACACAATCACAATAAAATGTCTCAATCTTTTATTGAAAGCAGTCAGTATAAATTCTGTCGTAGCTATAATTATCACGGTTTCAATTATAGACCACGGGGACAAAATCCGTACAAATGATCTGTATCAATCTCTGAAACCTTGTTATAACATCTATCATTATGTGGCTTTGTTCTGATTTAATGCTGACGTTAAAGCCCAGACTATGAACTCTTAGTCTCATTATATTTATCTCATGTTTCAGTATCAAGTTATAAATTGATATTGGTATTGTTATTAAAACTAAGGTCTAGTAATTTATCTGAAGGATGCAGGTGACTTATATATATTTCTTAATTTGTTTTGGTATAGTTATTTTGTTCTGTTTTTTCTCTCCGTTTTAATTTTCAGTATTTTACAAGTATTTAAACTGTAAAGAATTAGAGTGAATGCGTGGAGTAATATTTTTTAAATAACCAAACACAAACATACATTGGCTGTGTTCAAATCGCAATTTACAATCCTAAAAGCAAAGTAAAATCTCTTAAACGCAACACGTGAACGTGAACACTGACATGGAAGTGACACCGGGTGCCCCGGGAAGGAAAGCATCTCCAGTATCAAAATTATCGGTTCTTAAAGGGTGTACAAAGAAAACCGACGGATTTTGGCATATTTTTTACCCTAGGATCTGCTCGAATGCTGACGTAACCTAGGCAGTATTTGCTCTACAAAGTGACTGTGCTATGTGCTATGTGTATTTTATAAATATACTCCGATGTGACGTTCTTTTCATTACATGAAATGTTATGTACCAATATTTGGAATTTTAACGTAGTTCATCATTTCGATATTAATTTACAAATATCAGTACAAATGATCTGTATCATTCTCTGAAGCCTTGTTGTAACATCTATCATTATTTGGCTTTGTTCTGATTTAATGCTGACATTAAAACCCAGACTATGAACTCTTAGTCTCATTACGTTTATCTCGTGTTATAAATTGATATTGGTATTGTTATTAAAACCAACGTCTAATAATTTGTCTGCAGGATACAGGTGACTTTATAATTATATACATATATTAACAAGGTTTCTTAATTTGTTTCTGTATAGTTATTTTGTTGTGATTTTTTTCTCTCCGTTTTAATTTTTAGTATTTTACAAGTACTTAAATTGTAAAAAAAAGCTGAAGTGAATGAATGGAGTAATCTTTGTTTTTAATCAAGAACAAGCAAACTAATGCAATGTTCAAATCACCATTTGCAATCCCAAAAGCAAAGTAAAATATTTGAAAACAAAACACGTGAAGTGAGGTCGGGTGCTCAGGAAGAGTGCGCATCTCTAATGTCAAAGTGGTCGGTTCTGGGATGCCGCCAGAAAACAATCGGCTTTTGACTTGTTTTTAACACAACACTAGGATCTGCTCAGATGGGAATCTAACCTAGGTGGTATTGCTGCATACACTGAGTTCTTCTAAACTTCTGGAATTAGAATTTGCTGTAGTGTATTGTCGGTTGTGACCTTTTCATTACATGAATTGTTATGCAACATGAGACGTTGTAACTTTTAGAGTAAAACATAGATGATCCCTTCAATATTGAGACAGATTTGACTTTACGTAGATGTTTCGTGCATATTTGAATCTATGCACTAAAATGAACAATGGCTTCAGTTGCAAGCATTTAGACATGTAGATGATGTATGTATATTGAAAGTCATGCATTAAAATTAACAAAAGCTTATTGCAAGTAGATTATCTACAAAATAATTGATATGTTTCTATGCTTAATTTTATAACTGAACAAAAATAACTTATTTTCGATTTTATTTAATTAAAATTCTATCACTGGATATTAATTATATGTAAGTATACGTTTCATGTGGATTTTAATGTTGTATATATTGTTTTTATTTATCTATTTATTTTTTATGCCAGGATTTTTTGTTTGTTGCATTTATTGCTTCTCCGGTATGGTTAACGTATCATTATATATAGTTTTGTTAGAAGGCCTTATGTTTATTTTAATATTTCACAATACCCCAGTGATTCTTGGACGCGCAACTTCCACAAAAAGGTTTATAGGGCTTCAAACATTGAACCAACGTTATAGGAAATCGCATGGTTTCACTCCATTATATATGATTTTCTTTAGCAACCAATGATACATTCAAACGTCTGAACCTTTGTAATATACATGTATAATAATACCATATAATTGTTCCTGTGTTGTTATTCTGCACTTAACAATTTCGTTGCACCAAGAGTTTATCATCATTTATTTTGATATATATACGAATATTATTGGTTTTTTTTACTTTCAAGATAATGAGAGAGAGAGAGAGAGAGAGAGAGAGTGTGTGTGTATGTGTGTGTGTGTGTGTGTGTGTTTATGCTATCCACATTAAGACCTTATATAATCCACATTAAGACCTTATATAACAAGTGCCTACATGTACCTAGATCATTTATTTATGTTGTTACGATATATTCACCACAGACATTTTAAATATTTTGTTATCCATCATTACACGATAAATTATGCCTTTTTAAGTTTAGTTTGCTTTCAAATTACGCTAATACCTTGGTATTTTCTATAGATAGTTATTGCACATACAGATGTTTATGTCCCTAGTTGTCGTAAACGAATACCAAGCTTTAGATGTAAAGCTTTTGTACGTTCGCGGTATGCAGTCTATGTATATGACGTATGTAGTGAATAAGATATGTCAAACGTTATGCGCATGACGATCTTTGACGATCTTTAATTTCATGGTCACACATAAGGGACATATAATGTATGCATTGTACGTAACGGATCCCACTGTCGTATAGTCATAAAATGTTCACTAGTTAATGAACAATTTTTTATTGGGAAATGTCATTCTCATTGGATATTAAATAATTATAATTTCATTGTTAAATAAAGTTGTTTCATAAAATTGCTATGTTGGCCATGATTGTTAAAACTTACAAGTTCGAAGAATAAGTGGTATGAGAATAATCGGAAACCAATTCCTTTTTTCAAGGGACCCTATCTTGCCCTACACACAAGCTTTGCATGTTTTTTATTTTGGTCTTGAAACATTTAAATTTTCCTGCATTTTAGATATAGGTTGTTTAAGAAACCAATCCGATATGTTTTCGGAACTTATTTACTTTATCATTTTTGTCCAAAAGCACTGAAATGACGTCAGGTCATGTATATATTTACTGGGGAAGCTATTGCAATATATGTCCCATGTGGTATCCCATGCCATCTATGTAGAATAATCCGGAATAACGATACTTGAATGGTAAACGTCATATCATCGATATCTAATGGAGACATGATTGGGTTTAAATAGATCCATGTAAACGTGATTGGAATTCACATAGTGCATCATTAATATGTCTTTGTCGTTTGATAAAAGCACGAAAAATAAGTCATATATAGTCATATTATTTATTTAAAACATTTTGTCACTTGGGGATTTTATTGCACCTTATGTCACTACCTTTTTTAAACTTATGATAAAATGTCATATTTTCTATTTCAGTTTTGCCTATAGATGGAGAATGGAGCCAGTGGTCCTTATGGGGAGATTGTTCCGTCACGTGTGGGCAGGGCAAAAAGAGCCGTTTTAGGTTGTGCAATAATCCTGCCCCACAAGATGGCGGACGGTTTTGTGTGGGCGAACCTTTTGAGTGGCAGCCATGTAGCAGATCTTGTCCAGGTAAGACAATTGACCGGAAGTAACTATAGTGTCCAACATAACGGTAGTACATTATAATTCCAAAACAATGCGCCATTAACCAGTTTTGAGTTTTTTCATCTTTGCAAGAGACATCTTACCCTAAAACATAATATAAATTAGTAATGCTTTTCAACGCGACGTATATCGATTATTAATTTCCTTGATTAAAATCGAAGATAAAAACATTGGGCATGCTTCAGCAAAATGTGGCTGTGTTTAATTATCAAAAGTAATATTTCAATATTTAACTGTTTTTCTTCCTTATTTATAATTATTTTAAAATATTGCCGTGTTAAGGGTATAAATCAGATGGCATAATTGCATTTCTCTTTCTTTCAACGTGTTACTTCAAAAGTAACCTAGTGATTTAAAAGCTTGGTATTTGGATGAGTCACACAAAACATACCGTTATATCTGACTATCAGCGTAGAAGAAATACAAACTTTCATGAATATCAGTTTTTTAGATTTTTAAAATGAAAAATGTTGACAAACCTTAAAATGAATGACACTATAATGGTGAAAATTACATCAGTAGGATAGGATTTTGAACATAATTATAGGTTTGGGGATATTTGGGCTTTACCTTTCAACTAGAATACCTTTGAGTCTATGCCTGAAACAAAATGTAGTCGTAAAAACTAATTACCCGTTGTGTGGTCGTAAATTTGCGTTTTTAATTTGCTTCTCCTTGTTAACAAAATCGTATTTACTCCTAAAGTAAAAGCATACAATAACATGATTGCTTTTAACTTGATCGGAGACAAAAATGATTTCAGAGTTTATACCCATGATTACAACAACATTGTACTTAACGGTACATGTGCACTCTTCTATATACCCTTACCGTTCTTGTGTTTATTCTATGAAAAACTCAATTTGAAGGGCCCAAACTACCATTCTCCTGTGTCATGTGCTACTTTTGAATGTATTATTTCATAAAAATTCAAAAGTAGCACATGACACCTGTATTTTTTTCAAATATTGCTATGTTTTATTTGAAACATATTGGCAATATTTTTTAGTTTATTTAATAACAACAGTCAAAACTGTCTATAAAGGTTATTCAATGGAACCAGTAAAATGGCCTTTATGGGCAGGTGGCCTTTTTATATACAGGTTAAAATAATATGAATTAAGAATAATTTGGATACAATTTTATACTGGCCTTTATAAGCAGGTAGCCTCAAAGGCAGGTATGACTGTTCTGTGAATTCAGTCCAATTTAGTGACATATTTGCGCAAATTATTTACAGAAAATATTTTGGGGGCGGTGCAATATTTCTTTAGAAATCCATTATACCATTATCTTCTTTGTGCCAATTTATAAATTCTTATTTCTGTGTACTTTATTTTCCTGGTATCGCCAAACCTGTCTTAAAGACCACCTCTATATAAGGGCCAACATTTTTAAAGGTCAGTTAAATTTAATCCCAATTACTCTTTATTTATGTCATTTGAACCTCTATATAATGGCAACCTGCCCAGTAAGGCCACCTCGATAGTCTTAATAGTTGTGACTGTATAGGATATCGTAGGGGGGAATTGAAATGTTTATGAAAAAGTCATTTATAGTGATCGTATATATAATTACTATGATTTAGTTGTGTAGAAAAATGTAGTAACAATATTCATACAATTAGCCCTCTATACAATAAAGTATTATTATTATTATTATTATTATTATTATATTCATGCTGTAACATGATTTTCTAAACTTTACACATATACTTTTGCTTACATATACTTATACATTGCTTTTTAGATTCCATACCGCTAACGCCGCTTTATTCTCCAAAGATAGACGAAAAATGTGCCTGTGGTTGTTCTATCCACGTGTCAAACGTCTCAGGGGAGATAATTGGTTCCGGGAGATGTAACGGTTTATCATTCTGGTTAATAAGTGTCGAACCTCATCAAATTATCAAATTGTCATTTAGTTACTTTGATTTATTAAAAGACAAACAGTGGTTAAAAGTGAGAAATGGTAACAGTCCTAAAGCGGATTTACTTGCCTTAAGTGACGGCTCTGCAATATTGACTGAAGTTGTATCCTCATCAAACACCATACTGATCGAATTCATGTCTAAATCAGATACATTGGATATACATGATTCTACATCATCATCACTGACGTCATCACCATCAAATTTACGTCATAGCTCATCACAAACAATCAAAACAATACACGTTCATGGATTTATAGCAGTATGTTCAGCCATAGGTAAGCCATATCGTTTTCTCACTATCAGGCAAAATTTGTTATTTTTTGTTGTCAGACTCTTCCGGAAGTTAGGTGATTGGAAAACTCGTTCGATTTTCTTACAGGAAGTGATCTCACCTCATACAGGAAGCAATCTTGTTTACTCGAAGTTTTAACACAAATGACAAATACGATCGCTAAATAATAAAGCAACATTTTTCTCCAATTTACACTTTGAAGTACAATTTGTTTCAGTGATAAAACACTTAAAAAACCCCGATGTTTTCATTTTAAAAAAGGCCGACTACCAAATGGTGTATTCATCGTCTTAAATGTTATTGAAATTGTATATCTTAATCTTTTTTCGCCACTTTATACATATACTTTATACTTTGAAAATTTTACCCATGCTTTAGTGGAATGCTCTACAAAATGCAATATCATAACAATTCATTCATCAGTATTAAATTTTATACTGTTAAGGCTGTGAAAATTCATTTAACATCTTGTTTCAGGTTTTGGTAATTATTTATACTGAAAAGAGCAGAGTCTGAAATCGTTGTGCCTACCTTAACTTGGTAGTCAAAATGGTGCTCGAATCGCCATGAGGGTTTATATGATTCTGATGCATAGTTTAAGTAACCCCATTGCATTGAATAGTAAGCTAGTAGCATACTAAAGATAACAATATACTTAGCTGAGAGAGAACTATTTATCCATCTTTGTCATAATATAATTGTATTTTTCTGTTTTTTATTTCCAGATAGAAAGAACGATTCATCTACTTCCTATATTTTGAATGTGCCTTTGTCAGATTCTCAACCGAGTGGCTTGTGGCAAAGTACGGTAACAATAGTCGGGATAGTGTTGTGTGTCATAATAGTTATAGTGGTGGTCGCCTTTGCGTTATATCATCGAATTTTCCATAGACGATTACATAAATATACCGTGGCAACTCAGGACGAAAGTCCAACCCATATGGCTAAAAGCACCAGCATGCATAGTACACCTAGTCACCATAGCAACATAAGTGCGGGCATAGAAATAGACTATGATATGGAAAGACCTCTGACGAGGCAGAGCAAGAAAAAAGACAATGGAGGGGCTTTTAGTTCTAGAAAATCATCAGTATCAAGTAATCGTAGTAAATCCTCTAATAAAATTCGATTTAAAACAAAACCCGACATTGAACCTGGAGGGAGCCCAAAACCTTCTTCTAGACAGTATACGCCATTACAAAGTCCTTGTGTTCAAAACGAAACAATCAAGGAAATAACCAAGGACGATAAATCTAGTTTATTTAATACAAGTCCTCTACTTAACACAAAAAAACCTAGATCACCTAAAATACACCCATCACCGAGAATAAAAAGACCGTCTGCTTCAAGAACACCAGACACTCCAATTGAAACAAAACATGAGATGTTGAGACGGAAACGGAAACAATCCGAATCAGCAAAAAGTGATGATGTCACTCCTGTTAATAAATCAGGAGATATTAGAATAGTAACTGGAGCAGCTGTAATATGTACTGTTGAAGAAAGTTCTAAAGTATTTTCACCCAATACGCCAGGAACAGTTACGCCAAAAGCAAATAGTATTCCTTTATCTGAACTTCACAAAGAACGACCAAAGAAGGGTGACATTAGTGATGTTAACGACATAGACTACATGGACAAATCTGATAACGAGGCAATAAGAAAAGCAGGTTCCGGTGCCTCGGACGAATCATCATCGCCTGATAAAAGCAGCAGTCATCAAACAACGTCATTTATACGTCAACCTAATAGTGATGTCAAACCTCGTAGACCAACTTCATTACACGAGAGTTATATAAAATCGCCGTCTATGCCTTTGTTAGGAGTAGAAAACTCTGTATCAATGACTGATGTGGATAAATCTAATGTTCCTCCATTTGATAGGACTAAAATTTTACCTAAACCGGATGGCCAAAGTCCCAAGAGTCCTCGGAACTCAAAATCTTCCACCCCAAAAAGTGTTCATAGTTCAAAAAGTAGACTAACGTTATCCCCAGCCCGAAGTATACATACCCCATCAGAAGTAGCGTCCGAAAATTTAGAAATGGAATATGATGATTATATTGATTATGATGATCCCCTCTCTTATTTTGAACCGGAAGAACTCGAAAAGTTGAAATGGAAAGGTGCAGAGAAGATCGGAAAACCAAAGAAGGTCGAAGAAGATTGATCTATATTGACTTTTTGGTTGGTCAAAACTTATTGCATAGGGATGATGGCGTGAAGCCTTTTAACAGTCGAAATATGTTATATGGTAATTGGGTGGTATCCTTGTCAGAGGGCATAGGATGGTACAATAGTTCTTACCATCCTTAATAAGTTCCTTGGTGGTCCATGTGGTGGAAAAGTTTTTTGTGTACAGGTCCGACAAATTAGTCTGGTGTTTCCCTTGTTAAGCTACGTGTGTCTTTTTCATTCATTTTATATCAAAATATCAATCAAAAAACTTGATTGAACAGCAGGTGAAGAAAGGTTATAATGCTAACTTATTTACATAAAAATACCTATTATTTGTGATTATTTGTCAACTGTTCGTTCTTGAGGTATTTAACTTGCAAAATCCCTTTACAATAGTCCGTAAACACAAAATAACCGTGTTCGTACAGCTAAAAAGAAGTAAGGGACATTTTCTTCGATACAAATCTAAGAAATGTACATTTTATAAATCATTGAAATGTTGAGAAGTATCTTTTCTATTGTTATTGCTATGACTGCCGTGCAAATCAATCTTAATAATCATAAGGCGCTAGCCCCACTATGGTAAGTTTGCTTTCCAAAACAATAGTTAGACGTGAATTCTTAACAGTTCGATGGTCATATTTACAGGAAGTTTGGACACCCCATAAAAGTGATTCATAGTTAGCCACAAATTTGGTTTGTTATAACAATTTTTGACATGCTTTATCAATGATTTGTTTAATAGTTGCTTATATGTGACATACCACTAGATCTAATCGATGTAACTTGGACACAATAAAATTGCAAGACACTGTTATCTCCCTTTATATATTCCAGACACAAAAAACGGCTGTCCTTTGGCAAAAATAATTTAAAACAATGAGAACAAAACATCTGTTGCACAACATAAGTAAAAATATTTTTTCTAAGTCAAATAATACTATAAAACATCTTTTTGCAATAGAAAATGGATGTTATACGAAAAATAAACAATTGTTAAATACACTAACCGAAAATCCAATTTTACCGTATTTCTAAATATTTTACTATTTTCAATACATAAGGAATTTTAACAGATTAAATGACATATTTTACTTAGAAAGTGTTTAATAATTGCTTGGAACTAAGTGTTTAAAGTCGCTTCTAGTATTTTATATTTATTAAGTCCATATTTGAAGAAATAGGATTTTCCCAAATATTTTCATTTTTTTATCACTCACTGTTCACTAAAAACTTAAACTGAAACCTTTATCAATAATGCCATTTCAATAACATTCTAGGTAGTATATAAAATAGCCTTTCAAGAAATGTAAGCTAACAAAACACCAAGTACTAAGACCATCAAAATTGTTCTTTTACAAAGGATATAGAGAAGGGGATGTCCAAACTTTCTGGATGGACCTGTACATTTCGCGATTTTGAATCTTTATTGCCTTTTAATTCTTAAACAGTATCCTGTATATATTGCAAAATGAACTTAAAGTTGAGTCCATGTCAGACATTTTTTCTAAAAAGTGCTTTATGTATCACATCCGTCCTTCCGTACTTCAGTGTCAGCAGGTTTTATGATACATTCTATTATTGAATACGAAATCATAATAAGTTCATAGTTCCATTTAGTTTATGAAACGGCAGCTAATCTTTGGTAGCTAGCATCAATATGACACATATGTACATTGTATAAATACAATTCATATTTCAGTCGAAATACCAGGTTCCAGTTTCACAATCATTCCTTAACTGAAATTTTCCTTAACTTAAATTTGGCAAATTTGAATTCATCATATATATTTGTTAGTTGTTAAGATATTCAGGAGTTTAAGCTGTCATTTTGAAGATTACATCAAGCTTATAACATCTGCATTTAGTTTCCATTAAAAATATACATTCATAGCTCCAAAAGCGATTGCCAACATTCGGGAGGAAAATCTTAGTTAAGGAATGATTATGTAACTGGGGGCAGGTTTTTAAACGAAAAATGTGTTGGTTTATTTGAGTTTTATGTAGAACATCGATATTAAATGCACTTGGATTCATCCATTGACTCTTTTAACTTTCACATGCAACACAGTTATACAGTGGGTGTTGAATTAAACTCACAAAGTATGAAGAAAAACTTAAGAACTGAACTTAAATGAACTTATTTAAATTAAGTTTGCAATTTTTTACGTAAAAGCATGATGGATGTCATTATAAGTTAAAGTCTTTTCTCTGCATTTGCATACCTTTCATTATTAGCTATGTACTTCAAATGTTTTTAGCCTTTTGTCAAATGAGAAAAATGTCTTTTGAACATTCTTTCTTCGCCCCAGATTTACCATATGCTGATTTTGAATTTCTATTCAAATAATGCATTCAAAACCAGTACATGATAGACCTATACGTGTACTTCAGTGTTCCAATTTACATTGAGACATTGATAGTATGGATGGAACTTTTGAAAGAGAAAATTTATATACTTCAACTACTTTATCGAAATGTCAATGTGCTACTGTTTTTTTCACCTAACATGATAAAAATTATGTATAAAATTCAAGACATGTTTTGGTGGCACACAAAGTATGGTCAGTCATGAACATAAGGGCGTTATTATTATATCCCCCGCTTAAAAAGTGGGGGTATCTAGTGATAAAGGTGTCCGTCCATGTGTCCGTCTGTCCTTCCGTTACACCTTAGGGTACCTATCTCTTATCCGCAACTCCTCATAAACCCTTCAACGGATTTTTATGAAACTTTCACACAATCTTTGTGATATAATTTAGATGTGCACCTCCTTTTTAAAAATTTGATCCGATGGATTTTTGGGAGCGGGGGTATTTTCTGTGAGCTTGTGGCTCACAGTTTTTCTAGTTTAAAGTTCTTTTCCAAAAATAACAAAACGGTTGCTTTCAGAGATTATTTCTGTTCTGTTGTCGCAGAAAGGGGTATTAAAGTTTTTGTACCATTTCTACCACTCCAGATCAAGAACAATAAGCAAAACCCAATGTTTGTTGTACTTGATAGCAAACTATTGTCATTGGGCAGACTATTATGTATTCAATTTTTATAACAATTTTCAAACACTTTGTAAGTTCTTTTAGAGCATAAAGAGAGATAATTCTTTCAAAACTGTCAGACCTTGTATTCTTAACTGAGGGTTAAAAACTAAGTTCACGTTGACGCAACTAAACTGAAATCAGGAATAGTTTTGCCATCAACCTTATACCAATCACTGAAATTTTTCTTTTTTGAAATCTTGAACGCAGTACTGAGCGAATATTTATAATAATTAAAGTTTCTGCGACAATCAAGTAATCTATGTTTTACTATTTTCGTACTCAGTAAAAGTGGAGGTTTGGAGGTTTTGGTTCGGTGGGTCAAAAGTAGATCTGTTTAATCTAAACATGTGTACCCTGTCCCAGTTTCACAATCATTTTCAACTAAGATTTTCTTTAACGAAAATCTGGAAAATCTGAAACCTTTAAAATTTATAAATTTTCAAGATATTCAGAAATTGAAGGTGCCATTTTGGAGACTATTTCAAGTTAAAAATATATGTATTTAATTTCATCAAAAAAATATTATAAAAAAATTTGCCAAACTTTGCTAAATTTGAATTTATGAAATTCTTAGTTAAGGAATGATTGTGAAACGGGGGTCATGAAACCAAAATGCAATGAATACTTAAGCTACATTGTGTTTATTTTCTTCTATCATCAACTCGTTTTTATAAGATGTTTGTGATCTCATGACAGTTGTTTAAAATATTATTTCAGTTTTAACTGGTTTGTAGTAGCTAGTTTCATCAACTTTCAATCTCAGCGTGACTGCAGCTGGACATTTTTATATAAAAATGGACTGCTGTGCCCATTTTCATCAGATCATGATTCATCTATGAACACATGTGAATGTTTTTAAATATATGATATATGTGGATATAAACTATTCATTTGTTGCATTTTTGTTGTATTTTTTATTAAATTGATTTGCTAAATGCTGTTTTAATACTTAGTTGTGTTAATTTATTGAACCTTACTCTATCTGAAGAGTGGAGAGGCGTGACGATAATAATGGTAATTAAACGACTCAGTCAAGATTCAGTCTCTTAAATTAAAATAAACATACAGATTCATCTTCAAATCACAGCCTAAAAAGCAAAGTAAAAACTTTACGGGAAACTAGTAAGGCATGATTTCGGAAGTGGGCCCTACCCTGTGCTCCGGGAGGTTAAGCATCTCCTTCAGAATAAACGGACGCCACAATACCAAAGATAATTTTAGATACAACCACCATACATCAACTTATCAACAATATTGTGACAGCCATAAACTAAGCGAACAGCTCAAGTAGATGATACCAAACAACTGCTTACTTACCGTATTGCTTTTTCCCTCGAGTTGCTACTGGTATTTCCGCAAACTATAAAAACAAGAGGCCCATGGGCCTGATACGCTCACCTGATAACTAATGGCTAGCTGATAGATTTAAAGAAAACATAAATACTAAACCCCAATGACTTTTTTTTTTTACATCATGATAACCGTTGTATTAATACCTACAACATTCTAGCATACATGCCTATACAAAAAGTTAATAGTTTTCAAGATAATTAACCATTTCAGTATTGTTTCACATCTGTGACCTTGACCTTTGAACCCAAGACCTTTTTCTATACATCAAAATGATCGTTGTATCGATACCTACAACATTCTAATATACATGCCTATACAAAATGTTTATAGTTTTCGAGATAATTAAACATTTCGGTATTGTTTCGCATATGTGACCTTGACCTTTAAACCCATAACCTTTTTCTATAAATCAAAATGATTGTTGTATCAATATCTACAACATTCTAATATACATGCCTATACAAAAAGTTTATAGTTTTGGAGATAATTAACCATTTCGGTATTGTTTTGCATCTGTGGCCTTGACCTTTGAACCCATGACCTTTTTCTATACATCAGAATGATCATTGTATCAATACCTATAACATTCTAATATACAAGCCTATACAAAAAGTTTATAGATTTTGAGATAATTAACCATTTCGGTATTGTTTCACATCTGTGACCTTGACCTTTGAGCCCATCACCTTTTTCTATACATCAAAATGATCGTTGTATCAATACCTACAACATTCTAATATACATGCCTATACAAAAAGTTTATAGTTTTCGAGATAATTAACCATTTCAGTATTGTTTTGCATCTGTGACCTTGACCTTTGAACCCATGACCTTTTTCTATACATCAAAATGATCGTTGTATCAATACCTACAACATTCTAATATACATGCCTATACAAAAAGTTTATAGTTTTCGAGATAATTAACCATTTCGGTATTGTTTCACATCTGTGACCTTGACCTTTAAACCCATGACCTTTTTCTATACATCAAAATGATCATTGTATCAATACCTACAACATTCTAATATACATGCCTATACAAAATGTTTATAGTTTTCGAGATAATTAAACATTTTGGTATTGTTTCGCATCTGTGACCTTGACCTTTGAACCCATGACCTTTTTCTATACATCAAAATGATCGTTGTTTCAATACTTACAACATTCTAATATACATGCCTATACAAAAAGTTTATAGTTTTCGAGATAATTAACCATTTCAGTATTGTTTTGCATCTGTGACCTTGACCTTTGAACCCATGACCTTTTTCTATACATCAAAATGATCGTTGTATCAATACCTACAACATTCTAATATACATGCCTATACAAAATGTTTATAGTTTTCGAGATAATTAAACATTTTGGTATTGTTTCGCATCTGTGACCTTGACCTTTGAACCCATGACCTTTTTCTATACATCAAAATGATCGTTGTTTCAATACTTACAACATTCTAATATACATGCCTATACAAAAAGTTTATAGTATTCGAGATAATTAACCATTTCAGTATTGTTTCACATCTGTGACCTTGACCTTTGAACCCATGACCTTTTTCTATACATCAAAATGATCGTTGTATCAATACCTACAACATTTTAATATACATGCCTATACAAAAAGTTTATAGTTTTCGAGATAATTAACCATTTCAGTATTGTTTCACATCTGTGACCTTGACCTTTGAACCCATGACCTTTTTCTATACATCAAAATGATCATTGTATTGATACCTACAACATTCTAATATACATGCCTATACAAAAAGTTTATAGTTTTCGAGATAATTAACAATTTCGGTATTGTTTCGCATCTGTGACCTTGACCTTTGAACCCATGACCTTTTTCTATAAATCAAAATGATCGTTGTATCAATACCTACAACATCCTAATATACATGCCTATACAAAAAGTTTATAGTTTTCGAGATAATTAACCATTTCGGTATTGTTTCACATCTGTGACCTTGACCTTTGAACCCATGACCTTTTTCTATACATCAAAATGATCGTTGTATCAATACCTACAACATTCTAATATACATGCCTATACAAAAAGTTTATAGTTTTCGAGATAATAATTATAATCAGAGGTAAAAAAAATTAGGTCACGACCTTCACAATTGACCTTGACCTCATTTTGAAGATACTAACAAGAAGATGTCAAAACTGAAAACCCCATGTCATTATCTGGTCAAATAGTCAAGTTATAACAATTTGAAGCTATTTTACGATTTTTTCAAAATTAAACGCAAAAACGCGTAACCTATTTTTTATCCGATTTTTACAAAATGAACAAACTATAGGCTTAAGACCCTAGAGAAGCCAAATATCACATCAAATTTTTTCTCCAATCAGTACTTTCGGAGAAGAAGATTTTTTAAGATTTTTGCACCCCTAGGTCACCTTGACCTAGTTATGGTAGCCATGGCAACGCCACGAACAAATCTGAATTGCACCGGCCCATATATACTTCTGACAAAGTTTCATTAAAAACTGTCCAGTAGTTTCAGAGGAGAAGTCGAAAATAGGTGTTAACGACGCACACACGCACACACGCACACACGCACATACACACGCTGCGCTATGCCATAAGCTCACATGACCTTCGGTCAGGTGAGCTAAAAACAAGAAAATAAGAAACAATTTAATCGTGCGACCGCATTGTCTTTCGCTTCGCCAAACAGTAACTATCTTTGTGTGGACAGTTCCGTTCATACACTGTGAGTTCCGAACCATAATTTCTAGATATAACCAACGGTCTTTGGCAGACAAGAAACAACCCTTTTTACACTAGAACTGACCTGTCCTATTGGGATTCTAACCTAGGCCACTAAGAGGCAGTGATGTGAGGCTATAGTCGGGTTTTGGACAGGGTTACGCTGAAGAGATTGTAGCTTGTTTAATAGAGATATAGTACATTTTCTACTTTTACATGGTAACACACACACACACACACACACACACACACACACACACACACAATATATATATATATATATATATATATATATATTTACATCTTCGGTACGGAAACACAGCTGATAGAGTACTTGTTCTATAAGTGGACGCCTTAAGCTGGATTCTTGGAAACATAAAACAGAAGAATACATTGTCACTGAAAATGTGAAATTGACAACAGTCGATGCAACGAAGAATGCAAATAAATAAAAGTCAAAACACGCATCCAAACAAGACAATATAGCAACAAACCAACGTTTACTAGAAAACTAAATTCCGACTTCGGTCATACTCTGAACTAAGAACGCAAATGAATAAAAGTTAAGACAGGCGTACAGACGTACAGGCGTGCAAACAGGACAATAAAAGAACAAATCAACGCATACTAGAAAATCCTGACTTTAAACATACCCTGAAGTTAATTGGAGGATTCTTAGTAATCTCACTATCTTAAAACCGCTGATCCATAGGTATACACATTTAAAATTAAGATTAAGCCTTATTCTATAAAACATAGAACCAAACAACCCTGCATTTTTGTCAAAAACAATCCTCTTTCTGCCAAATTGAATTCCAAAACAGCATTGCAAGTGCTACATTAAATTATTGCAAGGTTGACAGTGCCAACTTGAATTGAAATTGACAATGTGAAATGAAATGTTAACAATTGGTCATGGTGTCACACACGTTATGATATTAAATAAAAATCAGGGGACCTCGGGGTCATATGGCAGTTTACGGACCGGGCAGTCAGTCAGCCAAAAAATGATAAATATATATATCTTACCAAAAGGCAATAAGTATCTTTTCGTCTTGTAACCAAGAGTTGCCAGTTCCATCGGTAGAACAGAAGTGTCCCTGTAGCTGGCTACCGATAGAAGACACATTCTGTTGATCTCTGCAGTTCTATAATAAAGATTTAAGCAATTAAACCCACTTGGGAAGAGAGTGGGCATGGAGTGGAATTATGATATTTTATTTTCCACTGAGTATCCAGGTTTTAAGTTCTGGTACGGCTAGGAAATCTGGGTACTCGGAGAAAGAATCTTAGAACAGTTAACTTAAATTGAGACATCACCAACTATACATGTTATATTTATTATTCGACATGGGTTTGATCGAATGTTTGATTGGGTGGGGTTTTACGTCAAGTCAATATTTCACTTATATCGAGACGTCACCAGCTATAGGTGCAGTGGCAGAAATTTACCTTTGCAGTCGCTAAGGGCAATGCACAGAAGGGGTTCTTTTGTGTGCCACGCTTGTCGTGACACGGGTCATCGATTTTTAAGGTCTCTTCCGAAGGACCCCATGACTCCGAATGCTTGGCGAAAGAAAAGTCACTATATGTACCTATTTTCAAGTCTTGATCAGAACTGGCTGGGGTACCAACCCACGACCTACTACATACCGGGCGAGAATTCTATCGATTGAGCTACTGCAGTTGTTATATTCGACATAGGGGTTAACATCCAATTCAACATTAATATTAGTTAATTTGTATGGAGACACCACCGGGTTTAGATGAAGTGATTGAAATGCAAAAGGTTTTAAAGTGTTGAACATATATCGCGAAACTTCCATAAGTAACAAGTTTATGTCTCATTCAAGAGAAGTTACATGTGTTAGTCACCAGCCATAAACGTAGTAAGTTAACATCTATTATTTGAAGTAGGAGTTTGGTGACTGCTTTTGAGACATCACCGGCTATAATTGAAAGTTACGTTATTTGTAAAAGGAATTTATCCGATTACTGATTTAATACGAGAACTATCGTTTTGCGGCTTGTAATTTCATTGGTTTATCTAGTCCGACTAATCAGCCCACAAAACCCCAATTATAATTTTTGACTTGTTGGGGTTTTGTCAAAAATTAAATAGGAGTTTAGTGGGCTGATTAGTCGGACTATGGTTTTTTTTTTTTTTTTTTTTTTTTTACAGTTTTTCAGTTTGCTATACTTCGCTGCGAAACACTTGTAAGAAATGTTGAATTATCAGTCTTGTTTCTAACTTGGTCCAGTAGTTGGACTCCAACTGATTTATGTCATCGCGTTTACATTTTGGTCTCACCAGGTGGATCAAGTTAGATCCTCTCCCATTTATTTCATACATAAATTATTCTTTGTTAATTTAACTTTTTTAAGTTTTAGCTGTACATGTAGCAAACTATGTGAAAAAAGAACTTACCGTTGTAAATACAGATACTAGTCTACGGCCTAGATTATATATTTTCTGTAGTTAGAAATTAAGATAGGTTACCGTTCGTCGCATGTCTACTTTCGGTTTTGATTAACCACCAGATGTCACTTTACTTTGTTTACTTCCGTTTTATGTATTTCTCGATTTCTATGTTGTTTCATCACATTTATTTTATTTAAATGTAGTTAACTTCCATGATTTTACAATATTTTCATAGATGCTGGTCGGTACTTGCTTCACTTCGCCAGGTAAGCTGTAAAATCGAACAGTGACAGAAAATATGACAGATGAAACACTTTATAAAGCCGGTAGTCAGGTAGTGATAGGCCCACTTAAAAAAGATCTATACAGATTCGATTACTGTTTAGATTATAGACACTTTCTCCTGCATTGAATAATTTTAATATACTCAACATGTGAGGTTTTCTCGGACATAACTAAATGTCCAGATTAAAAAAGTGTTCTTTTACATGAATCACAGGAGCCTGTAATTTGGATGCCATGTACAGTCGATCATGTTTGTTAGACCAATTCATTCCTAAATTTATTTACCTTAATCAAATATGTCTTCTTTGTAGTTATACAAGCATTCTTGATTTATCCACAATCTGTCAAGTCTTCTAGCTTTCAAAGGTCATTATTGTACATGTATATCAAGGATCCCAATGTAAAAGCAGTAGGTCCAGAAAATCGGAACCAGGAAATTTTGAACCCCTGCAAAATTTAAGAAAAAAATGCTGTTTTGTTGCACATATATCAAAATTGAATTTACACAGTTGTTAACCATCATCATAATTGTTAATTTGTCTTCCTTATTTTAATGTTCATCAGAACCTTTCTCAAATATTAAGTTAAAGATTTTACAAGTACATTTAATTTCTTTTTTTTTAAGATAAGTTAACCAGACATGGATTTTTGTGATGGGTGTGGAGATATAAAAGAAGGGAGACAACTATGTCAAAATTGTGATTTGAGTGGTGCAGTTGAAAAAACAACACTTTGTACAACAGATGATACAAATAATGAAGTAGAAAAGCAAGATGTAGCACAAGAAATAAAGGACCAGTGGGAAAGGTATTTGCATAAAAAATCTTCCAGCTTACTGTTAAACTTACCTTAAATGTATGGCTCCACACAAGGCTTGCAGTCTGTTTATGTCCAATATTAACCTGAAATCCACATGCCCAAAGCAAATATTCTAAAGTTTAGAACCAGACTCTAATGGATTACGCCAATGTACAACATGATAACCACTGATGTTTGAGCAGGACCATTATTCCAATATACATAGAATTGCATCAGTTGACATTTTCCTGTAAAAAGTACATTATTCCAGGACTCTGCGACAAAAACATTTTCCAAAACATTCACAAAAATGTCAAGAGGTATTCCACATCATACACTGGTGAAATCCATTTTTATAATGTATTTTGCATCTGATCAATTTGGGCCAGTCCATTGCAAAATTGTGTCTCATCTGACCGTTTACCGATAAGATTTTCTTGTCCAGAAAAGTTATTGTATGCTGTTTGTATTATAGGGAACAGACTGAACTGAAAAAGAAACATGTACTTGAAGATGCTGATATTATTAAAGAGATAAGAAGTAATGTAAGTTGTTACAATGAAGCTGAGGATGACGAGGACGATGATGATGATGAGGCAAACATACCAGAGTATTACATTGGAGGCGTTGATATATCATTTGTCAAGGGAGATGATATCAATGCTTGCGCGGCATTAGTGGTTGTAAATTTTCCTAAGTTAGAGGTATGTTAAAATCATCAGCAGTATCCATGGTAACCACAGAATATTTTCTCTTTTTAGTATGGGAAGTGATCACATTTTATATGGGACAATCTGGTTCAAAAAGGAGGTCATTGAAACAAATAATAAAATAAACTTTGTTAACGCTTTCGGAGCCTTAAAAACCCAAAAAGCTTGGCATTTTTATTCACCACCTATTAGAAGGACAATGCATGCATACAGGCAGTATTTTGAGGTGCATTTTATTTCTAATGTTTCAACCCAATTAAAAACCTTGGTTTATTGGTATAAAACCACCACTTATACAGTATAATATTTTAGCCTGGTACGTTTTGATATGACCTTGGTTCAAGGTCATCAAAAACCTTTAGACCATGGAGAGTATTCATGTAAAATTTTATGACTTTCTTCCAAAGCATTGATGAGATGTGTCCCAGACATGATTTTTCACGGACAGACAGACATAGTGATTCCTATATACCCTCCTCAGACTAGTTTGCGCAGGGTTATAAAAATGGTGCTGTGTTACACTAATTGGCTTTACTTTCAGTGTTTGTTTTTTTTACTTCTTATTTTATACATTACAGGTGGTTTATGAAGATTACAGAATGATTCAGTTGACAGCTCCATACATCCCAGGGTTCCTAGCTTTCAGAGAAGCTCATTTCCTCGTTGACTTGTATGAGACTTTGAAGACAAAATCTCCTGAATATTTACCACAGGTAAGGATTTTAGAATTAGTTTACAAATATAATAATTTTTTATCACAAAACTGATAGAATTTGAAAATCATATGTCCCTTTTTTAATACTGTATAAGAAGAAACATTATAGGTAGGAAACTTTCGCGGTTTCGATCTTCTAAAATATTTGACAGTATGAAATTTTCATGGTATCTACTGTAGGATAATGCATACCAAGGGAAATAAGAAATTTTCGATGAGAAGGTATATTTATATTATCCTGTTTGGAAACCTGTGTAATGAGATACCAGTATTTTACCCTCTAACTCCTTCCCTCTAATGTTATTGCCCCAACATTTTCTGCTTTTTTCACTGACATTTGATTGGAGTAAATCAGATGTTTTTGATAGTCAAAAGAAATTGCAGACCACACTAGCTTATGCATACCATACAGTGTACAGAAGAATTTTTGATAAAAATCTTTGGAACAGACAATATTTTAATAGTTGCTCTGTATCCAGTCCGTTTGAGGGATAATTGTAATTCATTGGTGGGTTAGTGTCCCTTCAGTTTTGGCTTGCATTTATGCAGATGTAACCAGGATACACAAATAGGACAAGGGTTAATTGATAATTTTTTATGAGTTAATAATATTTTTTTTTTATAATTACAGGTGATTTTTGTGGATGGAAATGGACTGCTACATCCTAAAGGTAAATGAATTAATTGATGAAATAATCTATCAATAATACATGATGTATTCTGTCAGTAATTGATGAAATACTTGATTGAAATGTTAAACCCCACCCTTGTCTTATAATTCTTGTTCAGAACTCAAATGTAATTGTGTTATAATCTGAATTCATGTACATTGTATATGCTACATAATTGTTTTGCCCAAAGCAATAATTATCTTACAAGTGATAATTTATGGATGAATTGAGTTCTCATAACTGTCTGGAAGTATTTCATAAAAGACCTATTTATAAGCAAAATGTAGAACTATTGAAATAGATTTTCGAAAAAGCCTTCAAATTAGAACTCATGACTTTTTTGAGAATTACAGACAATATTAGCTAATTATGTAGGCTACAAACTTAATGACTTGTCTGTGTAAATCAACCAAAATTTGTCTGAATTGAATGTTTTTGTTAGGACACATATCACATGTACCAGTAACATGTTATTTTGTTAAATTTACCCTTTTCAAGGTAAACATGTTTCATTTAGCAAAATTCATGAGTCCATTGAATATAAAAGCTTAAAATCATCATTAGTCCCAAAGGTGTTTGACTTGTTTGTTTTCTTTTAAAATTGTTATTCATATGTTCTAGAAGTGAGAGCACTGTGACCGACAATTATGAAATGTACATCATTAAATCTGTTCTATTTTACATGCGATAGTTAACATACAAATTACAATTGTATTATTGTCTTTAAGGATTAAAAGACAACAATTTGTTTTATTTTCCTTAGAGTTTGGACTGGCATGTCATTTAGGTGTATTACTAGATGTTCCATGTGTTGGGGTGGCCAAGAAATTATTTCAAGTAGATGGATTAGAAAAAGATGCAAATCACCAAGAAAAGGTAGTTTGATACAAACTTCTTCAACTTGTTCAAGTGATATCAATAATGGTGTGGCTTTTATGGCCAAATATAGAATGTTAATTGGTCAATTTTGTATGGACAGATGTTTAATTTTTTAGTCAAAAGTTTTCTATGGATGAATATTTAAGTTTATTTTCAAATTTTTTTGACACATATCAAAATTTTGAATCAAATTATTTTTATGGACATATGTTGAAGATTTTTCATGAACTTGATGTGTTGGTTGAGCTAAAGTTTCCTTTTAACAATTCTTGTTCATAAAATATATTCTGAAAATCACATACACAAGGGCCATGCATTAGTATATTGATAGGGAGTGATGTAATGGAGTTTCAGACCCTGTCAAGATTCTTCCCTTCAACAAATGAACCCATAAACTTTCTTTCTTTTTCTGTAAACTGCCCTAAGAAGGATTCTAACCAAGGTCATGAGTGTTGGTGCTATCAGTAAGTCATGCTGACCTCTTGGCCATAGTTACAGGGACAGCAATGCAATTTCTGTTCGATATGTTAAGTGTAAAAATTCTAATCCTATCTTGCCATCACTGTAATTAGTCTCACTTTGGGTTTCAATATATATTTATTGTCTCTTGTTTACTTTGAAATTAGCTGTTGCCAAGTACAGTATAACCTGCTATAAAGCCCACCTCTATATAAAGCCCACCTACTAAGTTTACTTTTGCTCAGTCCACTTAGTGGTCTTTATACAAAGGTTATACTGTGCATGACTTTTTGCTACAATTTTTATACCTATCTTACTTACAATGTCGATCTTACTTACCATGTATATAATAACTGGTAATTTTATGTACTTTTTGTTTTTAGATAAAGCAGCTAAAACAGGGTGGTGATACTTTTCCACTGCAGGGATCATCTGGGAAAGTTTTAGGAATGGTAAGATGTCCTTATGTACACTAGAAGTCTAGAACCTGTCTAAACTAAACACCTTCTTGACAGAATTTCTCAAGTTACTTATTGTCTAACAATGATTTCTTTTCTTAGAAAGCTATATTCATTGATTGTATGCATAAATAAATGAAAATCTTAAATGTTCTAAAGCGTGTACAATACAATGCAGCATATGGAAAACATTTCCCATGCTGTCAAAATTATCATTTTGTTTTAACTTAAAAAGAGTGACATTTCGTTACTTGAAAGTGAGATATGGCAGCCATAAGCTACATGAGTTGTTAGATGTTTTACATGTATTGTTCAATAATATTGTTTAACAATTATAAAGTTTGTATAAAGCATCATTATTAGGCAAGACTTTCATTTCATTGATATGTTGTTTTGTTTTTATTGTTAAATTCATTTTGTGTATATTTTTGTTACCTTTCAGAGTTTAAGAAGTTGTAATAGTTCATCTAATCCAATATATGTATCAGTTGGTCACAAGATTAGTTTAGAATCAGCAGTTTGGCTCGTATTTAAGTGTTGTAAATATAGAATACCTGAACCAGTTAGACAGGTGAGATAAGCTTAGTTAATAAAGATTCAAAATACCCATACCTAGTCTAGGAATTTTGTTAACTGTTAATGTCAGCAACTTCAGAATTGTTGGACCAATTAGTACTTAAATTATAATTTGGGCTTTATTTTGGCCAACATATATATTAATGCCTGGTATTCCAAACATGAGAAAATTTGGTATGGGCTCTGGGGCCAAGTCTTTATGGCATTAGCCGTCTAACCCATGTCCTGTCTTTTCTTAATGCTGCTGCGGATTTGACATTTTTCTGTGTAAAAACACAATTCATACCCCTGTATTCAATTGTTGAATCTTCATCAAAGTTCAATAATCTCAACAGAGACCAATTGCATAATGTTTCTCAATAATATTTTTATTTTTTCAGGCGGATATTAATTCAAGAGAGTACCTGAGAGTTAATTTTAAAACT